>CM060896.1:17500-250000 GCA_030762935.1 Hymenopus coronatus
CTAACCTAACCTAACCTAACCTAACCTAACCTAACCTAACCTAACCTAACCTAACCTAACCTAACCTAACCTAACCTAACCTAACCTAACCTAACCTAACCTAACCTAACCTAACCTAACCTAACCTAACCTAACCTAACCTAACCTAACCTAACCTAACCTAACCTAACCTAACCTAACCTAACCTAACCTAACCTAACCTAACCTAACCTAACCTAACCTAACCTAACCTAACCTAACCTAACCTAACCTAACCTAACCTAACCTAACCTAACCTAACCTAACCTAACCTAACCTAACCTAACCTAACCTAACCTAACCTAACCTAACCTAACCTAACCTAACCTAACCTAACCTAACCTAACCTAACCTAACCTAACCTAACCTAACCTAACCTAACCTAACCTAACCTAACCTAACCTAACCTAACCTAACCTAACCTAACCTAACCTAACCTAACCTAACCTAACCTAACCTAACCTAACCTAACCTAACCTAACCTAACCTAACCTAACCTAACCTAACCTAACCTAACCTAACCTAACCTAACCTAACCTAACCTAACCTAACCTAACCTAACCTAACCTAACCTAACCTAACCTAACCTAACCTAACCTAACCTAACCTAACCTAACCTAACCTAACCTAACCTAACCTAACCTAACCTAACCTAACCTAACCTAACCTAACCTAACCTAACCTAACCTAACCTAACCTAACCTAACCTAACCTAACCTAACCTAACCTAACCTAACCTAACCTAACCTAACCTAACCTAACCTAACCTAACCTAACCTAACCTAACCTAACCTAACCTAACCTAACCTAACCTAACCTAACCTAACCTAACCTAACCTAACCTAACCTAACCTAACCTAACCTAACCTAACCTAACCTAACCTAACCTAACCTAACCTAACCTAACCTAACCTAACCTAACCTAACCTAACCTAACCTAACCTAACCTAACCTAACCTAACCTAACCTAACCTAACCTAACCTAACCTAACCTAACCTAACCTAACCTAACCTAACCTAACCTAACCTAACCTAACCTAACCTAACCTAACCTAACCTAACCTAACCTAACCTAACCTAACCTAACCTAACCTAACCTAACCTAACCTAACCTAACCTAACCTAACCTAACCTAACCTAACCTAACCTAACCTAACCTAACCTAACCTAACCTAACCTAACCTAACCTAACCTAACCTAACCTAACCTAACCTAACCTAACCTAACCTAACCTAACCTAACCTAACCTAACCTAACCTAACCTAACCTAACCTAACCTAACCTAACCTAACCTAACCTAACCTAACCTAACCTAACCTAACCTAACCTAACCTAACCTAACCTAACCTAACCTAACCTAACCTAACCTAACCTAACCTAACCTAACCTAACCTAACCTAACCTAACCTAACCTAACCTAACCTAACCTAACCTAACCTAACCTAACCTAACCTAACCTAACCTAACCTAACCTAACCTAACCTAACCTAACCTAACCTAACCTAACCTAACCTAACCTAACCTAACCTAACCTAACCTAACCTAACCTAACCTAACCTAACCTAACCTAACCTAACCTAACCTAACCTAACCTAACCTAACCTAACCTAACCTAACCTAACCTAACCTAACCTAACCTAACCTAACCTAACCTAACCTAACCTAACCTAACCTAACCTAACCTAACCTAACCTAACCTAACCTAACCTAACCTAACCTAACCTAACCTAACCTAACCTAACCTAACCTAACCTAACCTAACCTAACCTAACCTAACCTAACCTAACCTAACCTAACCTAACCTAACCTAACCTAACCTAACCTAACCTAACCTAACCTAACCTAACCTAACCTAACCTAACCTAACCTAACCTAACCTAACCTAACCTAACCTAACCTAACCTAACCTAACCTAACCTAACCTAACCTAACCTAACCTAACCTAACCTAACCTAACCTAACCTAACCTAACCTAACCTAACCTAACCTAACCTAACCTAACCTAACCTAACCTAACCTAACCTAACCTAACCTAACCTAACCTAACCTAACCTAACCTAACCTAACCTAACCTAACCTAACCTAACCTAACCTAACCTAACCTAACCTAACCTAACCTAACCTAACCTAACCTAACCTAACCTAACCTAACCTAACCTAACCTAACCTAACCTAACCTAACCTAACCTAACCTAACCTAACCTAACCTAACCTAACCTAACCTAACCTAACCTAACCTAACCTAACCTAACCTAACCTAACCTAACCTAACCTAACCTAACCTAACCTAACCTAACCTAACCTAACCTAACCTAACCTAACCTAACCTAACCTAACCTAACCTAACCTAACCTAACCTAACCTAACCTAACCTAACCTAACCTAACCTAACCTAACCTAACCTAACCTAACCTAACCTAACCTAACCTAACCTAACCTAACCTAACCTAACCTAACCTAACCTAACCTAACCTAACCTAACCTAACCTAACCTAACCTAACCTAACCTAACCTAACCTAACCTAACCTAACCTAACCTAACCTAACCTAACCTAACCTAACCTAACCTAACCTAACCTAACCTAACCTAACCTAACCTAACCTAACCTAACCTAACCTAACCTAACCTAACCTAACCTAACCTAACCTAACCTAACCTAACCTAACCTAACCTAACCTAACCTAACCTAACCTAACCTAACCTAACCTAACCTAACCTAACCTAACCTAACCTAACCTAACCTAACCTAACCTAACCTAACCTAACCTAACCTAACCTAACCTAACCTAACCTAACCTAACCTAACCTAACCTAACCTAACCTAACCTAACCTAACCTAACCTAACCTAACCTAACCTAACCTAACCTAACCTAACCTAACCTAACCTAACCTAACCTAACCTAACCTAACCTAACCTAACCTAACCTAACCTAACCTAACCTAACCTAACCTAACCTAACCTAACCTAACCTAACCTAACCTAACCTAACCTAACCTAACCTAACCTAACCTAACCTAACCTAACCTAACCTAACCTAACCTAACCTAACCTAACCTAACCTAACCTAACCTAACCTAACCTAACCTAACCTAACCTAACCTAACCTAACCTAACCTAACCTAACCTAACCTAACCTAACCTAACCTAACCTAACCTAACCTAACCTAACCTAACCTAACCTAACCTAACCTAACCTAACCTAACCTAACCTAACCTAACCTAACCTAACCTAACCTAACCTAACCTAACCTAACCTAACCTAACCTAACCTAACCTAACCTAACCTAACCTAACCTAACCTAACCTAACCTAACCTAACCTAACCTAACCTAACCTAACCTAACCTAACCTAACCTAACCTAACCTAACCTAACCTAACCTAACCTAACCTAACCTAACCTAACCTAACCTAACCTAACCTAACCTAACCTAACCTAACCTAACCTAACCTAACCTAACCTAACCTAACCTAACCTAACCTAACCTAACCTAACCTAACCTAACCTAACCTAACCTAACCTAACCTAACCTAACCTAACCTAACCTAACCTAACCTAACCTAACCTAACCTAACCTAACCTAACCTAACCTAACCTAACCTAACCTAACCTAACCTAACCTAACCTAACCTAACCTAACCTAACCTAACCTAACCTAACCTAACCTAACCTAACCTAACCTAACCTAACCTAACCTAACCTAACCTAACCTAACCTAACCTAACCTAACCTAACCTAACCTAACCTAACCTAACCTAACCTAACCTAACCTAACCTAACCTAACCTAACCTAACCTAACCTAACCTAACCTAACCTAACCTAACCTAACCTAACCTAACCTAACCTAACCTAACCTAACCTAACCTAACCTAACCTAACCTAACCTAACCTAACCTAACCTAACCTAACCTAACCTAACCTAACCTAACCTAACCTAACCTAACCTAACCTAACCTAACCTAACCTAACCTAACCTAACCTAACCTAACCTAACCTAACCTAACCTAACCTAACCTAACCTAACCTAACCTAACCTAACCTAACCTAACCTAACCTAACCTAACCTAACCTAACCTAACCTAACCTAACCTAACCTAACCTAACCTAACCTAACCTAACCTAACCTAACCTAACCTAACCTAACCTAACCTAACCTAACCTAACCTAACCTAACCTAACCTAACCTAACCTAACCTAACCTAACCTAACCTAACCTAACCTAACCTAACCTAACCTAACCTAACCTAACCTAACCTAACCTAACCTAACCTAACCTAACCTAACCTAACCTAACCTAACCTAACCTAACCTAACCTAACCTAACCTAACCTAACCTAACCTAACCTAACCTAACCTAACCTAACCTAACCTAACCTAACCTAACCTAACCTAACCTAACCTAACCTAACCTAACCTAACCTAACCTAACCTAACCTAACCTAACCTAACCTAACCTAACCTAACCTAACCTAACCTAACCTAACCTAACCTAACCTAACCTAACCTAACCTAACCTAACCTAACCTAACCTAACCTAACCTAACCTAACCTAACCTAACCTAACCTAACCTAACCTAACCTAACCTAACCTAACCTAACCTAACCTAACCTAACCTAACCTAACCTAACCTAACCTAACCTAACCTAACCTAACCTAACCTAACCTAACCTAACCTAACCTAACCTAACCTAACCTAACCTAACCTAACCTAACCTAACCTAACCTAACCTAACCTAACCTAACCTAACCTAACCTAACCTAACCTAACCTAACCTAACCTAACCTAACCTAACCTAACCTAACCTAACCTAACCTAACCTAACCTAACCTAACCTAACCTAACCTAACCTAACCTAACCTAACCTAACCTAACCTAACCTAACCTAACCTAACCTAACCTAACCTAACCTAACCTAACCTAACCTAACCTAACCTAACCTAACCTAACCTAACCTAACCTAACCTAACCTAACCTAACCTAACCTAACCTAACCTAACCTAACCTAACCTAACCTAACCTAACCTAACCTAACCTAACCTAACCTAACCTAACCTAACCTAACCTAACCTAACCTAACCTAACCTAACCTAACCTAACCTAACCTAACCTAACCTAACCTAACCTAACCTAACCTAACCTAACCTAACCTAACCTAACCTAACCTAACCTAACCTAACCTAACCTAACCTAACCTAACCTAACCTAACCTAACCTAACCTAACCTAACCTAACCTAACCTAACCTAACCTAACCTAACCTAACCTAACCTAACCTAACCTAACCTAACCTAACCTAACCTAACCTAACCTAACCTAACCTAACCTAACCTAACCTAACCTAACCTAACCTAACCTAACCTAACCTAACCTAACCTAACCTAACCTAACCTAACCTAACCTAACCTAACCTAACCTAACCTAACCTAACCTAACCTAACCTAACCTAACCTAACCTAACCTAACCTAACCTAACCTAACCTAACCTAACCTAACCTAACCTAACCTAACCTAACCTAACCTAACCTAACCTAACCTAACCTAACCTAACCTAACCTAACCTAACCTAACCTAACCTAACCTAACCTAACCTAACCTAACCTAACCTAACCTAACCTAACCTAACCTAACCTAACCTAACCTAACCTAACCTAACCTAACCTAACCTAACCTAACCTAACCTAACCTAACCTAACCTAACCTAACCTAACCTAACCTAACCTAACCTAACCTAACCTAACCTAACCTAACCTAACCTAACCTAACCTAACCTAACCTAACCTAACCTAACCTAACCTAACCTAACCTAACCTAACCTAACCTAACCTAACCTAACCTAACCTAACCTAACCTAACCTAACCTAACCTAACCTAACCTAACCTAACCTAACCTAACCTAACCTAACCTAACCTAACCTAACCTAACCTAACCTAACCTAACCTAACCTAACCTAACCTAACCTAACCTAACCTAACCTAACCTAACCTAACCTAACCTAACCTAACCTAACCTAACCTAACCTAACCTAACCTAACCTAACCTAACCTAACCTAACCTAACCTAACCTAACCTAACCTAACCTAACCTAACCTAACCTAACCTAACCTAACCTAACCTAACCTAACCTAACCTAACCTAACCTAACCTAACCTAACCTAACCTAACCTAACCTAACCTAACCTAACCTAACCTAACCTAACCTAACCTAACCTAACCTAACCTAACCTAACCTAACCTAACCTAACCTAACCTAACCTAACCTAACCTAACCTAACCTAACCTAACCTAACCTAACCTAACCTAACCTAACCTAACCTAACCTAACCTAACCTAACCTAACCTAACCTAACCTAACCTAACCTAACCTAACCTAACCTAACCTAACCTAACCTAACCTAACCTAACCTAACCTAACCTAACCTAACCTAACCTAACCTAACCTAACCTAACCTAACCTAACCTAACCTAACCTAACCTAACCTAACCTAACCTAACCTAACCTAACCTAACCTAACCTAACCTAACCTAACCTAACCTAACCTAACCTAACCTAACCTAACCTAACCTAACCTAACCTAACCTAACCTAACCTAACCTAACCTAACCTAACCTAACCTAACCTAACCTAACCTAACCTAACCTAACCTAACCTAACCTAACCTAACCTAACCTAACCTAACCTAACCTAACCTAACCTAACCTAACCTAACCTAACCTAACCTAACCTAACCTAACCTAACCTAACCTAACCTAACCTAACCTAACCTAACCTAACCTAACCTAACCTAACCTAACCTAACCTAACCTAACCTAACCTAACCTAACCTAACCTAACCTAACCTAACCTAACCTAACCTAACCTAACCTAACCTAACCTAACCTAACCTAACCTAACCTAACCTAACCTAACCTAACCTAACCTAACCTAACCTAACCTAACCTAACCTAACCTAACCTAACCTAACCTAACCTAACCTAACCTAACCTAACCTAACCTAACCTAACCTAACCTAACCTAACCTAACCTAACCTAACCTAACCTAACCTAACCTAACCTAACCTAACCTAACCTAACCTAACCTAACCTAACCTAACCTAACCTAACCTAACCTAACCTAACCTAACCTAACCTAACCTAACCTAACCTAACCTAACCTAACCTAACCTAACCTAACCTAACCTAACCTAACCTAACCTAACCTAACCTAACCTAACCTAACCTAACCTAACCTAACCTAACCTAACCTAACCTAACCTAACCTAACCTAACCTAACCTAACCTAACCTAACCTAACCTAACCTAACCTAACCTAACCTAACCTAACCCTTTTTGCCTCTCATCTGCTGCTGCTGCTACTACTACTGCTGCTGCTGCTGCTGCTGCTGCTGCTGCTGCTGCTGCTGCTGCTGCTGCTGCCCATCAATTCTTTTTTTTCTTTCTGCCCATTTCATGCCTGCAGTATCCAATTTCTGCTATTCCTGTGTAAGAGCAAATGCCAGCATTTCCAATTCACAGAACTCTGACCCTTCAATTTCCAAATGATTGCATTTTAATGGAACTGACTAGGAATGCATGCACCAAAATAAATGGTTGGCAAATACAACAAGTGAGATATTTCATGTAATTGCAGGAATAACCTGGCAGTGCATCGATAAGTTGTCCTCTACTGCTACTAAATACCTCTCCAACTATTTCTCACACTACATCTCTCAGCAAATGTGGCACTATTCACTGCATAGACCCTCATCTCAGAAGTTGTATTGGGATAGTAGAAAGATTCTACCTGTGAAATCTCTGAAATAGCCACATTTTGCAAATGCAGACCAATGATCGTGTATATTTGCAATTATTGGGATACCTTTGTGGCAGTTCAGTTGTTCTAAACAGGCCCTTTTTCTTTTGAATTTTCACTTCATGATATCTATGTAATGTGATGCATCTTCTCTACAATAAAGAGGATATTGTTATTTCAAATTACCTGCAGAATTATTTTCTTTCTTCTTGTTTTGTGCTGCATATCTTGCTCCTATCCCTTAATTACTGTAAACTTAACACATTTGGATGAAGAATTGGAGTCAGGTTATACTGGCTACTCTGCAGAGCACTTGAAACATGAAATGAACAAATTGCAGGTTACATTCTTTGTGCAGAACACGTTTTACAAAATATGTAAATGGATTTGTAAGCTTTTTAAAAACTAAAATCTATTGTGTCTAGAAATGGTCCATTGGAACAGCAATAAATCTGCAAAATCATTTCCTGGTGAAATACAGAACAATTTCCAGAGATTGGGATTAATTGTATACTGACATACGGACTCAGTGGATCTTTGAGCTTTCCCATTGCATTACTCCCAGAATCTCCCCAGCCCCTTTTAAGTTGTATATTGAAGCAGCATTGATCTTCTAAATAGCAATAAATGCCCAATCATAAGTGTGTATAGTTACATTTATAACATACAGTTGGAATCTTGTTAGAAATGTCACCTGGAGGCCTATGGGTGTAATGGGGAAAGAAGAATGGAACAGCTGTTTTATTGCCATTTAAAGATGACATTGTGTGTGAATATACAAGTTGTAAGAGGTGGGGAACTTGAATGAGCTAATGGCAAAGCGCAAGGATGCACTAAGCTAAACCACAAAGATGTATTGGGGTATGTTGTTCGCCCCCAATAGAGAGGAACTTTTCTGGATACTTTGTAGATTTTAGTTTTTAAAAAGCTTATAAACCTTTTGAACAAGCTTTTTAAAAACTAAAATCTACCAAGTATCCAGAAAAGCTGTTGGGAGGAACTGCGTACCGAAATCTTTGTTATTTAACTGAGTGGGTCATTGAGCTTTTACTATTAGCTCATTACAAGTTCCCCACCCCCTACAACTTGTATATTCACACACAATGTCATCTTTAAATGGCAATAAAACAGCTGTTCCATTCTTCTTTCCCCATTACACCCATAGGCCTCCAGGTGACATTTCTAACAAGATTCCAACTGTATGTTATAAATGTAACTATACACACTTATGATTGGGCATTTATTGCTATTTAGAAGATCAATGCTGCTTCAATATACAACTTAAAAGGGGCTGGGGAGATTCTGGGAGTAATGCAATGGGAAAGCTCAAAGATCCACTGAGTCCATAAGTCAGTATGCAATTAATCCCAATCTCCTGAAATTATTTTGTATTTTTCTACGAAATGGTTTTACAGTTTTATTGTTATTGCAATGCAACATTTCTAGACACAGTAGATTTTGGTTTTTAAAAAGCTTAGAAATCCATTTATATATATTTCATAAAACGTGTTCTGCCCAAAGAAGGTAACCTGCATTTTGTTTATTTCATGTTTCAAGTGCTCTGTAGAGTAGCCAATATAACCTGTTTCCAATTCTTCATGTAAATGCGTTAATTACTGTACAGTTAGGAATATGATCAAGATATGTTTCTTTCTTCTTTTTTTGTGCTGCATAATACTGCAGGTAATTTGAAATATCAATATCCTTTATATTCTAGAGAAGATGCATCACCTTACATAGTTATCATGAAGTGAAAATTCAAAACAACTGAACTGCCACAAAGGTATCCTAATAATTTACCAATATTCACAAACATTGGTCTGCATTTGCCAAATGTGGCTATTTCAGAGATTTCACAGGTAGAATCTTTCTACTATCCCAATACAACTTCTGAGATGAGGGTCTATGCAGTGAATAGTGTCATGCTGAGACATGCAAGTAGCGTGAAAAACATTTAGACAGGCATTTAGCAGCAGTCCAGTACTTTAGGTGGCACTGCGAGATTATGCCTGCAACTAGTGCTAAATGTTTAACGTGTTGCAAAGCTCTCTTTGGAGGAATAGTAGTAGCACGCACTACCAAATTTTTATTTGCCAACCATTGATTTCGGCAGATGCTTCCTAGCCAGTTCCCTTTCATCTCAATCATTCAGAAATCGAAAGGTGATTGGATATCCCCCCCCCCCTCTTGAAAATAATGGTAATAGCATCTGCTGTTCCTCTGTAGAAGCAGAGTATTTACAGGCAAAAAAGGGATGCAATTAATTATTTCTGCTATAACCTGTCATATAATTGCCAAGATTCTCAATCAAATTTGATGCTTACAGTTGCCCTGCTCCATAGAAAATTAGCATGGTAAATCGAAACTTGTATATCTTCCACCTTGAATTACACTGTACAACACACGTTTTGCCCTCTGCTTGAAAATCTGTGCTTAAGGTTAATATGCATATGGGGAATTCAGATATGATTTTACTTTTTCTCCATCACATACGGTTTCAACATATTGCAACACATTTTCTTCAAAATATTAAATGTCAGGATGTGTCACAAAGCGTGTACAAAATATCTGGACAGTCTGAAATTAGCCTCAATATGTTGTTACATATGTTGTGTATATACAATGAAAATGCAAGAGATGTTACTCCTCTAGTTAGGAATGTTTTAAATGTTGGTAATACTAAAATATTACCATACATTCCATATATGTCAAAATGGAGAGAAATGACAGACTGACGCTACTTGAGATTACTGTTGATCAAATTATTAGGAGCCCACTATCTAACAAAGTAGTGAAACATGTGCTTCAAGGTGACAATGAAAATAAAACCTAACGAAATCCCATGTGTACAAAAACTTACAAAGACGCTAGCTCATTGCCTGTATGGTATGCAGATTATACTCAAAATGTCAAAAGAACTTTACGCTGTATAAAAGCTACTCTACAAGAGACAGTCAAGTTTTCTAAAAGAGAACAATCAGAAACTCAACACCTTGAACTAATGGCACACCGAGATGCAGATTATGTTAGATATAAAGAAAGAAACTATGACTAGCTACGTAATGTGTGCAGGAGGGCCAGTTTATGGAAGCTCAAAACAAAAACAAAGCAGTACAACATGAACAACTGAAGCTGAGCACAACACCACAGCAGAATGCTGTGCAGAATTCACATATCCTTGAACTGTTGACAGGAAAATCTGTCAAAGTAATTTTGCATGTGAACAATCAAATTTCTATAAAATTGATAAAAAAAAAAATCAGGCCAACTAAGCTTGAAAAGACAACACATTGAAGTGAAATTCCATTATTTGAATGCAAACTACCACAATAGAGACTTTGAAATAACATATTGCCCCCTCAAACAGTCAACTGGCTGGTATATTTACAAAACCGTTGTTACCTCTGAACTTCAGTACATTTCAAGAGATCTTAACAGTGTGAAAGCATTGCAAGATTTTTTGCAACTTTTACCATTAAGGGAGTGTGTTGTAAATTTTGGTAATAGCAAAATAATGTATTACGAAAGTAACAAAGGACAGATGACTGAGTGACACTACTTGAGAAAACCATATATCAATTATTAAGACTCCAGTAAAATAAAGTAGTAGTACAGGCTAGAACAACAAAGAAGGCATAAGAATTATATTTTGGCTGTGAAGTTAGTGGCCAAAATAAATCTTTTGTTCCCAATCTGTTGTGGCACATGTACAACTAACTTGCGTAAGTGGCTACACAGTTCTCGTTAATCAACGATGCCATCACATCCCTGACTTATTTTTGTTTGACCGAGCTTTCTTTTCATTTTCTAATTCCCCATATACATATTCATGTAATCATTGAATTGTATTCAGAGGGCAGAAAAACGTTCAAAGTACAGTGTTATCATCCAAGGCAGAGTTTACTTCATTCCCAATATCGCATCTATCTTGCAAAATGCATAAATCTATCTCAGGGGAACAGTGGCCTAAAATGTCAACATTACAAGATACACAATACACCACCCAGTAAATGCACATATCAACCATGAACTCAACTGTTAAACCAGTTCAACTCAAACTTACAGCCACAAAACCTCAGCAAGTAACCACTAACTTCTACAGAGTGTTAATGCACTTCACACCCATTTCAACTTTCTTCCCCACTGTCTATTTTACTATATCATCTCCCCCTATTAGCATTCCTTACCTCTGACACTACAACAGCTCTAAATCTACACTATTTTTTTTGCTTACTTTCAGCAAACAGCCTACATTTTCTTTCTGGACACTCACATTACTGATCACTACAGTTCCCAAAATGCATCAGTTTCTTTTTTTGTTTACAAGTGCAAGGGTGCAAGGGTGCAAGGTGCACTAGCACATCCTTTGTTTCCTAACTTTATTTTTCACATCTGTTTTCTCATACAATCAGTTAACCTCATTCTTTGCAACATCTTAAATTCTACAGGAATGCTCTTTCATGTATATTTCATAGTCTATGGATTTTCTCCTAGAGGTACAAATCATGCTCTATGTCATCACACATGTAAGGAACATTGCTGATGATCTCATGGAATATGGAAATTTGCAAATGGGAATCTCCACCCATATGCCACAAATTTGTGCAATTACTTTGTGTAGACATAAAATTATTACTTCTTAACCACTATTTATTTTCTCCTACCATTCTATACACCTCGGGGACAGGTTACAGGATGCAGGATAACTTTGAATCAAACTACAGAATACTCTTTCCATTTTATTCTACTATCTCCTATACTTACAACAGTTTTTAATCACACAAATTCACAATACATGTGCGTACACTATTTTCCCTTCATTTTACACACAATTCCCTTTCAGTCATTTACTATCAGCCATCTTATTTCAACACATTCATCTTGCATATTCATCAACTTCTTCAACCACATCCTCTATTCCTCTGCAGATATAGATTCCCCAAGAGCCTCCGGAGATGTGAATACATGAAACATACAATCACATGATTCAGCACATATTCTAACGAGATAAATTATTCATTCTCTCTTCCAATGACTAAATTTCTTTCTAAGAAATACTTCCACTTTATACATTCAGCTAATTTTCTATTCAACCTTTCCATCTCTCTCTTACTCCTTTTCTGTCTATACACCTTACAAAGCATAAAAAGAAAGTATGGTTATAGAGTAATTTGCAAACAAGAGTTTCAGTACTGTGCACCTATGTGCAGTATGAAGTGGAAATATTACGTCATGAATAGACTACTTATCTAATAAGTCTAGGACCATTATTACCAATTTCCACAATCATTATTTTTCCTCTATCATTTATAATCTGATTGTCTGCACTATACCTTCCAATACTTGGAGTATTGTTGAATAAACTGGAACTAAAGTTATCTCATATTTACACTATGCTATAACTCCAGCATACATCCATTTTTTTTACACACTTCAACACTATACTTTTTCATCACTACTTCCTAAGAATATCTTTAACCATTTTTTGCTCCTCCAATGCTTAAAAGCATTAAACATCGTCTACTCAACTCCCTTCATCTGCATTACATCGATCCAATCTTCTATAGAAATTGCAGATATCTTGAAGGAGTCTTATCAAGACCGGAGGAATGCAACCTTTCTGTATGATCAGTTTTATTGATTCTAGAATATCTTTTCATCTCTTTTTATGAATCCATCATTAGGTTGTAAAACGCGGCCACAAAAGAATTGTTTTAGCGTCTGATACTGCAAATGCCCATTTATGATACAAACCTCGCAAAACTGTTTCAACCGAGATGGACAGAGTTTACACCCAATAATAAAACTTGAAAGTCTTAACTGTCAATATGGCTGTAGAAATTTGTGTTATAGCTTTACTCTACATTCTAAATTATTTTCTACAATGTTGTTCATTTTTAGTAACAAACGGGCCTTTATATGGAATTTAAGTTAGAGTAGAATATTAAACTCGTGTAGTGTATGGAAAGCTGGTTTCTATTTAATGAAAACTTCTACAGCGCAACTTCGAGGTTTCCAAAACCTCCAAGAAACAAAATACTTTCTCTAAGTATGAACCAATAATTACCAAAAACTTCATTTGCTTGCACTACCATTAGAAGCTCTAACTTTTGAAAGCCAAAGCAACACCTTGATTTGTTTCACGTTTGTTTTGAAGCTTTGCGCACAAGGTCTGCCTTCGCTTATAAAAAACGTACCCATCCCAAAAGTACCCTGCCCAAAAAAAAAAAGTTGGAATTCATTTAATTACGGTTAAATTTACCAACCTCTACGACAAATAAATTCATGTTTATTCATTATAGTTTATTACTTTTTATTAATATTTATATCTTTACCAAGATTTGTTCTTAGTATATATTGTATTGCCAAAGATATCCTAGAAAACTTGTCCTAGCCCCTTTAGCTAGCATTCTGTTTTTTAAAAATTCTGTATATAGGAGTAAATACTAGAAACAAAAGAAAATCTTCGCCCAATATCTGACTACATAACTAAACATGTCCCCGAAAGAAAACTGCATTTGTAATGCAACTATTCTCTATACTGTAGACTTTACGCTGTCCTACTCAAGTTCCTTGTCTAAAAATAGAATATTTCTCATACTGCATGCAGTGTTTAATATTCATTTTCGATGTCCTTCCTCCGCATGGTTAAAGTTAAAATGATTGAATATTGCGTTAAAATTTAATATGTAGCACAACCAAATAAAGAAGGTCACTACTATAGTGGTTACTTGAGCACACTTTTTCAAAACTATGCTAAAATAGTGTGATAATATCCAAAATATGCGAGGTAAGGGAAAATCCGCATTTTTAGGAGAAATCTATCAAATTATACATCGAAAAATAGGAGGAAAATATACCAAAATAGAGTAAAATCATCAGTTTTATGCGATAATTTTGGTGGTTTTTTTCCCCCCTTTTTTGTTATCGTGTAAAAATATTGAAACTGCCCATTTTATGAGAAAATTATTTAAAAATGTTGAAATTGTGAAACTACACAATTATATTACATCTTTTCCCGAAAGCATTGTAATAGAATAGCAATGAGTATCTGTATAGAAATAAAATGTATCAAAACCACTATTACCTTCATATTTAATTGAATACTTTTCAGCTTCTGCAATGATATCTGTTAATGGAACTGTAGGAACATCAATAATTTCACTACGCACTTTTTTAGATTTTCTTCATCGATCCACTTGTCGCATTTTTTAATAAACTTGTACAGAATATTGTGCTTCTTTAATACTGATTCAAAAATGTTATTCATTATGGTGTCTGATCGTAATAGCATAGTTTATTTATAATGAAATAAATTTGTGCAAACTCTATATCATGCTTCCTCTGGTTTCCAAATATTTATTTTTTCCCTTTATGTATCTTTTACAAGTGTTTGGATATCTAGATTATTTAAAATTTTACTATAACGATCTGGTAAATGCAATTTATATTTATTATCTAATGTAACAAACTTTTTGACCATGCATTATATTTAAAATTTCGCCATCTGTTTACCTATTTCTAAATCATTCATCTTGATATACTCCAATGACATTTAGCATACATTTTACTGCTTTAGTGTCTGTAATTGTGTGATGATCGATTCATTTATAAGCAAAATATTTTATGGTAAGTGTTATAATATAGGAATGGTATAATTCTACTGTTAGATTTAAAAACTAATAACCATAAGGAATAGTGTCTATATCATCTTGTTCTTGTAAAATAATGCATTTATCGTATTCTTATTTAAATTTCTTTTGAATTTTTGTTAACCAATGCGAGTGGTTTTTCTGCTTTTTGTAATTTGATTATTATCTAAAGTAATGTCATCAATATCCTTTCTTAATATTTGTATAATTTCTAACATATTTAGTTTTTGAGAGTTTGCTTTGTTTAAAGTAAACCCTTTTATCTTGCATACAACTTTACCTTTGGCTGTTATATATATATGCGTAACTTTTAGGCCCTGTAGATATGAATTCTGTTATATGATATCCATTTAACTCATCTGTACATTCTCCAAGCATACATCCAGTTTTTACAGTATTTGTATAATTATTAACGTATATAATACTATCTGTGTCGTAATACACTACTTTATCTCCTAGTTTATCAAGCTTAGCGTATAATCTTAATCTAGCATACGAAGTTGTAAATAACGCAATTAATATATTTGTTTTAGTGGGATCTTCCAACCACTCATCTTTTGTATGAAATCTACCTTCTATTATGTTTTTGTCGATTAATGAAGTGTGAATACATTCTAGCTTAGGATTTAATAATATATCGTATACATTGATATAATATGTTTCCATTTTTCTACGTTGACCAAACTTACCATAAAATCATTTAATAATAGTTGAGCCATTGTACGTAAAACTGGATTAGGTTTAATGTTATCAATGTCTAATTCGATACCTAATCAATGTTTTACATCTTCCACGTACACTTCTTTAGTGCTGTAATCATTTTCCCATTCACTTGTTTCTAATTTTATTTTTAAAAATTTAAAAATATAACTTTTAAACATGTTGGTGCTAGCTTTTTCAAAATACCAAACTTAATTTATTTTTGAATTCTTGTATCCCTTTTTAATGTCAGGTGTACTTCATGTTCCATTCAATCTACGGTCAATATCTGTGTGATTACACTTATGACTTTTAGAATAAACGCTTTTGTCACATAATGGAAATATTAGCTTCTTTTTTCTTTAATTGGTAATACAGGATGATATAAGTTTCTTGGTGGTTCTACTTGGCATTTAATTAATCCAATCCAGTTATAATCGTAATTTTGAGGATGTAATATTTTTATTGGATGTCCAACAGGACATTTATCATAAAACCTAACAGTTGGATACAAACTGCAAACATCAATATATTTCATATTCTTACCTATAACGTGTAATTTGGTTGCATTTGCTCTTCCTCCATAATAAGCATCTCTAGGTAGGTGTGTGTGTGTGTGTGTGTGTGTGTGTGTGTGTGTGTGTGTGTGTTTTCCCAATCACATTCCCCACATTTTTATTACATTATATCCCTGATCTCTTAATATTTTAGAGAACAGTTTTGTTCTTTCATACATATCTCCCATGCTTTCTTGCCTTTGTTGTTAATTACATCATCCTTATAACAGTTTGGACATCCATGCCAGAAAGCTCCGTGAAATTGATATACAGTATTAGTTGTTTTATCATATCCATCAACTTTACGATCTAGTATATATTCTTCTCCGCCGTTTACTGCGAGTTTTACATCTCCAAGTGTTCTGAGCCAAGATATAGATTTTTTACTGTATGTTTCAAGATTGCCATTTTTTTATCACTGCTATTTAATTGGATTTTATAGATCTCTAAATTCTGCCATTGCTACAGATGATGTATATTGAAAAGGATCAATATTACATGTATCTACAAATGTTTGCCCAAGATTTATAACAGACTGAATAAGAATGTCTACATCTGACTCTCAATTCTCACTCATTTCTGTTTGAAAGTCAAATAAACAATTTACCTTAACCTGGTCACCATGCCACTGTAAAAGGTGATGTCTTGTATACCACCGTGTACATATATTATCTGGTTTACATTTAGTGCATTCTTTCATAGTGTTTTCTCCATAATATTTTATATCCGGTATTGGTCCTACATAATTTTCGTTTTCTGTTGTGTTGAAGATGTGTGGAAAGTATCCTTTTTTTTTTTCACTCTTAACTCTGTTTCTGGGAATGTATACAATGCTTGTGGAACAAAGTTGCAACTATCTATGAATCGTATATTTGCATTTTTGAGACACGTTCACATGATTTGACTACCTCTGTAAATTGCGAAGGGCATATGCCCATTTCGCATACAATAATTCATTACGAAATACCAATCATATGATCTAGCGTTGTGTGCTATGACTCTATCCTCCAAGTTCTTTAGATATTAACCACTTACAAAATTTATCACTATTTTTGAAATGTAACTTCTCTCTATTTCCAAAAGCATATTCAACAACTACATAATTTGTAGTGTGTTGTTTTTCAGTTTCTTGGTTAGCTTCGAAATCAATTATATATTTTTCTGTGTATGTGCATACAGTTTTTCGTATGTATCCATTTAACAAACATCACATGTCTTTTTATTAGACAATGAAAGAGTTGCGTAGTTTTTACATTTGTACACATGCCCATCTTTCTTTTTCTTTAAAGATTCAACATATCTATTCACATCTTCTTCATCGTAATCAAAATCTCGATAATTGTCATGTATATATTCACTTGCAAATTCATTAATTTCTTCTTCGGTATATTTAGTTACTATGTATACGTTATCTGGTGAGCGATATTCACATCCTTGTATGTAACTTTTCGAATTTTCTTATGCATTTTCCCACCCTTACCCCTTTTTCCACTGCATATAACACAGATGAGCTTTTGTTTCTACCTCTTTCTTACAACTTACGCATATTTCGTATCCACACTTATGATCTTCGTTTGTTTTGCATATATATTTTTTTACAATGTAAACATTTGTAAACAGTTACATACACTTCTTTTTTTTTTTATGTTCGAAACATTCTTCGTTGAAGCAATATCTGTTACAATCTTCACAATACTTGAGGTTTTCCTATTCCTTTGTATATAATCTTATTAAAGTTTTCAGCACATACGATTTTTATGCTTATGTTTTTAAAATATTGTTCAACTTTTCTAAGTGATGCAAGATCAAATGGTTCACCAGGATCATGTATAATTTTATTACATAGTTCTATTGCTAATTCTTTTTGTGCATTTCGACCATCTAATACTTTGTGTATCGTTTTTATTTAGTTCTGTATTAAGTATAATGTTTGTTTTATAGGTTAATGCTGCAATTATAGCACGTGTACCACGTAATTCATCATCTGGATTTTTTATTTGTAAAATACTTTTTGTTCTAATATCTTTAGCAAGGTTTTGTTATTTTTGCAAGTTTTCCTCCACTTGGCATTTTAACTATTTCAATGTAGAATCTAGTATCTCCCAGAGAAATTTCTACCTAGTGTTCCATTAATTGGTTAAATTGGTTTATTATCTCACCATGATTGTTAAACGAAAATCTGTTAAGAAATACCTACTATAACTTTTCAGACTGTTAAGAACAAAGTTAATACTATCAATACTTTCTCTAAATTCGACAGCTGCTTTTCTTTTTACAATTATTTGATTAATGATATTATGAAACGCAAAGAAATCTATATTACTTTCGTTACTTCTAAATTCTGCTTTATAACGAACATCCGTAAAAGTGCTCAGACTTTCAGCATTTCCTTGTCTAACACTTTCTTCTATAGCTACAAAATTATCTTTTGTTACATAATAATCATCCGCGGGATTTATATTAAATATATCATTAATATGAATATTACTCTTAAAATGCGTATTTGTATTATCTGTCTCAAGTTAGTTCAGTGTTGATGTCAACACATGAGAGAGAGAGAGAGAGAGAGAGAGAGAGAGAGAGAGAGAGAGAGAGAGAGAGAGAGAGAGCGAGAGAGAGAGATACTGAAGCAAAAGAGCGTTAGGCTGTTGATTGGTTCAGGGAAGGTAATGGGTGTTAACTTTTACGCGGATGCATATTGTAACAGCCTCCTAAAAGTACAGTACTGTAATAGTTTTCAGATCACTGCTCTGTGCGAGTTAGTTTCGGAGGGAAAAGTATGCAATGCTTCGATTCTTATAAAAGGTAATAGTCCGACATTTTATCCATATCCGACACATACCAAGCAGATGGCTCTGGGTTCGTGAATTCTGAAAGGAATATTTACAACAGACGTACACATTCTATAAAAAACATATAGATTAGACAGAAGACCGTTACTGTTAAATAAAATGCAGCCAACTTATATTACTAAAGAACATTGGTATTATATACACGATAAGTTACAAGCCTGTGCCAGACAGCTCTCTTAAACAACCGGTAATTCTCCTGTTGAATGCTGATTAAGCTGTTATTGTTTATAGTGCAGGTCGCCTCTGATAATGTGTTGTTTAAGACTGTATTTCCTGTACATCTCGCATGCCTCACAAGCCCAGGGGACTTGCTATATGCAGTTTAAAAGCAGTAAGCTTTTGATCATGGATGATTAGCCGTAATCAAATACAACCGAGGCAAACCTTTAAAAAATGTCGAGAGGCCAATGGTCGCGCATTGTTTCGCGGTGCTTAAAGAAAGAAACGCCGAATCGGCCATGAATATCGAAAAAAGAAATGGGTGATCTCCTTGGCGTTTCTGCATTTAGTGTGCATAGTGTTAGAATGGAACAGCAAGCATCCGGAAGCCTAAGAACACCGGGAAAATCGCGTAAATATAAAAAACGTTCGGAGAAACGATGATTTTGCGAAAAGTGCTATTCGCGGTAAAGTTTGATTGTTTTTTCAGAAATGAACCATCGACTCTAAATACAATTTTGCATGCAGTACATTCTGACACAGAATTGCCACATTTCTCAAAGTACTCTCCACAGGTTGCTGATATATATCGCTAGTGTTGCAAAACTTATGTGCGCACATGTACCGTTAACACGCGGCGAGTTGAGCCAGCTCCGCCTTGTTGACATCAGGACTGAACTAACTTGACACAGACTATAGCTACTTGTTCTATTGGATGTGAAACATGAAATATGTTATCATGGTCAACTTCATTCCGAGGACTTTCAGTAAATATCTCATCGTTACTTTCAATTTTACTAAAACGTAAGTATTGGTAAAGTTGGTTCGATGGCTTAAAAACCATCATCGCTATTTTGCACTTTACTAAAAGGCATATTAAAGTGTTGTGTTCGTTCATCGTTTGAATTTAAATCTGTAAATGGTAATTTTTACTTTCTCTATAGGCACTATGTACATAGTGTATAGAGAATGTATTGCACTCCACCAAAAAATTCGATACCGAGATTTCACCGGAAATATATGTTTTAGGGTCCCCTGTATGCAAAAAAAGTATTTTCAGAAAAAGGTCTGTGTGTCTGTGAACACGATAACTCAAAAACGAAAAGTCGGTAAAATACCAAACTTGGTATTTAAGTTTAGTATCTTCCAGGGATGCGACACGAAGATTTTGAGAAAAATCCCCCCACCCCCAACTACCCTTTACATGAAACTTTTTTCGAACATTTTGATTTTCTCAAAAATAGCTCTTATGATTTTGATTAAAATTTCGTATATTAAAAGATATTCACACGACAAATAAAATGTATATCTTGATATTTCTGGGAATAGCCTCTGAAGACTACTTTATTATGGATGAATTTTTCATAACTACTAAACCGTAAGAGATGGACAAAAACTTAACCCACAAAAAATGTAGAGCATGTTAAAACACACAATTTATGTTATGTACATTTTTTTCGTGGAGTTGATCGTTTTTGAGATATTCCTTTTTCTTGGTTTCAGCTTTGAAAAACATACTTTTCTCATACAGGAATTTGTCAACTCCTGTCCATACAAACAAAGGAACATCAGTCACATAGCAACCAGTTTTTGGCTTTCGCTTTAACCTGTGGTACTCTCTTATTTCGCTTCTACTTACAATAAAGCAAGAAATAAAACTATTTATGCTATTTTTTCTCGATTAGCATGAAATAAATAAAAGATAAGCTTATTAACAATAATAATTTACAGAGATATAGAGAAAGTCATGTGAATGGAACACATCAGATTTTTCTAATTTGGTTCTTATATAGAACTTAAGGTCACTTCTTTTTTTTTTTTTATATTTACTATATTCAGTGACACCATTTTCTTTAGCAAACCTTATTAAATTAGCTCTACCTTTAATAGTATATATCAACCGGCTTTGCAAATTCTAGATTACGTGCTGAAAATTGCTGTAGATATAACATACTTGATAAAATCCCTTAGTGCCCCAGTTGTTCTATATTTACTGTATCCTTTAATGTTATGTTTCTTGGCAATAGTTTTTAAATTGGTTATTTTCATATTATCCAAGTCCGCAACATTCATCGTGTAATTTTTACCAACATTATTGAATTGTGTTGGATTTCTCGTGCTCATTTATTACGAAACAAATTTGGCAATGAAAAACTAACTTCAGTTGTATTAAATTGTATATAATGATTATTTACTAATAATTCATGTGTCTGTGCTAGTGTGATTTTCGAAATGCATGTCACCCTCCGTGGTGTAGTTGATACCATGCTAACTTTATATACCCAAAGTCGCGGGTTCAAACCCGGCGGAGGACGATGGATTTCTATGGGTGTAAAAATCCTTAACATGGCTTCCTTCGGAAGGGAAGTAAAGCCGTTGGGGGACCAACGGGACGTGTCGTAGATTCACCGCACATAAAAGAACCTCAAGCCTGATAGACCTCTTAGCAAAATTAAGCGGCCCTTCACGCCCAATTTAGAATGGGACGCCGAGAACCACAGCAGCTAAAGAGCGTCCATAAATAACATGACATTTACATTTCGAAATGCATTTTAGTAGTATATCTATTACATGGTTCTCAATATACTTTTTCAAGCTTTTTTATATTAACTAATTTTTGACAGGCATGACATATCCATGACCATATTTCATTTTCTTATTTTTAACAAACTAATAGCTTTAACACTTTTACAGTAGAACACTTTCTAGAAATATCTTTCTGTACTTCCATATATTACCAAACACTTTTTCTTAATGTAAAACTTTAACATACTGTAACTACAAGATATATTTTTTATTCCATATTAAACTAATTAACTTTGGTCTACTATAATGTCATTACTTCTTTTATAAAATATTTTTATTTTATCTTAATCTAAACCAAAACATTGGATCTATTTTATCTTTAAACTCTCGAAGAAAGTCTTTTGATATTTCTTTTTAGATATTATATTATCCCAATACACTTTTATCTTAAAATTCTTGAATAAAATCTTCTGATATTGTTTGAAACCTAGAAATACTATCAAAATACTTTATCTTTGAATTCTGGAATAAAATAATCTGATAATATTTGATATTTAGACATATTTACCCAGTCCACTTTATCTTGGAATTCACGTATAAAATTCACTGATAACTTTACATTCTTTGATACATATTTCCAGTTAAATGGGTTTTTTCTTCTAATGTTATCAACTGTATAAACGTTTCATTTGTTAAATATCAGTTATGAAGATCTTCAAAATATACATTTTTATAAATCTCATCATATATAATATTGCTATAAAAATATTATCCATTTACTTAGGTTTAAACTTCCTATTCTTTTGAAACTTTAAATTAATTTTTTTCTACATTTTATCATTTTCTAAGATATTAGTCCAGTATACTTTATCTTGAAACTCTTGGATAAACTCCTCGGATAAGTTTTGGTATCTTGAAATGTCATACTAGTTAAGTGTATGCTCAAACACACTAATAAAACCCTCCGATAATTCTCGACGTTCGGAGATATTTTCCCAATCTATTTTTTCTTGGAATTCACGAATAAAAGCGTCATATTTTGATACTTAGGTATTCTACTCCAGTCAACTTTATCCTGAAACTCTCGAATATCATCCTCGGATAAGTTTTGATACCACGAAATCTCATACCAGTCCACTTCATCTTGAAACTCCCTAATAAAATCTTCTGATAATGTTTCATGGTCCGAAATTGATCTCCAATTAACTTTATCCTGGAACTCCCTTATAAATTCTTCTGATAACTTTAGATTATAATCAGATAAAGTATCCCTCTTCAATGGTTTTATTTCTTCTAATATAATCAATCACTGTAGCTCTTGCCGTTTCATTTATTTAATATAAGTTATAATAAGCATTTAAAATGGAAGATTTTCATAACACTTATCCATTTATTAAGGAAATATTTTAAACAACATAGTTTTTAAAATAAGAACTATAGCTTTCCTGGCGACGTGTTAATTCAAAATCTTCTCGGGCTTCTAGCCAGGTAATAACTTGGCTTGACACCAACGTTTCGAAGAAGTGCATCTTCCTCGTCTTCAGGGTGAGGACGAGGAAGATGCACTTCTTCGAAACGTTGGTGTCAAGCCAAGTTATTACCTGGCTAGAAGCCCGAGAAGATTTTGAATTAACATAGTTTTTGTTAATCCAACTATTATATCAACTATTAAATCCTAACCATTTAAATTATGCTTCATCTCCTTTTGTACGTATAATTTTTAACTATATATATATATAGAAGAACCAAAATATATATATATATATATAAGTATTTGGTTTTATGCATTTCTTGTTCAGGGAATATGCCTAAAATTTGCTTGCCTTTAGAATCTTTAAGAGTCTATGTTGGGCTACCTTTAAATACCTTAACTGTAAATATTTCTGTAGCAGTATAACCTTTTTCGAAAATGCCTTGCATTTTACTGATACGAAATTTATCACCAACTTTGTATTTTAGTTTCTTATACTCAGTTATATTTGGATGATATACATCATAATGGATAATTTCTTGATTTTTTAAGTTAACTTCAATAGGCTTCATTTTAATGGTATGATGATACACATTATTATAGCTATTAACTAATTTTTGTAATATATCAATCCATTTATAATTCCATTGAATAGAGAACTGTTTCCACATTTTTCCTTCTAATGTTCTACTAAAACGTTGAACAACAGAGGTATTGATATTTGTATATGTTGAATAGTGATTGATATGTTCCATCATTAACTCTTCGAGTTCTTTATTGTAAAATTCTTTGCCTTTATCGGTTTGCATATTTCTAGGAATACGTCCAGTTCTTAAAAATATCTTTAAAAGCATTTGTAACATATTTACCAGTTTTGTTTTTTAATGCACCAGTCCAACTTTGCTTAGAAAATATATCTATTATAGTTGTTTTTAAAATTAATAAGGGATATAAATTTATAATATCTTTAAGATTACCAGTATCCATTTCTACTAAAGCATCTAATTGATCTCTTTCGGATTTTAGTGTTGGATGGTGAACCACCACTGAGTCATGTTTAACACCTTGTCCAATTACGTTTTTTAAACCTACACTTCTTAGATCCACATAGCACATTTGGATAATATATATATATATATATATATATATATATATATATATATATATATATATGGTTTTCCATTTGATGTTGTCTTACTAACAGAATTTATCTTATTAGTTTTGGTTTTACGCTTTATACAACATGTTTTAGTGATTTATAAGAGATATAATTCCTTAAAAAGTTAAGAAGGAAACGTAAGAACAGAGATTAGGTTACGTACACTTTTGATAATTATTCTTAGTGGTTCATATGTTCCATAGAAGCATGTGGCAATGGTAGTTTTCCAAACCATTTATAAGACAAGTTAAAGTTATTGTCGAATTAACTAACATGAAGGCACATAACTGTTAAAGCTTTCTGTTTCAATATGTGAGAAATGCATATGATCACCATTTCAACTTTATGTAATGTATTATCCCCATTTAATGTATCCCAATCTAATGTTATTACATTGTTGTTTCGATTTTTTATAACTAATTTATCGTCCAAGTTTGATTCAATAAAAATATTTAAAAATTGTTTTAGAAGGGGTAGAAGTTAACGGCATGAAAATATTTACCTTTTTTAATACCACTCAAAGTAATGACGTGTATTATGCTGTATTGTATATAATTAAGGTTCACAGCATCAAATTCTTCAATACGTGAATAAATATTCATAAGTTGCTTTCCTCCAAAATCGTAATCTTCTTCATTATTAGGAGTTCTTGCTGTTCTAGAGGAAGACTTAATTTCTTGAATTGCTTTATCCAGTTGACCTTTGGTTGCAGCATCGTATTTATCCACACCATCCTTAATTTTTAAATGAGATGTAATTTCTTGTAATGTGGAACATATCTTTTAATCTTTTATTCAGTTCATCATGAGTATTTTTTTGTTTTAGCGTCTATTTGGTTTACTACCTCCTGTTTTGTCTTGTTTTCTAATTTTCGTAATTCTTTAAATAATTATTCTTTTGTGTTAGTTTCTACGCTATATATTTTTGCTTTCATTTCTACAAATTTATCCTGCAAATATTTAATCTTTTCTGCATCCATTTTAAAATTTAACATTCCTTCCACACTTTTCTTTGAGTCAGTTTCTAAAGTACTATCTATTGCTTTAATTTTGTAATAACTTATTCATTATAATATTTTCAGTTTTTTTTACTGTTTATTTATTTATTTATTTATTTATTTATTTTTTGATAAGTATACCCAGAATATCAGTTTTAACTTTATCTTCTGCTATTTTGATGTTTTCATTTCGAAGCTCTGCAAGTAAACCACTTTTAATAATATCTATATCAAGATCAATATTATTCGTAATGGATGTATTTCACTAATATTAATTCTCATTTGTGTAGATTTAAAATAACGTTTCCATAAGTTGGGGTATGATTTTAATATACTTTGAATAGCCGAAAAGAATATCCATCCGAAAATAATTTAAGTACTGTAATACATAGATGACCACAAATTACTTGTGACGTTTTGTTGCACAGTGTCTGCTCTAATAAATTTTAGGAAATCCATTCTATTTCCCTTTAAATATTTAATCAAAGGCATCGGTAATCCAGTTCCAAAAGAATTGAAAATATAAGAACTTTCATCTTCTTTCCAATAACATTCCAAGAAGCACGGGTATTGTAAATACAAAACCTCCATATTTTATTTCAATTGAATCTCCAATTTTTGCTTCTTTAAACGTATTAACTGCTTTCATAAAATAAAATGGTGTGTTATTTATGGACGCTCTTTAACTACTGTGGTTTTCAGCGTCCCATTCTAAATTGGGCGTGAAATACCGCTTAATTTTGCTCAGAGGCCTCTCTAACAGGCTTGAGGTTCTTTTACGTGCCGTAAATCTACGACACGGGACCAACGGCTTTACTACCCTTCCGAAGGAAGCCATGCTAAGGATTTTTACACCCGAAAAAAAGGTGTAGGTTTTTTTACCTTCTATGAGTTCTTATTTTAAGAATTGCCCCCAAAAATTGTAAATATTTGAAGAAATATGATCCACCATAGTGAATCTCGCTGCCTTTTTTTAAACTTCTAATAAATTTCTCTACAATAAGTAATGATGATAAACATTATATAAAAATGTGATTTTTATAGACAAAGAGGTATTCGTATTTTTCGTTCAATAATTCCAAAACCTAATTTACGTTTTTTTCCAGATTCCAACTAATTAAAACAGCATCAAATGTATCACCCAATGGTGTATTAGGATCGCTTTGAATTTCTTTGGCTGTTAATTGTAATTCTTTATCTCTTAAATGTCTTGATTCTAAATCATAAATCACGACATAGCCTATACAGATCCTAAACATACAAAGTCCACCTAGTTGATAAGTTCATCACCTCTTGCTAATCGTTCGTCTAGTTTAGTAAATGGTCCACAGTAATGATACTTTTTCTTCTTTTGAAGTTATACATATGCATTTCTGGCATTATTCCTGAATTCAAACTTTTATTAAAATTGCCTAAACCATATTTACCACAAAATGCTTTTTGTTGTACATTTAATTAAAGACTAGTATATATGCAGCATTTGGATTATTTTCCATATTTGTATCCATCGTATTAAGCTGTTTAAAATACACATCATAAATACTTGTTATTCATTCTTAATTTTGGGAGTATGATTACCTGCTTTCCATGCACCATCAAGAAAACCAATTCTTTTTAAAAGTTGACCAATATTATCCAATATTACATATTCTTTCTGTTTACCTGTGTACGTTTCTATAACCCCTTTACAAACTCTAGGAGAAGGAAGATAAGAATCAGATCTAGACCCAAGTCTTCCAGTTAATTTGTCCCACATTGGTTGAATATATGTTTTATACTTTTCACTTGGACTAGATTTTGGTCTTCCTGTTTTTGAGTCATTATTTTGTAAATTGCCTTAGAGTTTATAAGTATTTCTTCATAGTTGAATAAATCTTCAAGTTTAACTATACCTTTTGGAATTATTTTCTTTAGTAAGCAAAGTGAGCAAACCATCAGTTCCATTATATGTCATTCCTTCCATAATAATATTATCTCCATTAGGAATAACTTCAGAGTTTCCAATGTATAGAAATTGGAGCTGATGGAACAAAGTTAAAGTTCCGGTGTCTTCCTAATTTTGTTCCTATATTAATAGTACCATAGTCTGTAATAACTTGTGGTTGTGGTATAAAAACTTCATTGTCATCAAGACCTCGTAACCCAGGATTCTTATCAAGTGGAACTAACTCAATAATGTTTTTTGTTCAACTAACGTGTATAATTCATTCTTATTTTCTGCAATTGCATCTATAATAGGTTGCTCTTTTTTGTTTACTTAATACATATAGCATTCTAGGTTGCCTCTTCCATTCTTTAAATTATTCTATTAATTGCCATCTTAATTTTAGACGTTCTTCTGCATGTTTTGGCAATTTATTCATTTATAACGCAAAAATATGCAACTCATGTTTTTACGTTTCATTTTACGTAAATTTTTAAGTTTTGTTTACGTTAAATTTATAACATTTCTAATTTTGTCTACTTCCCATCATTGGATTTATTACTATTGATATGACAAGAAAACCCAAAGTTATTTTTCCAGCACATATTACACTTCTTTAAATGTATCACAATTCATATCCGTTCCAACAAACTCATCGTAAGATCATTGTGTGCTTATCTAAAAAGACCATAAATTTGAATTATCCCGTATTAGTTTTGGAATTTTAGTAAAAGTTTGAACTAAGCAAAATACACTAATTCTTTTATGTCTAACCCTAAAATATATTTCTCTTACTATATCTTGGTTTTCTAAAATCCAATAATCTATAACAACTAAAGAATTGTCTTTCATTTGGTCTAGTGATACTATATCCTCTTCTTTATCTATAAACGTTGCAAAACAGCTTCCGGTTTCATGTTCAATATCTTTAAATATTTTCTGTAGTCATTTGTATTTATTTTGATATAATCTCTTACATAAAATATAGTAATGAGAGGCGTTTATCCATATTTTTTTAAGAAGGAAATTATCATTCGTTACAACTGTTTATCCACATCCTGAGGGTCCCACTATTAATGCTCTTATAGTTGCAGGTGATAGTTTACCAGTTATTCTAAATTCTTCATTTTCATCTTCTGGAATATATGTTGTATCCCAATCAGTTCCCATTTATAAAACACAATTATTCTCTCAATAAATGTATATTGCATTAGAAGGAACTACTTCAGACTTTCTAAACCCATGGCCATAGATAATGAACATATTTCTGTTGTAAGTTTTATGCTACTTTTATAACACCAAACGTTAGGGATTGTGTATTAAAATACGGTTCTCAGGATATTGTATTCGAAAAAGGACAATATACATTCAATGACTTTCGTCAAATACAGATATTTGAAATTAAGCTATATAAAATTACTGGTAGAATTATTATTATTAATAAAAGAAACCTGGATTTACATTTCACAGAATTTGGAAAAATGTTAGGATTTTCTAAGAATCCTATTATCAAACCTGGCGAAGCAAAAATTGGTGATGATTCACCTAATTTTATACCTATTAATACCATTAACATTGAATGTAATTTAGTTACAAATGCAGGATTCATTCCAAAAAATTAAAATCTCCAGCATAGACATAGTGATATTGCAAAATTAAAACTAACGTAGCTTTTAAAGATCATATTTATGAACCAGCAAACCCTTACGAATTACCAATTCATCATCTGGATTCAGTCAGAGATATTAAAGTTACTATTAATGTTGAAAATGGACATCTAATTCATTTTGGAAGTTCTAAAATTGAAATGGTCCTAAAAATCCATTAATACTTTTTACTATTAAATGGATATCAAAAGCATGGAACAATATCAAGTGAGATCCTTTGAGCTAAATGATTCTACCAGACATAATTTAAGCGAAAATAAAGCACTCAGTAATTTATATATAGCTCTAAATATTGCTCTTGAAACTTATCCATGTAGAGGAATGTTTTACATGCAGTTTGAACCTTGTGGAAAGGCAGCAAATGGGGTATTTAATATTAATGATATCAAACTTGCAAATAATGTCTTTCCACGAATACTTAATAAAGCATATCTTAAAAGTTTTGCTCAACTAAGAGAAAGGGTAGATCATCCTAGCTCAGTAAGAGATCTACTTATTGACCTATTCATTCCAAAAACAGAATTACACGTATATAAAATGCTGGTTTTATCACAGAAAATAGACTCCATTATGAACAAAATCGTATTTATGAAGTATCCTATTCACTAACATTTATATTTAGTTTCTTTAAATATAATAAACAACTTTTGTGTAATTTAGGTTTAACTGTTTCTTTCGAAAGAGCAATTAATAACGATGGATGTTTTTATAGATGGGATCTCTGAAGGCAGATAAATCAGTTGATAAAACAGCACCACATGAAGCTAAAATTATTATAAAAACTTAAAATAAAAATTCCAATCATAGGATATCAACCAGAATACGCTTTGTTGCAGAATGAAAAGCTATTAAATAATCCAAAATTTAAATTTAATTTTTGCGTCTGGAGCGTTGAAGAGCTAATTTTACTGGAAAAGTATAAATATCAATGTTACTACACCATTTAATAATTTACAATTCGATAATCCCGCTATTTGTATTACATGATTCCAAACAAATGGACCGGATAATCAGAAAAGGGACTAGCGAATATGATCATTGTCAAATAGAAAATTGGTCATTCAAGAATTCAAAAAACGAAGAATTTCCTATACAAAAACAAAAATTGAAAATTATGAAACATTGTCAAGTAGCATGCTACTTATGCTTCATTAGCAGAAAGATGAGCAGGAAATAAATACGTAAGATGGGATGTTGACTTTGCTATGAAGCAATTTATGGCAGTAATGGATATGACAATACGTAAAAACAGATAAAAAATCAATTAATTAGAATTTGGAGCTAATGTTCCAGATAATACAATTATTTATGTTATTATGGGTGGGGAAAAAACTATCGATCCAAGTTTAAAAAATGTTAAAGAAATTTAAATATATTAAATGAGAATTAGTGTAATTACAATTTTATCATATTTAATGCTAGCAAATACTAATCAAACTTTAAATGTTATTACGCATCTTCACAATTACGGATATCTTAGTACGCAAGAACAGGAACTTAAAAGAATCGACCAAAAAGGTCTTACGGAAGGAGTCTTTTTTATTTCAAGAATATTACAATTTAACAACGGATGGTTCGCTTAATTCCGAAATATTAACTTTAGTTAATTCCAAAAGATGTGGAAATATGGATAATCCTTCTGGATTTACGTCGTCGTATTATAAATGGAAAACAAAGCACTTAAGATGGCATTATGCAGGTGCAAATGGAACTATGACAAACATTCTCTATTCGGCATTTAAAGTGTGAGAACGCTATAGTGGATTAAATTTTGAACATAATATTTTAAAACCAGATATTCTAATTTAAAATAAATGTTTGTACCATAAATATCAGAAAAAATAATATTGTACTACTAAATTCGATGGAATGGGCGATACTGTAGCACGCGCATTTCACCCACAACACCAATAATTCTTTAGTAGAAATTCACATAGATGCAGACGAAGATTGGTATTTAAATTGTTAAATTAAGCCCAAGCGAAAAAACTAACTTATTTTCAGTTTTAACACATGAAATAGGATATTCTCTAGGATTATCACATGCTAATGGAAAAAGGAGCTGTTAGGCATCCATATTACAAATGCGGTATTATAGATTTACATAATGACATTTTGGGAATACAAACATTTTACGGATTTCCATCTCCAATAGTTCCAGTAACAAAACCTACAATAACTACTACGGTAGATGAAATAACACCAAATTTATGCAATGTTAAGAATGTTCGCACTTTTCTAATAACCAATCAATAGTTTTTAAAATAATTAGTTTTGGATCTATGATTGACAGGAAGAAACTTATAACAAACCATAGTTAATACGCAATTGGTTACATTTTTTACCTCAAAATTTCAAAAGAATAAACGTCATATATGAAACACCAAATGAGGCGGTAGTTCTAAGCATAGAAAAACAAATATACAAGGTAGAATATCCAAGTTTAAATTTATTATCTGACTATCCAAAATCATTTTCTGATTTGGGTATATCCCTTAATGCAAAAATTGATTCTATGTGTAATTCGTATAGTGCTCAAACTTATACGTTCAACGGTGATTATTACATAGAAATTGATGAATGCACTTTTAAAGCTAAATATAACGGATTAGTAAATAAACAATTTTCTGGAGTGCCAACTACTATGGAATCAGCCTTTAGATACATAAATGGAATTATGTACTACTTTAAAACAACAAATATTTAGAATATAATGAATTTACATATAATTTAGTTAAAGCGGGTAAAAACAACAACTATATTTGGAATACAGTGCATGAACAGGTATGATGGTTTAATTGAAAAATGCAAAAAGTTTTTTTTATGGAGTTTATGATTTTTTTGTAATAAACACAAAATGCCTAAGGTATTAGAAATTACCGAACAAGTGTGGAAACAAAATAACATTCTTTATAAAGTTACTAGTGGTTTGGAAGTTTCCATTGAAGAAACAAAATTAATATTGGTAACGAAATATTGATAAACCCTTCTGATTTAGCATCACATAAAATTGATATCATCTCAGAAATAGGAAAACACAAGGTATGATAAATATAAATTTGGATGTAGTAAATATGATATACTCACACTATTTTAATTCCGATAAATATTATTATAGATTAGATTTCATAGATTCAGAAGAATTAAGCGATAGTGAAATGGAATAAACATATTTGTAGCATTTTAAATTTATTAAATCAGGTAATAAACAACGGAGATTTTAAGGGTAGCGTTACAGATTTAATCAGATTCACATTGTGTAACACAATTCACAAGTGTTTCATTACGTACTCGTCAAGTCGTTTCGGCGGAATATATAACGTCCTCAAGGATAGATGCACACTGTGAGTGACTTCAGAAAGAGGTAGCAATAGCAATATGTGTTGAAGTTCCAGATGCATCAGTTCACAGAAGAGAGTCTGTTGTGACGTTTTAGCTGCATAAAGTTCCACAGTGCGATTCTTATTAAATAATTTTATATAAATAAATCATGCCATCAACTACTATACCCGAAAATGTTTCAAAATATGAAGATTATGGAGTAATTGAAGAGTTAGCAATACCACCTGGTGAATTAATGCGCAAACTCTTGAAAAATATATCAATAAGAGAGGTGATATATTTCTAATTAGATCACCATTTAGACCATTTCTAAAAGAAGTTAGTTTAATTGGAGATGTACTTTGATTTAATAATGTATTAGAGTTGAATGCTATGTAACTATTTTTAGTTTTTTTTTTTTTTTTTGTAAAATGGGTAGTCAATATTTTTACGCGGCAAACAAATTATCGCATAAAACTGGTAATTTTACTCTATTTTGGCATATTCCCCCCTATTTGAAGATGTATTATGCGATATACTTTTCCGGAAAATGCGGATTTTTCCCTACCTCCCATATTTTGGATATTTTTACTCTATTTTAGTATAGTTTTGAAAAAGTGCGCTCAAGTAACCCCTATAGTAGTAGGGTATATTATTCCTTGTAAAGCTGCATATTTGACCTAAGAAGTACCTATTAATGCCAGAAGGTGCAGTATGAAATTAAAAACTCGATGGTGCAAAATAAGCAGACCTCAATTAACAGAGGTTGCAATGTTCAACTGATACCGCTAATGATCGACATCGATAGGATGTGATTTTGTTTAGTTAAAATATTAAAATGCCTTTGTATCTTCATAAAACAAACTAAATGTTTATATCCATAACATTTATAAATAATTGTTCTTCACATTTTCAAGAGCAACTTTTATAATTAACAAATCAATTCCATTGCAGTTTACGGTTTGCAAACCTAAGCTGACAGCTGTAAAGCAACCTTATCTTTATGTGAAAGTTTAAATTAAAATGTATGTAACTTGACTGTCCCAAACTTTACAAATCTTGCGTCAATTAGGAAAAGGCACGATTTAAATGAACACCACTCTTTGGAAAACCAGTTTTAGCCCCAAATTTTGTTTTTAGTTTTCCATCAGTTTTGTTTACTAATATCAGTGAATAAAGCAAAAATCGTCAATTTCGATGTTTTAGGGTTACTGTATCAAATGCAGAAAGGGCAGGATGCTCAATAATAGAAAATGTTTCCGAAAAGGGCTAAGTAATACAAAAATAAACATTTCTTAATTTGCCAAGTTTGATAAGTCTTGCTAAACGTTTAGGCCACTTTTTTAAATGACGTATTTATCAGACAAGACATTATTTTTCTGTACCCAAAAGCACTTTCCACACTATAGAGGGGCTAGCTGTCCATTATATATACAACATTTCATTTTCAATGTTTTCAACTATCACCAAAAAAACAAACCTTTCTATTTTAAAATTAATCAGAAAGAGAAGAATAGATAAAAGCTTACGAACTACCTACTGAGGAACTTGAGATTTATTAAAGAGGAAAATAGTATAGTCAGAGAGAAAGAACAGCTAAAGGGCGCTGAAAAGCCCGAAAAGCAGAGGTCCAACCCGAAGGCACCGTATGGTTCCAGTGAAAAGACTGTTGGCTGCGGACATACTTCTCTACCCTGTTAGTCTGTTTTGTACTTGCAAGCAAGCATGTCTTTGGCACTGGGCCCCGGCAATGACGAGCCGATCCAGCGGTGGCAGCTTCTTTGCTGCGGTCAGCATCTTCGACTACTCTCCCAGGATTGTTCGGTTCGGCTGCGGCACTTCGGAGGAACTTCCTGTTTGGCTCGCAGACTGCAGTTTTGTCAATGGGTAAAATATTCTTTACGGTATTTATTCCTAAAGGGGTTCCTGCAAATTCAGTCCTGCTGGCCCGTTAAGCAAAAGATGTAGGACCTAGGAATGGAGTAGGTATATAGGGATACAAATTGGAAACAAGCCTATTGTAAACTCCCGCTGTTCACCATCAATACATTATACCAAGAAACAAAACAAGCCCATTACCCAAAATACTTTTGTATTAAATGCCCAAACAATTCTATAATTTCAAAAGCTTAACCTAAAACCTAATCCCCCATTCCTCAAAAATCAAAGTCTTACTCTGGTTTTCAAAATAAATTTCCAAAAATACCCGTTAGTCTACTTACATAAAACTCTTGACCACATGATATTTACTTCAGTTACATGAAACAAAAAAAAACGTTCTTCCCTGTAATGCATCAAAGGTTTTTCCTTCCAACTAAAATCCACTCCATCCTTTGCTGCTAATAGAACAAAACCTAAATAATAATCCTGCAATACAAAGTGTCTTTGCTATAAACACTACCATAGAATTAATGAAACTGTGAAAGGTCAGGAGTCGTCGTTATTTTTATGAAACTGCTAGCTAGTGTGGTTTGGCATATATACCCCTAAACAAGCAGTACACACCAAATTGAAACAGCACATCATTAAACATACAATAAGGTCTAATTACTAAATGAGTAACTCGCCTTTAACGTTACCTAGAAAGAGGGCTTACATTTCCCAATAAAAGTGCATAATGTATATAAGTGTATCTCTACGAGGAAACTGTTGGCCAGCAATTAAAGGAAACAGTGGGTGCAAAGGTAAAATAACAAAACGTTTTGCTTGAAACAGCAGAAACCTAGCTGTTAATAAGACACATCTATGTTAGCAAATTTAATGTTATTCCTACCAAGCAAATCCCACTTTTCTTATAAGGCCTAATTAATATCCTGGATACTGGTTGATTTCGATAAACTGCATTAAATATTTAAGTACAATAAGGTTATGACAACATTGATTGTTTTAAATATCAATTAAATCGAATGCTCATTTTAGTTTTATTAGCCCAAATAGATATATAAAAATATGTTTTGTATTGAAATTTGTTGTAAAACAGTACTTAACCTGCAAAAAGTAAACAGAGGGAAATAATTTGACTTATGTAGCTTAAATATGAAATCCGTTTAAAATAAATGCTTTTTTTCCCTAAAAACTATTTAAACCGTTTGATTTAGATACAAAAAGGAAATATTTTCCTTCAGCACTTCGCTTCACCTGCTAAGCATATCTTGAATGACTGATAACCATTCAAAAACAAATATTTCAACTGTATTATTATACTCACCGGTTTTACTTTATAATGCTTTGTGTCACCAGGCGCATTCTCCAGTCCAGAGTATTCGTTTCTCCCATTTTAAATAATGACTTCAATACTTAAAAAGGCCTACAACGCTGAGTAACTAAAATCCGAAAACAAGTAGATAAATATTACATAGTAATCTCTTTAATCAGTGACGGCATAATTTAAACCCTTATTTTAACTTAAAAGGAGGACCCACGTTTCCTAAAATCGTTACGGAAAGTTTCTACATTTGACTAGACGAGGGGGCATGTATTTCAAGCTAAAAGCACTAATATTCATGAGAGGATGTTGAAATATCGTCACTTGTGTGCATATGGAAAGGTTAACCAGAAGCAAAAGTTGACAATTCCAAAAGCATAAATCTGCAAATTTAACATCAATTGTACAAAGCAAGTTCTGCTTTTCTAGAGAGTTCCAATTAAAACAGTGTACATCATTTGAATTAGTTAAACAGTACGACGGTTTTTAAAACAAGAAGTTTTACGAATGATCAATTTGGATTTACTTGACTATGTATTTTTTACTACCAGAACTGCTTGAGGGGAAATTAATCGCCTTAATATTATAGTGTCAGTGTCGTTACTGCAGAAGTTTAAAGTGACTAAATAATTTTAATAAACCGATTTAAGAAACCAATTCTTTGTTATGTAGATACTACTGAAGACTTTGAATAAACCATTAAAAGCAATTCTGTTCTGCGTGCATGACTTATCCTGCAGAACTTGAATTCTCCAAATGTTTACTTTTCTAACACTAAACGAATAATAGCATTTGAAATGCTCACCTAATCAACCTCAACGGAATATGTCTCCAAGCACATCTTCCAGTCCAGGGTAATCGTTTCTCCCAGAGACATTTTCGAGTTGCATCCTTCGTAGTAAGTCGACGTGGGGTCTTCCAGTGATATCTCGGATCCTCAGCAGGAAACAGAATTTCGTTTGGATGATGGAAACAGAAAACAGAGAGAAAGCTAAGACGTCTGATATTGAAAATTTTAAACCTTCACCATTCAGCACCAATCTAAAGCTATGTAGTGTGTACAAAGTTAGTTTCAATTTTTGATAAAGGATTAGCAGCCTCTAGAGCCAAACTTAGAGGACTGATGCAAAATACTTTTTGTATACACAAACTAAACACCAAAAAAGCGACATCTGCGTGCACTACCAATAGAATCTCTACAATTTGAGAGCCAAAGCAAAACCTTTTGTTCACGCTTCTTTTGTACCTTCGTCTAATACACTATTCCTCTTTCAAAAAATGCCTATATCTCCCAGACCTACCGGCCAAATTGCGCATAAAATTTCCTAGTTCATTACGGTATATATTCCCAAGGATATCCTAGAACATAAATTCTTCTGGCCAGTTAAGCTAGAATTGTATCTTCTAGGGAACCATTATGACGGAACATATTCTCGTAAAGAAAATCGAACTTCCCCACAAATCTTACGGACCTAACAAAATAGAGCCCCTACCCAAAGCGCCGAACTACTCTTTTGGCCCAACTATTCTCCACATCAAAAGCTTTTGGCTATCCGATCGATTTTCGAGGTCTAGCTGAGGCTCTCAAATTACGCAAATTTCAAAAGACGTATTACTTTACACATCCAAAACAACATTTAGCTGTACACACTTACTTTTGTCCGTGAAATAACAGATTTCTCTCCTCCAAGTAGTGCAGCTAATTAGGGAACATCACATTTCTCACAGGTATCTTCTACATCTATAACAAAAGTAAAATGACAATTCCGCATTTCGAATGATGCTCTTAATACATAAAAATCCTACAACACTGAATCTCTAAAATCCGTAAAGAAATCATTAAATGGTGCATAGGTCTCTTAAATCAGTGACGGCAATCTTTAAAGTTGTATTTTAACCAAAAAGGAGGACCTACTTTCGTAAAAGGTTTTGGGCAAGTTCCTACATTTGACTAATAGATGGGGCATGTATGTCAAGCTAAAATCACTAATATTCATGAGAGGATGTTGAAATATCATCACTTGTGTTAATATGGAGAGGTTAGCCAGAGGCAAAGGTTGACAATTCCAAAAGCATAAATCTGCAAATTTAGCATCAATTGTACAAAGCAAGTTCTACATTTCTAGAGAGTTCCAATTAAAACAGTGTACATCATTTGATTTTTTAAACAGTAAGACGGTTTTTAAGACTACGATTTTTAAAAGAAGAAGTTTTACGAATGATCAATTTGGATTCATTTGACTATGTATTTTTTACCACCAGAACTGTTTAAGGGGAAGATAATCGCCTTAATATTATAGTGTCAGTATCGTTACTGAAGAAGCATAAAGTGACTAAATAATTTAAATAAAATCATTAAAGAAACCAATTCTTTGTTATGTAAATACTACTGAAGACTTTGAATAAACCATTAAAAGCAATTCTGTTCTGCGTGCATGACTTATCCTGCAGAACTTGAATTCTCCAATTGTTTACTTTTCTAACACTAAACAAATAATAGCATTTGAAATGCTCACCTAATCCACCTTAATGGAATATGTCTCCAAGCACGTCTTCCAGTCCAGGGTAATAGTTTCACCCAGAGACGTTTTCGAGTTGCATCCTTCGTAGCAAGTCGACGTGGGGTCCTCCAGTGATAGCTCGGAACCTCAGCAGGAAGCAGAATTTCGTTTGGTTGTATGAAACAGAAAACAGAAAGCTAAGACGTCTGATATTTAAAATTTTAAACCTTCACCATTCAGCACCAATCTAAAGCCATGTAGTGTGTACAAAGTTAGTTTCAATTTACGATAAACGATTAGCAGCCTCTAGGGACAAAGTTAGAGGACTGATGCAAAATAATTTTTCTAGGCACAAACTTACAACCAGAACAGCGACATCTGCGTGCACTACTATTAGAATCTCTACAATTTGAGAGCCAAAGCAAAATCTTTTGTTCACGTTTCTTTTGTACCTTCGCTTAATACACTATTCCTCGTTCAAAAAATGCCTACATCTCCCAGACCTACCAGCCCAATCGCGCATAAAATTTCAGAGTTCATTACGGTATATATTCCCAAGGATATCCTAGAACATAAATTCTTCTGGCCAGTTAAGCTAGAATTGTATCTTCTAGGGAACCATTATGAGGGAACATATTCTCGTAACGAAAATCGAACTTCCCCACAAACCTTACGGACCTAACAAAATAGAGCCCCTACTCAAAGCGCCGAACTAATCTTTTGGCCCAACTATTCTCCACATCAAAAGCTTTTGGCTATCCGATCGATTTTCGAGGTCTAACTGAGGCTCTCAAATTACGCAAATATCAAAAGCCCTATTACTTTACACCTCCAAAACAACATTTAGCTGTACACACTTACTTTTGTCCGTGAAATAACAGATTTCTCTCCTCCAAGTAGTGCAGCTAATTAGGGAACTTCACATTTCTCACAGGTATCTTCTACATCTGTAACAAAAGTAAAATGTCAATTCCGCATTTCGAATGATGCTCTTAATACATAAAAATCCTACAACAATGAATATCTAAAATCCGTAAAGAAATCATTAAATGTTGCATAGAGTCTCCTAAATCAGTGACGGCAATTTTAAAGTTTTATTTTAACCAAAAAGGAGAACCTACGTTTTCTAAAAGGTTTTGGGGAAGTTACTACATTTGACTAGTCGATGGGGCATGTATGTCAAGCTAAAATCACTAATATTCATGAGAGGATGTTGAAATATCATTACTTGTGTTAATATGGTGAGGTTAAACAGAAGCAAAGGTTGAATATTCCAAAAGCATAAATATGCAAATCTAACATCAATTGTACAAAGCAGGGTCTGCTTTTCTAGAGAGTTTCAATTAAAACAGTGTACATCATTTGATTTTTTAAACAGTAAGACGGTTTTTAAAACTAGGATTTTTAAAAGAAAAAGTTTTACGAATGAGCAATTTGGATTCACTTGACTATGTATTTTTTACTACCAGAACTGTTTAAGGGGAAAATAATCACCTTAATATTATAGTGTCAGTGTCGTTACTGCAGAAGCATAAAGTGACTAAATAAATATAACAAACTAATTTAAGAAACAATTATTTGTTATGTAAATACTACTGAAGACTTTGAATAAACCATTATAAGCAATTGAGTTCTGCGTGCATGACTTATCCTGCAGAACTTGAATTCTCCAAATGTTTACTTTTCTAACACTAAACAAATAATACCATTTGAAATGCTCACCTAATCCACCTCAATGGAATATTTCTCCAAGCACGTCTTCCAGTCCAGGGTAATCGTTTCACCAAGAGACGTTTTCGAGTTGCATCCTTCGTAGCAAGTCGACTTGGGGTCCTCCAGTGATAGCTCGGATCCTCAGCAGGAAACAGAATTTCGTTTGGATGATGGAAACAGAAAACAGAGAGAAAGCTAAGACGTCTGATATTGAAAATTTTAAACCTTCACCATTCAGCACCAATCTAAAGCTATGTAGTGTGTACAAAGTTAGTTTCAATTTTTGATAAAGGATTAGCAGCCTCTAGAGCCAAACTTAGAGGACTGATGCAAAATACTTTTTGTATACACAAACTAAACACCAAAAAAGCGACATCTGCGTGCACTACCAATAGAATCTCTACAATTTGATAGCCAAAGCAAAACCTTTTGTTCACGCTTCTTTTGTACCTTCGTCTAATACACTATTCCTCTTTCAAAAAATGCCTATATCTCCCAGACCTACCGGCCAAATTGCGCATAAAATTTCAGAGTTCATTACGGTATATATTCCCAAGGATATCCTAGAACATAAATTCTTCTGGCCAGTTAAGCTAGAATTGTATCTTCTAGGGAACCATTATGACGGAACATATTCTCGTAAAGAAAATCGAACTTCCCCACAAATCTTACGGACCTAACAAAATAGAGCCCCTACCCAAAGCGCCGAACTACTCTTTTGGCCCAACTATTCTCCACATCAAAAGCTTTTGGCTATCCGAACGATTTTCGAGGTCTAGCTGAGGCTCTCAAATTACGCAAATTTCAAAAGCCGTATTACTTTACACATCCAAAACAACATTTAGCTGTACGCACTTACTTTTGTCCGTGAAATAACAGATTTCTCTCCTCCAAGTAGTGCAGCTAATTAGGGAACATCACATTTCTCACAGGTATCTTCTACATCTATAACAAAAGTAAAATGACAATTCCGCATTTCGAATGATGCTCTTAATACATAAAAATCCTACAACACTGAATCTCTAAAATCCGTAAAGAAATCATTAAATGGTGCATAGGTCTCTTAAATCAGTGACGGCAATCTTTAAAGTTGTATTTTAACCAAAAAGGAGGACCTACTTTCGTAAAAGGTTTTGTGCAAGTTCCTACATTTGACTAATAGATGGGGCATGTATGTCAAGCTAAAATCACTAATATTCATGAGAGGATGTTGAAATATCATCACTTGTGTTAATATGGAGAGGTTAGCCAGAGGCAAAGGTTGACAATTCCAAAAGCATAAATCTGCAAATTTAGCATCAATTGTACAAAGCAAGTTCTGCATTTCTAGAGAGTTCCAATTAAAACAGTGTACATCATTTGATTTTTTAAACAGTAAGACGGTTTTTAAGACTACGATTTTTAAAAGAAGAAGTTTTACGAATGATCAATTTGGATTCATTTGACTACGTATTTTTTACCACCAGAACTGTTTAAGGGGAAGATAATCGCCTTAATATTATAGTGTCAGTATCGTTACTGAAGAAGCATAAAGTGACTAAATAATTTAAATAAAATCATTAAAGAAACCAATTCTTTGTTATGTAAATACTACTGAAGACTTTGAATAAACCATTAAAAGCAATTCTGTTCTGCGTGCATGACTTATCCTGCAGAACTTGAATTCTCCAATTGTTTACTTTTCTAACACTAAACAAATAATAGCATTTGAAATGCTCACCTAATCCACCTTAATGGAATATGTCTCCAAGCACGTCTTCCAGTCCAGGGTAATCGTTTCACCCAGAGACGTTTTCGAGTTGCATCCTTCGTAGCAATGCGACGTGGGGTCCTCCAGTGATAGCTCGGAACCTCAGCAGGAAGCAGAATTTCGTTTGGTTGTATGAAACAGAAAACAGAAAGCTAAGACGTCTGATATTTAAAATTTTAAACCTTCACCATTCAGCACCAATCTAAAGCCATGTAGTGTGTACAAAGTTAGTTTCAATTTACGATAAACGATTAGCAGCCTCTAGGGACAAAGTTAGAGGACTGATGCAAAATAATTTTTCTAGGCACAAACTTACAACCAGAAAAGCGACATCTGCGTGCACCACTATTAGAATCTCTACAATTTGAGAGCCAAAGCAAAACCTTTTGTTCACGTTTCTTTTGTACCTTCGCTTAATACACTATTCCTCGTTCAAAAAATGCCTACATCTCCCAGACCTACCAGCCCAATCGCGCATAAAATTTCAGAGTTCATTACGGTATATATTCCCAAGGATATCCTAGAACATAAATTCTTCTGGCCAGTTAAGCTAGAATTGTATCTTCTAGGGAACCATTATGACGGAACATATTCTCGTAACGAAAATCGAACTTCCCCACAAACCTTACGGACCTAACAAAATAGAGCCCCTACCCAAAGCGCCGAACTAATCTTTTGGCCCAACTATTCTCCACATCAAAAGCTTTTGGCTATCCGATCGATTTTCGAGGTCTAACTGAGGCTCTCAAATTACGCAAATATCAAAAGCCCTATTACTTTACACCTCCAAAACAACATTTAGCTGTACACACTTACTTTTGTCCGTGAAATAACAGATTTCTCTCCTCCAAGTAGTGCAGCTAATTAGGGAACTTCACATTTCTCACAGGTATCTGCTACATCTGTAACAAAAGTAAAATGTCAATTCCGCATTTCGAATGATGCTCTTAATACATAAAAATCCTACAACACTGAATCTCTAAAATCCGTAAAGAAATTATTAAATGGTGCATAGGTCTCTTAAATCAGTGACGGCAATCTTTAAAGTTGTATTTTAACCAAAAAGGAGGACCTACTTTCGTAAAAGGTTTTGGGCAAGTTCCTACATTTGACTAATAGATGGGGCATGTATGTCAAGCTAAAATCACTAATATTCATGAGAGGATGTTGAAATATCATCACTTGTGTTAATATGGAGAGGTTAGCCAGAGGCAAAGGTTGACAATTCCAAAAGCATAAATCTGCAAATTTAGCATCAATTGTACAAAGCAAGTTCTGCATTTCTAGAGAGTTCCAATTAAAACAGTGTACATCATTTGAATTTGTTAAACAGTAAGACGGTTTTTAAGACTACGATTTTTAAAAGAAGAAGTTTTATGAATGATCAATTTGGATTCACTTGACTATGTATTTTTTACCACCAGAACTGTTTAAGGGGAAGATAATCGCCTTAATATTATAGTGTCAGTATCGTTACTGCAGAAGCATAAAGTGACTAAATAATTTAAATAAAATCATTAAAGAAACCAATTCTTTGTTATGTAAATACTACTGAAGACTTTGAATAAACCATTAAAAGCAATTCTGTTCTGCGTGCATGACTTATCCTGCAGAACTTGAATTCTCCAATTGTTTACTTTTCTAACACTAAACAAATAATAGCATTTGAAATGCTCACCTAATCCACCTTAATGGAATATGTCTCCAAGCACGTCTTCCAGTCCAGGGTAATCGTTTCACCCAGAGACGTGTTCGAGTTGCATCCTTCGTAGCAAGTCGACGTGGGGTCCTCCAGTGATAGCTCGGAACCTCAGCAGGAAGCAGAATTTCGTTTGGTTGTATGAAACAGAAAACAGAAAGCTAAGACGTCTGATATTGAAAATTTTAAACCTTCACCATTCAGCACCAATCTAAAGCCATGTAGTGTGTACAAAGTTATTTTCAATTTACGATAAACGATTAGCAGCCTCTAGGGACAAAGTTAGAGGAGTGATGCAAAATACTTTTTCTATGCACAAACTTACAACCAGAAAAGCGACATCTGCGTGCACTACCATTAGAATCTCTACAATTTGAGAGCCAAAGCAAAACCTTTTGTTCACGTTTCTTTTGTACCTTCGCTTAATACACTATTCCTCGTTCAAAAAATGCCTACATCTCCCAGACCTACCAGCCCAATCGCGCATAAAATTTCAGAGTTCATTACGGTATATATTCCCAAGGATATCCTAGAACATAAATTCTTCTGGCCAGTTAAGCTAGAATTGTATCTTCTAGGGAACCATTATGAGGGAACATATTCTCGTAACGAAAATCGAACTTCCCCACAAACCTTACGGACCTAACAAAATAGAGCCCCTACCCAAAGCGCCGAACTAATCTTTTGGCCCAGCTATTCTCCACATCAAAAGCTTTTGGCTATCCGATCGATTTTCGAGGTCTAACTGAGGCTCTCAAATTACGCAAATGTCAAAAGCCCTATTACTTTACACCTCCAAAACAACATTTAGCTGTACACACTTACTTTTGTCCGTAAAATAACAGATTTCTCTCCTCCAAGTAGTGCAGCTAATTAGGGAACTTCACATTTCTCACAGGTATCTTCTACATCTGTAACAAAAGTAAAATGTCAATTCCGCATTTCGAATGATGCTCTTAATACATAAAAATCCTACAACACTGAATCTCTAAAATCCGTAAAGAAATCATTAAATGGTGCATAGGTCTCTTAAATCATGGACGGCAATCTTTAAAGTTGTATTTTAACCAAAAAGGAGGACCTACTTTCGTAAAAGGTTTTGGGCAAGTTCCTACATTTGACTAATAGATGGGGCATGTATGTCAAGCTAAAATCACTAATATTCATGAGAGGATGTTGAAATATCATCACTTGTGTTAATATGGAGAGGTTAGCCAGAGGCAAAGGTTGACAATTCCAAAAGCATAAATCTGCAAATTTAGCATCAATTGTACAAAGCAAGTTCTGCATTTCTAGAGAGTTCCAATTAAAACAGTGTACATCATTTGAATTTGTTAAACAGTAAGACGGTTTTTAAGTCTACGATTTTTAAAAGAAGAAGTTTTACGAATGATCAATTTGGATTCACTTGACTATGTATTTTTTACCACCAGAACTGTTTAAGGGGAAAATAATCGCCTTAATATTATAGTGTCAGTGTCGTTACTGCAGAAGCATAAAGTGACTAAATAATTTAAATAAGATCATTAAAGAAACCAATTCTTTGTTATGTAAATACTACTGAAGACTTTGAATAAACCATTAAAAGCAATTCTGTTCTGCGTGCATGACTTATCCTGCAGAACTTGAATTCTCCAAATGTTTACTTTTCTAACACTAAACAAATAATAGCATTTGAAATGCTCACCTAATCCACCTCAATGGAATAGGTCTCCAAGCACGTCTTCCAGTCCAGGGTAATCGTTTCACCAAGAGACGTTTTCGAGTTGCATCCTTCGTAGCAAGTCGACTTGGGGTCCTCCAGTGATAGCTCGGATCCTCAGCAGGAAGCAGAATTTCGTTTGGTTGTATGAAACAGAAAACAGAAAGCTAAGACGTCTGATATTGAAAATTTTAAACCTTCACCATTCAGCACCAATCTAAAGCCATGTAGTGTGTACAAAGTTAGTTTCAATTTACGATAAACGATTAGCAGCCTCTAGGGACAAAGTTAGAGGAGTGATGCAAAATACTTTTTCTATGCACAAACTTACAACCAGAAAAGCGACATCTGCGTGCACTACCATTAGAATCTCTACAATTTGAGAGCCAAAGCAAAACCTTTTGTTCACGTTTCTTTTGTACCTTCGCTTAATACACTATTCCTCGTTCAAAAAATGCCTATATCTCCCAGACCTACCAGCCCAATCGCGCATAAAATTTCAGAGTTCATTACGGTATATATTCCCAAGGATATCCTAGAACATAAATTCTTCTGGCCAGTTAAGCTAGAATTGTATCTTCTAGGGAACCATTATGAGGGAACATATTCTCGTAACGGAAATCGAACTTCCCCACAAACCTTACGGACCTAACAAAATAGAGCCCCTACCCAAAGCGCCGAACTAATCTTTTGGCCCAGCTATTCTCCACATCAAAAGCTTTTGGCTATCCGATCGATTTACGAGGTCTAACTGAGGCTCTCAAATTACGCAAATGTCAAAAGCCCTATTACTTTACACCTCCAAAACAACATTTAGCTGTACACACTTACTTTTGTCCGTGAAATAACAGATTTCTCTCCTCCAAGTAGTGCAGCTAATTAGGGAACTTCACATTTCTCACAGGTATCTTCTACATCTGTAACAAAAGTAAAATGTCAATTCCGCATTTCGAATGATGCTCTTAATACATAAAAATCCTACAACACTGAATCTCTAAAATCCGTAAAGAAATCATTAAATGGTGCATAGGTCTCTTAAATCATGGACGGCAATCTTTAAAGTTGTATTTTAACCAAAAAGGAGGACCTACTTTCGTAAAAGGTTTTGGGCAAGTTCCTACATTTGACTAATAGATGGGGCATGTATGTCAAGCTAAAATCACTAATATTCATGAGAGGATGTTGAAATATCATCACTTGTGTTAATATGGAGAGGTTAGCCAGAGGCAAAGGTTGACAATTCCAAAAGCATAAATCTGCAAATTTAGCATCAATTGTACAAAGCAAGTTCTGCATTTCTAGAGAGTTCCAATTAAAACAGTGTACATCATTTGAATTTGTTAAACAGTAAGACGGTTTTTAAGTCTACGATTTTTAAAAGAAGAAGTTTTACGAATGATCAATTTGGATTCACTTGACTATGTATTTTTTACCACCAGAACTGTTTAAGGGGAAAATAATCGCCTTAATATTATAGTGTCAGTGTCGTTACTGCAGAAGCATAAAGTGACTAAATAATTTAAATAAGATCATTAAAGAAACCAATTCTTTGTTATGTAAATACTACTGAAGACTTTGAATAAACCATTAAAAGCAATTCTGTTCTGCGTGCATGACTTATCCTGCAGAACTTGAATTCTCCAAATGTTTACTTTTCTAACACTAAACAAATAATAGCATTTGAAATGCTCACCTAATCCACCTCAATGGAATATGTCTCCAAGCACGTCTTCCAGTCCAGGGTAATCGTTTCACCAAGAGACGTTTTCGAGTTGCATCCTTCGTAGCAAGTCGACTTGGGGTCCTCCAGTGATAGCTCGGATCCTCAGCAGGAAGCAGAATTTCGTTTGGTTGTATGAAACAGAAAACAGAAAGCTAAGACGTCTGATATTGAAAATTTTAAACCTTCACCATTCAGCACCAATCTAAAGCCATGTAGTGTGTACAAAGTTAGTTTCAATTTACGATAAACGATTAGCAGCCTCTAGGGACAAAGTTAGAGGAGTGATGCAAAATACTTTTTCTATGCACAAACTTACAACCAGAAAAGCGACATCTGCGTGCACTACCATTAGAATCTCTACAATTTGAGAGCCAAAGCAAAACCTTTTGTTCACGTTTCTTTTGTACCTTCGCTTAATACACTATTCCTCGTTCAAAAAATGCCTATATCTCCCAGACCTACCAGCCCAATAGCGCATAAAATTTCAGAGTTCATTACGGTATATATTCCCAAGGATATCCTAGAACATAAATTCTTCTGGCCAGTTAAGCTAGAATTGTATCTTCTAGGGAACCATTATGAGGGAACATATTCTCGTAACGAAAATCGAACATCCCCACAAACCTTACGGACCTAACAAAATAGAGCCCCTACCCAAAGCGCCGAACTAATCTTTTGGCCCAGCTATTCTCCACATCAAAAGCTTTTGGCTATCCGATCGATTTTCGAGGTCTAACTGAGGCTCTCAAATTACGCAAATGTCAAAAGCCCTATTACTTTACACCTCCAAAACAACATTTAGCTGTACACACTTACTTTTGTCCGTGAAATAACAGATTTCTCTCCTCCAAGTAGTGCAGCTAATTAGGGAACTTCACATTTCTCACAGGTATCTTCTACATCTGTAACAAAAGTAAAATGTCAATTCCGCATTTCGAATGATGCTCTTAATACATAAAAATCCTACAACACTGAATCTCTAAAATCCGTAAAGAAATCATTAAATGGTGCATAGGTCTCTTAAATCATGGACGGCAATCTTTAAAGTTGTATTTTAACCAAAAAGGAGGACCTACTTTCGTAAAAGGTTTTGGGCAAGTTCCTACATTTGACTAATAGATGGGGCATGTATGTCAAGCTAAAATCACTAATATTCATGAGAGGATGTTGAAATATCATCACTTGTGTTAATATGGAGAGGTTAGCCAGAGGCAAAGGTTGACAATTCCAAAAGCATAAATCTGCAAATTTAGCATCAATTGTACAAAGCAAGTTCTGCATTTCTAGAGAGTTCCAATTAAAACAGTGTACATCATTTGAATTTGTTAAACAGTAAGACGGTTTTTAAGTCTACGATTTTTAAAAGAAGAAGTTTTACGAATGATCAATTTGGATTCACTTGACTATGTATTTTTTACCACCAGAACTGTTTAAGGGGAAAATAATCGCCTTAATATTATAGTGTCAGTGTCGTTACTGCAGAAGCATAAAGTGACTAAATAATTTAAATAAGATCATTAAAGAAACCAATTCTTTGTTATGTAAATACTACTGAAGACTTTGAATAAACCATTAAAAGCAATTCTGTTCTGCGTGCATGACTTATCCTGCAGAACTTGAATTCTCCAAATGTTTACTTTTCTAACACTAAACAAATAATAGCATTTGAAATGCTCACCTAATCCATCTCAATGGAATATGTCTCCAAGCACGTCTTCCAGTCCAGGGTAATCGTTTCACCAAGAGACGTTTTCGAGTTGCATCCTTCGTAGCAAGTCGACTTGGGGTCCTCCAGTGATAGCTCGGATCCTCAGCAGGAAGCAGAATTTCGTTTGGTTGTATGAAACAGAAAACAGAAAGCTAAGACGTCTGATATTGAAAATTTTAAACCTTCACCATTCAGCACCAATCTAAAGCCATGTAGTGTGTACAAAGTTAGTTTCAATTTACGATAAACGATTAGCAGCCTCTAGGGACAAAGTTAGAGGAGTGATGCAAAATACTTTTTCTATGCACAAACTTACAACCAGAAAAGCGACATCTGCGTGCACTACCATTAGAATCTCTACAATTTGAGAGCCAAAGCAAAACCTTTTGTTCACGTTTCTTTTGTACCTTCGCTTAATACACTATTCCTCGTTCAAAAAATGCCTACATCTCCCAGACCTACCAGCCCAATCGCGCATAAAATTTCAGAGTTCATTACGGTATATATTCCCAAGGATATCCTAGAACATAAATTCTTCTGGCCAGTTAAGCTAGAATTGTATCTTCTAGGGAACCATTATGAGGGAACATATTCTCGTAACGAAAATCGAACTTCCCCACAAACCTTACGGACCTAACAAAATAGAGCCCCTACCCAAAGCGCCGAATTACTCTTTTGGCCCAGCTATTCTCCACATCAAAAGCTTTTGGCTATCCGATCGATTTTCGAGGTCTAGCTGAGGCTCTCAAATTACGTAAATATCAAAAGCCCTATTACTTTACACATCCAAAACAACATTTAGCTGTACACAATTACTTTTGTCCGTGAAATAACAGATTTCTCTCCTCCAAGTAGTGCAGCTAATTAGGGAACTTCACATTTCTCACAGGTATCTTCTACATCTGTAACAAAAGTAAAATGTCAATTCCGCATTTCGAATGATGCTCTTAATACATAAAAATCCTACAACACTGAATCTCTAAAATCCGTAAAGAAATCATTAAATGGTGCATAGGTCTCTTAAATCAGTGACGGCAATCTTTAAAGTTGTATTTTAACCAAAAAGGAGGACCTACTTTCGTAAAAGGTTTTGGGCAAGTTCCTACATTTGACTAATAGATGGGGCATGTATGTCAAGCTAAAATCACTAATATTCATGAGAGGATGTTGAAATATCATCACTTGTGTTAATATGGAGAGGTTAGCCAGAGGCAAAGGTTGACAATTCCAAAAGCATAAATCTGCAAATTTAGCATCAATTGTACAAAGCAAGTTCTGCATTTCTAGAGAGTTCCAATTAAAACAGTGTACATCATTTGAATTTGTTAAACAGTAAGACGGTTTTTAAGTCTACGATTTTTAAAAGAAGAAGTTTTACGAATGATCAATTTGGATTCACTTGACTATGTATTTTTTACCACCAGAACTGTTTAAGGGGAAAATAGTCGCCTTAATATTATAGTGTCAGTGTCGTTACTGCAGAAGCATAAAGTGACTAAATAATTTAAATAAGATTAAAGAAACAACTATTTGTTATGTAAATACTACTGAAGACTTTGAATAAACCATTAAAAGCAATTCTGTTCTGCGTGCATGACTTATCCTGCAGAACTTGAATTCTCCAATTGTTTACTTTTCTAACACTAAACAAATAATAGCATTTGAAATGCTCACCTAATCCACCTTAATGGAATATGTCTCCAAGCACGTCTTCCAGTCCAGGGTAATCGTTTCACCCAGAGACGTGTTCGAGTTGCATCCTTCGTAGCAAGTCGACGTGGGGTCCTCCAGTGATAGCTCGGAACCTCAGCAGGAAGCAGAATTTCGTTTGGTTGTATGAAACAGAAAACAGAAAGCTAAGACGTCTGATATTGAAAATTTTAAACCTTCACCATTCAGCACCAATCTAAAGCCATGTAGTGTGTACAAAGTTATTTTCAATTTACGATAAACGATTAGCAGCCTCTAGGGACAAAGTTAGAGGAGTGATGCAAAATACTTTTTCTATGCACAAACTTACAACCAGAAAAGCGACATCTGCGTGCACTACCATTAGAATCTCTACAATTTGAGAGCCAAAGCAAAACCTTTTGTTCACGTTTCTTTTGTACCTTCGCTTAATACACTATTCCTCGTTCAAAAAATGCCTACATCTCCCAGACCTACCAGCCCAATCGCGCATAAAATTTCAGAGTTCATTACGGTATATATTCCCAAGGATATCCTAGAACATAAATTCTTCTGGCCAGTTAAGCTAGAATTGTATCTTCTAGGGAACCATTATGAGGGAACATATTCTCGTAACGAAAATCGAACTTCCCCACAAACCTTACGGACCTAACAAAATAGAGCCCCTACCCAAAGCGCCGAACTAATCTTTTGGCCCAGCTATTCTCCACATCAAAAGCTTTTGGCTATCCGATCGATTTTCGAGGTCTAACTGAGGCTCTCAAATTACGCAAATGTCAAAAGCCCTATTACTTTACACCTCCAAAACAACATTTAGCTGTACACACTTACTTTTGTCCGTGAAATAATAGATTTCTCTCCTCCAAGTAGTGCAGCTAATTAGGGAACTTCACATTTCTCACAGGTATCTTCTACATCTGTAACAAAAGTAAAATGTCAATTCCGCATTTCGAATGATGCTCTTAATACATAAAAATCCTACAACACTGAATCTCTAAAATCCGTAAAGAAATCATTAAATGGTGCATAGGTCTCTTAAATCATGGACGGCAATCTTTAAAGTTGTATTTTAACCAAAAAGGAGGACCTACTTTCGTAAAAGGTTTTGGGCAATTTCCTACATTTGACTAATAGATGGGGCATGTATGTCAAGCTAAAATCACTAATATTCATGAGAGGATGTTGAAATATCATCACTTGTGTTAATATGGAGAGGTTAGCCAGAGGCAAAGGTTGACAATTCCAAAAGCATAAATCTGCAAATTTAGCATCAATTGTACAAAGCAAGTTCTGCATTTCTAGAGAGTTCCAATTAAAACAGTGTACATCATTTGAATTTGTTAAACAGTAAGACGGTTTTTAAGTCTACGATTTTTAAAAGAAGAAGTTTTACGAATGATCAATTTGGATTCACTTGACTATGTATTTTTTACCACCAGAACTGTTTAAGGGGAAAATAATCGCCTTAATATTATAGTGTCAGTGTCGTTACTGCAGAAGCATAAAGTGACTAAATAATTTAAATAAGATCATTAAAGAAACCAATTCTTTGTTATGTAAATACTACTGAAGACTTTGAATAAACCATTAAAAGCAATTCTGTTCTGCGTGCATGACTTATCCTGCAGAACTTGAATTCTCCAAATGTTTACTTTTCTAACACTAAACAAATAATAGCATTTGAAATGCTCACCTAATCCACCTCAATGGAATATGTCTCCAAGCACGTCTTCCAGTCCAGGGTAATCGTTTCACCAAGAGACGTTTTCGAGTTGCATCCTTCGTAGCAAGTCGACTTGGGGTCCTCCAGTGATAGCTCGGATCCTCAGCAGGAAGCAGAATTTCGTTTGGTTGTATGAAACAGAAAACAGAAAGCTAAGACGTCTGATATTGAAAATTTTAAACCTTCACCATTCAGCACCAATCTAAAGCCATGTAGTGTGTACAAAGTTAGTTTCAATTTACGATAAACGATTAGCAGCCTCTAGGGACAAAGTTAGAGGAGTGATGCAAAATACTTTTTCTATGCACAAACTTACAACCAGAAAAGCGACATCTGCGTGCACTACCATTAGAATCTCTACAATTTGAGAGCCAAAGCAAAACCTTTTGTTCACGTTTCTTTTGTACCTTCGCTTAATACACTATTCCTCGTTCAAAAAATGCCTATATCTCCCAGACCTACCAGCCCAATCGCGCATAAAATTTCAGAGTTCATTACGGTATATATTCCCAAGGATATCCTAGAACATAAATTCTTCTGGCCAGTTAAGCTAGAATTGTATCTTCTAGGGAACCATTATGAGGGAACATATTCTCGTAACGAAAATCGAACTTCCCCACAAACCTTACGGACCTAACAAAATAGAGCCCCTACCCAAAGCGCCGAACTAATCTTTTGGCCCAGCTATTCTCCACATCAAAAGCTTTTGGCTATCCGATCGATTTTCGAGGTCTAACTGAGGCTCTCAAATTACGCAAATGTCAAAAGCCCTATTACTTTACACCTCCAAAACAACATTTAGCTGTACACACTTACTTTTGTCCGTGAAATAACAGATTTCTCTCCTCCAAGTAGTGCAGCTAATTAGGGAACTTCACATTTCTCACAGGTATCTTCTACATCTGTAACAAAAGTAAAATGTCAATTCCGCATTTCGAATGATGCTCTTAATACATAAAAATCCTACAACACTGAATCTCTAAAATCCGTAAAGAAATCATTAAATGGTGCATAGGTCTCTTAAATCATGGACGGCAATCTTTAAAGTTGTATTTTAACCAAAAAGGAGGACCTACTTTCGTAAAAGGTTTTGGGCAAGTTCCTACATTTGACTAATAGATGGGGCATGTATGTCAAGCTAAAATCACTAATATTCATGAGAGGATGTTGAAATATCATCACTTGTGTTAACATGGAGAGGTTAGCCAGAGGCAAAGGTTGACAATTCCAAAAGCATAAAGCTGCAAATTTAGCATCAATTGTACAAAGCAAGTTCTGCATTTCTAGAGAGTTTCAATTAAAACAGTGTACATCATTTGAATTTGTTAAACAGTAAGACGGTTTTTAAGTCTACGATTTTTAAAAGAAGAAGTTTTACGAATGATCAATTTGGATTCACTTGACTATGTATTTTTTACCACCAGAACTGTTTAAGGGGAAAATAATCGCCTTAATATTATAGTGTCAGTGTCGTTACTGCAGAAGCATAAAGTGACTAAATAATTTAAATAAGATCATTAAAGAAACCAATTCTTTGTTATGTAAATACTACTGAAGACTTTGAATAAACCATTAAAAGCAATTCTGTTCTGCGTGCATGACTTATCCTGCAGAACTTGAATTCTCCAAATGTTTACTTTTCTAACACTAAACAAATAATAGCATTTGAAATGCTCACCTAATCCATCTCAATGGAATATGTCTCCAAGCACGTCTTCCAGTCCAGGGTAATCGTTTCACCAAGAGACGTTTTCGAGTTGCATCCTTCGTAGCAAGTCGACTTGGGGTCCTCCAGTGATAGCTCGGATCCTCAGCAGGAAGCAGAATTTCGTTTGGTTGTATGAAACAGAAAACAGAAAGCTAAGACGTCTGATATTGAAAATTTTAAACATTCACCATTCAGCACCAATCTAAAGCCATGTAGTGTGTACAAAGTTAGTTTCAATTTACGATAAACGATTAGCAGCCTCTAGGGACAAAGTTAGAGGAGTGATGCAAAATACTTTTTCTATGCACAAACTTACAACCAGAAAAGCGACATCTGCGTGCACTACCATTAGAATCTCTACAATTTGAGAGCCAAAGCAAAACCTTTTGTTCACGTTTCTTTTGTACCTTCGCTTAATACACTATTCCTCGTTCAAAAAATGCCTATATCTCCCAGACCTACCAGCCCAATCGCGCATAAAATTTCAGAGTTCATTACGGTATATATTCCCAAGGATATCCTAGAACATAAATTCTTCTGGCCAGTTAAGCTAGAATTGTATCTTCTAGGGAACCATTATGAGGGAACATATTCTCGTAACGAAAATCGAACTTCCCCACAAACCTTACGGACCTAACAAAATAGAGCCCCTACCCAAAGCGCCGAACTAATCTTTTGGCCCAGCTATTCTCCACATCAAAAGCTTTTGGCTATCCGATCGATTTTCGAGGTCTAACTGAGGCTCTCAAATTACGCAAATGTCAAAAGCCCTATTACTTTACACCTCCAAAACAACATTTAGCTGTACACACTTACTTTTGTCCGTGAAATAACAGATTTCTCTCCTCCAAGTAGTGCAGCTAATTAGGGAACTTCACATTTCTCACAGGTATCTTCTACATCTGTAACAAAAGTAAAATGTCAATTCCGCATTTCGAATGATGCTCTTAATACATAAAAATCCTACAACACTGAATCTCTAAAATCCGTAAAGAAATCATTAAATGGTGCATAGGTCTCTTAAATCATGGACGGCAATCTTTAAAGTTGTATTTTAACCAAAAAGGAGGACCTACTTTCGTAAAAGGTTTTGGGCAAGTTCCTACATTTGACTAATAGATGGGGCATGTATGTCAAGCTAAAATCACTAATATTCATGAGAGGATGTTGAAATATCATCACTTGTGTTAATATGGAGAGGTTAGCCAGAGGCAAAGGTTGACAATTCCAAAAGCATAAATCTGCAAATTTAACATCAATTGTACAAAGCAAGTTCTGCATTTCTAGAGAGTTCCAATTAAAACAGTGTACATCATTTGAATTTGTTAAACAGTAAGACGGTTTTTAAGTCTACGATTTTTAAAAGAAGAAGTTTTACGAATGATCAATTTGGATTCACTTGACTATGTATTTTTTACCACCAGAACTGTTTAAGGGGAAAATAATCGCCTTAATATTATAGTGTCAGTGTCGTTACTGCAGAAGCATAAAGTGACTAAATAATTTAAATAAGATCATTAAAGAAACCAATTCTTTGTTATGTAAATACTACTGAAGACTTTGAATAAACCATTAAAAGCAATTCTGTTCTGCGTGCATGACTTATCCTGCAGAACTTGAATTCTCCAAATGTTTACTTTTCTAACACTAAACAAATAATAGCATTTGAAATGCTCACCTAATCCATCTCAATGGAATATGTCTCCAAGCACGTCTTCCAGTCCAGGGTAATCGTTTCACCAAGAGACGTTTTCGAGTTGCATCCTTCGTAGCAAGTCGACTTGGGGTCCTCCAGTGATAGCTCGGATCCTCAGCAGGAAGCAGAATTTCGTTTGGTTGTATGAAACAGAAAACAGAAAGCTAAGACGTCTGATATTGAAAATTTTAAACCTTCACCATTCAGCACCAATCTAAAGCCATGTAGTGTGTACAAAGTTAGTTTCAATTTACGATAAACGATTAGCAGCCTCTAGGGACAAAGTTAGAGGAGTGATGCAAAATACTTTTTCTATGCACAAACTTACAACCAGAAAAGCGACATCTGCGTGCACTACCATTAGAATCTCTACAATTTGAGAGCCAAAGCAAAACCTTTTGTTCACGTTTCTTTTGTACCTTCGCTTAATACACTATTCCTCGTTCAAAAAATGCCTATATCTCCCAGACCTACCAGCCCAATCGCGCATAAAATTTCAGAGTTCATTACGGTATATATTCCCAAGGATATCCTAGAACATAAATTCTTCTGGCCAGTTAAGCTAGAATTGTATCTTCTAGGGAACCATTATGAGGGAACATATTCTCGTAACGAAAATCGAACATCCCCACAAACCTTACGGACCTAACAAAATAGAGCCCCTACCCAAAGCGCCGAACTAATCTTTTGGCCCAGCTATTCTCCACATCAAAAGCTTTTGGCTATCCGATCGATTTTCGAGGTCTAACTGAGGCTCTCAAATTACGCAAATGTCAAAAGCCCTATTACTTTACACCTCCAAAACAACATTTAGCTGTACACACTTACTTTTGTCCGTGAAATAATAGAATTCTCTCCTCCAAGTAGTGCAGCTAATTAGGGAACTTCACATTTCTCACAGGTATCTTCTACATCTGTAACAAAAGTAAAATGTCAATTCCGCATTTCGAATGATGCTCTTAATACATAAAAATCCTACAACACTGAATCTCTAAAATCCGTAAAGAAATCATTAAATGGTGCATAGGTCTCTTAAATCATGGACGGCAATCTTTAAAGTTGTATTTTAACCAAAAAGGAGGACCTACTTTCGTAAAAGGTTTTGGGCAATTTCCTACATTTGACTAATAGATGGGGCATGTATGTCAAGCTAAAATCACTAATATTCATGAGAGGATGTTGAAATATCATCACTTGTGTTAACATGGAGAGGTTAGCCAGAGGCAAAGGTTGACAATTCCAAAAGCATAAATCTGCAAATTTAGCATCAATTGTACAAAGCAAGTTCTGCATTTCTAGAGAGTTCCAATTAAAACAGTGTACATCATTTGAATTTGTTAAACAGTAAGACGGTTTTTAAGTCTACGATTTTTAAAAGAAGAAGTTTTACGAATGATCAATTTGGATTCACTTGACTATGCATTTTTTACCACCAGAACTGTTTAAGGGGAAAATAATCGCCTTAATATTATAGTGTCAGTGTCGTTACTGCAGAAGCATAAAGTGACTAAATAATTTAAATAAGATCATTAAAGAAACCAATTCTTTGTTATGTAAATACTACTGAAGACTTTGAATAAACCATTAAAAGCAATTCTGTTCTGCGTGCATGACTTATCCTGCAGAACTTGAATTCTCCAAATGTTTACTTTTCTAACACTAAACAAATAATAGCATTTGAAATGCTCACCTAATCCACCTCAATGGAATATGTCTCCAAGCACGTCTTCCAGTCCAGGGTAATCGTTTCACCAAGAGACGTTTTCGAGTTGCATCCTTCGTAGCAAGTCGACTTGGGGTCCTCCAGTGATAGCTCGGATCCTCAGCAGGAAGCAGAATTTCGTTTGGTTGTATGAAACAGAAAACAGAAAGCTAAGACGTCTGATATTGAAAATTTTAAACCTTCACCATTCAGCACCAATCTAAAGCCATGTAGTGTGTACAAAGTTAGTTTCAATTTACGATAAACGATTAGCAGCCTCTAGGGACAAAGTTAGAGGAGTGATGCAAAATACTTTTTCTATGCACAAACTTACAACCAGAAAAGCGACATCTGCGTGCACTACCATTAGAATCTCTACAATTTGAGAGCCAAAGCAAAACCTTTTGTTCACGTTTCTTTTGTACCTTCGCTTAATACACTATTCCTCGTTCAAAAAATGCCTATATCTCCCAGACCTACCAGCCCAATCGCGCATAAAATTTCAGAGTTCATTACGGTATATATTCCCAAGGATATCCTAGAACATAAATTCTTCTGGCCAGTTAAGCTAGAATTGTATCTTCTAGGGAACCATTATGAGGGAACATATTCTCGTAACGAAAATCGAACTTCCCCACAAACCTTACGGACCTAACAAAATAGAGCCCCTACCCAAAGCGCCGAACTAATCTTTTGGCCCAGCTATTCTCCACATCAAAAGCTTTTGGCTATCCGATCGATTTTCGAGGTCTAACTGAGGCTCTCAAATTACGCAAATGTCAAAAGCCCTATTACTTTACACCTCCAAAACAACATTTAGCTGTACACACTTACTTTTGTCCGTGAAATAACAGATTTCTCTCCTCCAAGTAGTGCAGCTAATTAGGGAACTTCACATTTCTCACAGGTATCTTCTACATCTGTAACAAAAGTAAAATGTCAATTCCGCATTTCGAATGATGCTCTTAATACATAAAAATCCTACAACACTGAATCTCTAAAATCCGTTAAGAAATCATTAAATGGTGCATAGGTCTCTTAAATCATGGACGGCAATCTTTAAAGTTGTATTTTAACCAAAAAGGAGGACCTACTTTCGTAAAAGGTTTTGGGCAAGTTCCTACATTTGACTAATAGATGGGGCATGTATGTCAAGCTAAAATCACTAATATTCATGAGAGGATGTTGAAATATCATCACTTGTGTTAATATGGAGAGGTTAGCCAGAGGCAAAGGTTGACAATTCCAAAAGCATAAATCTGCAAATTTAGCATCAATTGTACAAAGCAAGTTCTGCATTTCTAGAGAGTTCCAATTAAAACAGTGTACATCATTTGAATTTGTTAAACAGTAAGACGGTTTTTAAGTCTACGATTTTTAAAAGAAGAAGTTTTACGAATGATCAATTTGGATTCACTTGACTATGTATTTTTTACCACCAGAACTGTTTAAGGGGAAAATAATCGCCTTAATATTATAGTGTCAGTGTCGTTACTGCAGAAGCATAAAGTGACTAAATAATTTAAATAAGATCATTAAAGAAACCAATTCTTTGTTATGTAAATACTACTGAAGACTTTGAATAAACCATTAAAAGCAATTCTGTTCTGCGTGCATGACTTATCCTGCAGAACTTGAATTCTCCAAATGTTTACTTTTCTAACACTAAACAAATAATAGCATTTGAAATGCTCACCTAATCCATCTCAATGGAATATGTCTCCAAGCACGTCTTCCAGTCCAGGGTAATCGTTTCACCAAGAGACGTTTTCGAGTTGCATCCTTCGTAGCAAGTCGACTTGGGGTCCTCCAGTGATAGCTCGGATCCTCAGCAGGAAGCAGAATTTCGTTTGGTTGTATGAAACAGAAAACAGAAAGCTAAGACGTCTGATATTGAAAATTTTAAACCTTCACCATTCAGCACCAATCTAAAGCCATGTAGTGTGTACAAAGTTAGTTTCAATTTACGATAAACGATTAGCAGCCTCTAGGGACAAAGTTAGAGGAGTGATGCAAAATACTTTTCCTATGCACAAACTTACAACCAGAAAAGCGACATCTGCGTGCACTACCATTAGAATCTCTACAATTTGAGAGCCAAAGCAAAACCTTTTGTTCACGTTTCTTTTGTACCTTCGCTTAATACACTATTCCTCGTTCAAAAAATGCCTATATCTCCCAGACCTACCAGCCCAATCGCGCATAAAATTTCAGAGTTCATTACGGTATATATTCCCAAGGATATCCTAGAACATAAATTCTTCTGGCCAGTTAAGCTAGAATTGTATCTTCTAGGGAACCATTATGAGGGAACATATTCTCGTAACGAAAATCGAACATCCCCACAAACCTTACGGACCTAACAAAATAGAGCCCGTACCCAAAGCGCCGAACTAATCTTTTGGCCCAGCTATTCTCCACATCAAAAGCTTTTGGCTATCCGATCGATTTTCGAGGTCTAACTGAGGCTCTCAAATTACGCAAATGTCAAAAGCCCTATTACTTTACACCTCCAAAACAACATTTAGCTGTACACACTTACTTTTGTCCGTGAAATAACAGATTTCTCTCCTCCAAGTAGTGCAGCTAATTAGGGAACTTCACATTTCTCACAGGTATCTTCTACATCTGTAACAAAAGTAAAATGTCAATTCCGCATTTCGAATGATGCTCTTAATACATAAATATTCTACAACACTGAATCTCTAAAATCCGTAAAGAAATCATTAAATGGTGCATAGGTCTCTTAAATCAGTGACGGCAATCTTTAAAGTTGTATTTTAACCAAAAAGGAGGACCTACTTTCGTAAAAGGTTTTGGGCAAGTTCCTACATTTGACTAATAGATGGGGCATGTATGTCAAGCTAAAATCACTAATATTCATGAGAGGATGTTGAAATATCATCACTTGTGTTAACATGGAGAGGTTAGCCAGAGGCAAAGGTTGACAATTCCAAAAGCATAAATCTGCAAATTTAGCATCAATTGTACAAAGCAAGTTCTGCATTTCTAGAGAGTTCCAATTAAAACAGTGTACATCATTTGAATTTGTTAAACAGTAAGACGGTTTTTAAGTCTACGATTTTTAAAAGAAGAAGTTTTACGAATGATCAATTTGGATTCACTTGACTATGTATTTTTTACCACCAGAACTGTTTAAGGGGAAAATAATCGCCTTAATATTATAGTGTCAGTGTCGTTACTGCAGAAGCATAAAGTGACTAAATAATTTAAATAAGATCATTAAAGAAACAATTATTTGTTATGTAAATACTACTGAACACTTTGAATAAACCATTAAAAGCAATTCTGTTCTGCGTGCATGACTTATCCTGCAGAACTTGAATTCTCCAAATGTTTACTTTTCTAACACTAAACAAATAATAGCATTTGAAATGCTCACCTAATCCACCTCAATGGAATAGGTCTCCAAGCACGTCTTCCAGTCCAGGGTAATCGTTTCACCAAGAGACGTTTTCGAGTTGCATCCTTCGTAGCAAGTCGACTTGGGGTCCTCCAGTGATAGCTCGGATCCTCAGCAGGAAGCAGAATTTCGTTTGGTTGTATGAAACAGAAAACAGAAAGCTAAGACGTCTGATATTGAAACTTTTAAACCTTCACCATTCAGCACCAATCTAAAGCCATGTAATGTGTACAAAGTTAGTTTCAATTTACGATAAACGATTAGCAGCCTCTAGGGACAAAGTTAGAGGAGTGATGCAAAATACTTTTTCTATGCACAAACTTACAACCAGAAAAGCGACATCTGCGTGCACTACCATTAGAATCTCTACAATTTGATAGCCAAAGCAAAACCTTTTGTTCACGTTTCTTTTGTACCTTCGCTTAATACACTATTCCTCGTTCAAAAAATGCCTACATCTCCCAGACCTACCAGCCCAATCGCGCATAAAATTTCAGAGTTCATTACGGTATATATTCCCAAGGATATCCTAGAACATAAATTCTTCTGGCCAGTTAAGCTAGAATTGTATCTTCTAGGGAACCATTATGAGGGAACATATTCTCGTAACGAAAATCGAACTTCCCCACAAACCTTACGGACCTAACAAAATAGAGCCCCTACCCAAAGCGCCGAACTAATCTTTTGGCCCAACTATTCTCCACATCAAAAGCTTTTGGCTATCCGATCGATTTTCGAGGTCTAACTGAGGCTCTCAAATTACGCAAATGTCAAAAGCCCTATTACTTTACACCTCCAAAACAACATTTAGCTGTACACACTTACTTTTGTCCGTGAAATAACAGATTTCTCTCCTCCAAGTAGTGCAGCTAATTAGGGAACTTCACATTTCTCACAGGTATCTTCTACATCTGTAACAAAAGTAAAATGTCAATTCCGCATTTCGAATGATGCTCTTAATACATAAAAATCCTACAACACTGAATCTCTAAAATCCGTAAAGAAATCATTAAATGGTGCATAGGTCTCTTAAATCACGGACGGCAATCTTTAAAGTTGTATTTTAACCAAAAAGGAGGACCTACTTTCGTAAAAGGTTTTGGGCAAGTTCCTACATTTGACTAATAGATGGGGCATGTATGTCAAGCTAAAATCACTAATATTCATGAGAGGATGTTGAAATATCATCACTTGTGTTAATATGGAGAGGTTAGCCAGAGGCAAAGGTTGACAATTCCAAAAGCATAAATCTGCAAATTTAGCATCAATTGTACAAAGCAAGTTCTGCATTTCTAGAGAGTTCCAATTAAAACAGTGTACATCATTTGAATTTGTTAAACAGTAAGACGGTTTTTAAGTCTACGATTTTTAAAAGAAGAAGTTTTACGAATGATCAATTTGGATTCACTTGACTATGTATTTTTTACCACCAGAACTGTTTAAGGGGAAAATAATCGCCTTAATATTATAGTGTCAGTGTCGTTACTGCAGAAGCATAAAGTGACTAAATAATTTAAATAAGATCATTAAAGAAACCAATTCTTTGTTATGTAAATACTACTGAAGACTTTGAATAAACCATTAAAAGCAATTCTGTTCTGCGTGCATGACTTATCCTGCAGAACTTGAATTCTCCAAATGTTTACTTTTCTAACACTAAACAAATAATAGCATTTGAAATGCTCACCTAATCCACCTCAATGGAATATGTCTCCAAGCACGTCTTCCAGTCCAGGGTAATCGTTTCACCAAGAGACGTTTTCGAGTTGCATCCTTCGTAGCAAGTCGACTTGGGGTCCTCCAGTGATAGCTCGGATCCTCAGCAGGAAGCAGAATTTCGTTTGGTTGTATGAAACAGAAAACAGAAAGCTAAGACGTCTGATATTGAAAATTTTAAACCTTCACCATTCAGCACCAATCTAAAGCCATGTAGTGTGTACAAAGTTAGTTTCAATTTACGATAAACGATTAGCAGCCTCTAGGGACAAAGTTAGAGGAGTGATGCAAAATAATTTTTCTATGCACAAACTTACAACCAGAAAAGCGACATCTGCGTGCACTACCATTAGAATCTCTACAATTTGAGAGCCAAAGCAAAACCTTTTGTTCACGTTTCTTTTGTACCTTCGCTTAATACACTATTCCTCGTTCAAAAAATGCCTACATCTCCCAGACCTACCAGCCCAATCGCGCATAAAATTTCAGAGTTCATTACGGTATATATTCCCAAGGATATCCTAGAACATAAATTCTTCTGGCCAGTTAAGCTAGAATTGTATCTTCTAGGGAACCATTATGAAGGAACATATTCTCGTAACGAAAATCGAACTTCCCCACAAACCTTACGGACCTAACAAAATAGAGCCCCTACCCAAAGCGCCGAACTAATCTTTTGGCCCAGCTATTCTCCACATCAAAAGCTTTTGGCTATCCGATCGATTTTCGAGGTCTAACTGAGGCTCTCAAATTACGCAAATGTCAAAAGCCCTATTACTTTACACCTCCAAAACAACATTTAGCTGTACACACTTACTTTTGTCCGTGAAATAACAGATTTCTCTCCTCCAAGTAGTGCAGCTAATTAGGGAACTTCACATTTCTCACAGGTATCTTCTACATCTGTAACAAAAGTAAAATGTCAATTCCGCATTTCGAATGATGCTCTTAATACATAAAAATCCTACAACACTGAATCTCTAAAATCCGTAAAGAAATCATTAAATGGTGCATAGGTCTCTTAAATCACGGACGGCAATCTTTAAAGTTGTATTTTAACCAAAAAGGAGGACCTACTTTCGTAAAAGGTTTTGGGCAAGTTCCTACATTTGACTAATAGATGGGGCATGTATGTCAAGCTAAAATCACTAATATTCATGAGAGGATGTTGAAATATCATCACTTGTGTTAATATGGAGAGGTTAGCCAGAGGCAAAGGTTGACAATTCCAAAAGCATAAATCTGCAAATTTAGCATCAATTGTACAAAGCAAGTTCTGCATTTCTAGAGAGTTCCAATTAAAACAGTGTACATCATTTGAATTTGTTAAACAGTAAGACGGTTTTTAAGTCTACGATTTTTAAAAGAAGAAGTTTTACGAATGATCAATTTGGATTCACTTGACTATGTATTTTTTACCACCAGAACTGTTTAAGGGGAAAATAATCGCCTTAATATTATAGTGTCAGTGTCGTTACTGCAGAAGCATAAAGTGACTAAATAATTTAAATAAGATCATTAAAGAAACCAATTCTTTGTTATGTAAATACTACTGAAGACTTTGAATAAACCATTAAAAGCAATTCTGTTCTGCGTGCATGACTTATCCTGCAGAACTTGAATTCTCCAAATGTTTACTTTTCTAACACTAAACAAATAATAGCATTTGAAATGCTCACCTAATCCACCTCAATGGAATATGTCTCCAAGCACGTCTTCCAGTCCAGGGTAATCGTTTCACCAAGAGACGTTTTCGAGTTGCATCCTTCGTAGCAAGTCGACTTGGGGTCCTCCAGTGATAGCTCGGATCCTCAGCAGGAAGCAGAATTTCGTTTGCTTGTATGAAACAGAAAACAGAAAGCTAAGACGTCTGATATTGAAAATTTTAAACCTTCACCATTCAGCACCAATCTAAAGCCATGTAGTGTGTACAAAGTTAGTTTCAATTTACGATAAACGATTAGCAGCCTCTAGGGACCAAGTTAGAGGAGTGATGCAAAATACTTTTTCTATGCACAAACTTACAACCAGAAAAGCGACATCTGCGTGCACTACCATTAGAATCTCTACAATTTGAGAGCCAAAGCAAAACCTTTTGTTCACGTTTCTTTTGTACCTTCGCTTAATACACTATTCCTCGTTCAAAAAATGCCTACATCTCCCAGACCTACCAGCCCAATCGCGCATAAAATTTCAGAGTTCATTACGGTATATATTCCCAAGGATATCCTAGAACATAAATTCTTCTGGCCAGTTAAGCTAGAATTGTATCTTCTAGGGAACCATTATGAGGGAACATATTCTCGTAACGAAAATCGAACTTCCCCACAAACCTTACGGACCTAACAAAATAGAGCCCCTACCCAAAGCGCCGAATTACTCTTTTGGCCCAGCTATTCTCCACATCAAAAGCTTTTGGCTATCCGATCGATTTTCGAGGTCTAGCTGAGGCTCTCAAATTACGTAAATATCAAAAGCCCTATTACTTTACACATCCAAAACAACATTTAGCTGTACACAATTACTTTTGTCCGTGAAATAACAGATTTCTCTCCTCCAAGTAGTGCAGCTAATTAGGGAACTTCACATTTCTCACAGGTATCTTCTACATCTGTAACAAAAGTAAAATGTCAATTCCGCATTTCGAATGATGCTCTTAATACATAAAAATCCTACAACACTGAATCTCTAAAATCCGTAAAGAAATCATTAAATGGTGCATAGGTCTCTTAAATCAGTGACGGCAATCTTTAAAGTTGTATTTTAACCAAAAAGGAGGACCTACTTTCGTAAAAGGTTTTGGGCAAGTTCCTACATTTGACTAATAGATGGGGCATGTATGTCAAGCTAAAATCACTAATATTCATGAGAGGATGTTGAAATATCATCACTTGTGTTAATATGGAGAGGTTAGCCAGAGGCAAAGGTTGACAATTCCAAAAGCATAAATCTGCAAATTTAGCATCAATTGTACAAAGCAAGTTCTGCATTTCTAGAGAGTTCCAATTAAAACAGTGTACATCATTTGAATTTGTTAAACAGTAAGACGGTTTTTAAGTCTACGATTTTTAAAAGAAGAAGTTTTACGAATGATCAATTTGGATTCACTTGACTATGTATTTTTTACCACCAGAACTGTTTAAGGGGAAAATAGTCGCCTTAATATTATAGTGTCAGTGTCGTTACTGCAGAAGCATAAAGTGACTAAATAATTTAAATAAGATCATTAAAGAAACAATTATTTGTTATGTAAATACTACTGAAGACTTTGAATAAACCATTAAAAGCAATTCTGTTCTGCGTGCATGACTTATCCTGCAGAACTTGAATTCTCCAAATGTTTACTTTTCTAACACTAAACAAATAATAGCATTTGAAATGCTCACCTAATCCACCTCAATGGAATATGTCTCCAAGCACGTCTTCCAGTCCAGGGTAATCGTTTCACCAAGAGACGTTTTCGAGTTGCATCCTTCGTAGCAAGTCGACTTGGGGTCCTCCAGTGATAGCTCGGATCCTCAGCAGGAAGCAGAATTTCGTTTGGTTGTATGAAACAGAAAACAGAAAGCTAAGACGTCTGATATTGAAAATTTTAAACCTTCACCATTCAGCACCAATCTAAAGCCATGTAGTGTGTACAAAGTTAGTTTCAATTTACGATAAACGATTAGCAGCCTCTAGGGACAAAGTTAGAGGAGTGATGCAAAATACTTTTTCTATGCACAAACTTACAACCAGAAAAGCGACATCTGCGTGCACTACCATTAGAATCTCTACAATTTGAGAGCCAAAGCAAAACCTTTTGTTCACGTTTCTTTTGTACCTTCGCTTAATACACTATTCCTCGTTCAAAAAATGCCTACATCTCCCAGACCTACCAGCCCAATCGCGCATAAAATTTCAGAGTTCATTACGGTATATATTCCCAAGGATATCCTAGAACATAAATTCTTCTGGCCAGTTAAGCTAGAATTGTATCTTCTAGGGAACCATTATGAGGGAACATATTCTCGTAACGAAAATCGAACTTCCCCACAAACCTTACGGACCTAACAAAATAGAGCCCCTACCCAAAGCGCCGAACTAATCTTTTGGCCCAGCTATTCTCCACATCAAAAGCTTTTGGCTATCCGATCGATTTTCGAGGTCTAACTGAGGCTCTCAAATTACGCAAATGTCAAAAGCCCTATTACTTTACACCTCCAAAACAACATTTAGCTGTACACACTTACTTTTGTCCGTGAAATAACAGATTTCTCTCCTCCAAGTAGTGCAGCTAATTAGGGAACTTCACATTTCTCACAGGTATCTTCTACATCTGTAACAAAAGTAAAATGTCAATTCCGCATTTCGAATGATGCTCTTAATACATAAAAATTCTACAACACTGAATCTCTAAAATCCGTAAAGAAATCATTAAATGGTGCATAGGTCTCTTAAATCAGTGACGGCAATCTTTAAAGTTGTATTTTAACCAAAAAGGAGGACCTACTTTCGTAAAAGGTTTTGGGCAAGTTCCTACATTTGACTAATAGATGGGGCATGTATGTCAAGCTAAAATCACTAATATTCATGAGAGGATGTTGAAATATCATCACTTGTGTTAACATGGAGAGGTTAGCCAGAGGCAAAGGTTGACAATTCCAAAAGCATAAATCTGCAAATTTAGCATCAATTGTACAAAGCAATTTCTGCATTTCTAGAGAGTTCCAATTAAAACAGTGTACATCATTTGAATTTGTTAAACAGTAAGACGGTTTTTAAGTCTACGATTTTTAAAAGAAGAAGTTTTACGAATGATCAATTTGGATTCACTTGACTATGTATTTTTTACCACCAGAACTGTTTAAGGGGAAAATAATCGCCTTAATATTATAGTGTCAGTGTCGTTACTGCAGAAGCATAAAGTGACTAAATAATTTAAATAAGATCATTAAAGAAACAATTATTTGTTATGTAAATACTACTGAACACTTTGAATAAACCATTAAAAGCAATTCTGTTCTGCGTGCATGACTTATCCTGCAGAACTTGAATTCTCCAAATGTTTACTTTTCTAACACTAAACAAATAATAGCATTTGAAATGCTCACCTAATCCACCTCAATGGAATAGGTCTCCAAGCACGTCTTCCAGTCCAGGGTAATCGTTTCACCAAGAGACGTTTTCGAGTTGCATCCTTCGTAGCAAGTCGACTTGGGGTCCTCCAGTGATAGCTCGGATCCTCAGCAGGAAGCAGAATTTCGTTTGGTTGTATGAAACAGAAAACAGAAAGCTAAGACGTCTGATATTGAAACTTTTAAACCTTCACCATTCAGCACCAATCTAAAGCCATGTAATGTGTACAAAGTTAGTTTCAATTTACGATAAACGATTAGCAGCCTCTAGGGACAAAGTTAGAGGAGTGATGCAAAATAATTTTTCTATGCACAAACTTACAACCAGAAAAGCGACATCTGCGTGCACTACCATTAGAATCTCTACAATTTGAGAGCCAAAGCAAAACCTTTTGTTCACGTTTCTTTTGTACCTTCGCTTAATACACTATTCCTCGTTCAAAAAATGCCTACATCTCCCAGACCTACCAGCCCAATCGCGCATAAAATTTCAGAGTTCATTACGGTATATATTCCCAAGGATATCCTAGAACATAAATTCTTCTGGCCAGTTAAGCTAGAATTGTATCTTCTAGGGAACCATTATGAAGGAACATATTCTCGTAACGAAAATCGAACTTCCCCACAAACCTTACGGACCTAACAAAATAGAGCCCCTACCCAAAGCGCCGAACTAATCTTTTGGCCCAGCTATTCTCCACATCAAAAGCTTTTGGCTATCCGATCGATTTTCGAGGTCTAACTGAGGCTCTCAAATTACGCAAATGTCAAAAGCCCTATTACTTTACACCTCCAAAACAACATTTAGCTGTACACACTTACTTTTGTCCGTGAAATAACAGATTTCTCTCCTCCAAGTAGTGCAGCTAATTAGGGAACTTCACATTTCTCACAGGTATCTTCTACATCTGTAACAAAAGTAAAATGTCAATTCCGCATTTCGAATGATGCTCTTAATACATAAAAATCCTACAACACTGAATCTCTAAAATCCGTAAAGAAATCATTAAATGGTGCATAGGTCTCTTAAATCACGGACGGCAATCTTTAAAGTTGTATTTTAACCAAAAAGGAGGACCTACTTTCGTAAAAGGTTTTGGGCAAGTTCCTACATTTGACTAATAGATGGGGCATGTATGTCAAGCTAAAATCACTAATATTCATGAGAGGATGTTGAAATATCATCACTTGTGTTAATATGGAGAGGTTAGCCAGAGGCAAAGGTTGACAATTCCAAAAGCATAAATCTGCAAATTTAGCATCAATTGTACAAAGCAAGTTCTGCATTTCTAGAGAGTTCCAATTAAAACAGTGTACATCATTTGAATTTGTTAAACAGTAAGACGGTTTTTAAGTCTACGATTTTTAAAAGAAGAAGTTTTACGAATGATCAATTTGGATTCACTTGACTATGTATTTTTTACCACCAGAACTGTTTAAGGGGAAAATAATCGCCTTAATATTATAGTGTCAGTGTCGTTACTGCAGAAGCATAAAGTGACTAAATAATTTAAATAAGATCATTAAAGAAACCAATTCTTTGTTATGTAAATACTACTGAAGACTTTGAATAAACCATTAAAAGCAATTCTGTTCTGCGTGCATGACTTATCCTGCAGAACTTGAATTCTCCAAATGTTTACTTTTCTAACACTAAACAAATAATAGCATTTGAAATGCTCACCTAATCCACCTCAATGGAATATGTCTCCAAGCACGTCTTCCAGTCCAGGGTAATCGTTTCACCAAGAGACGTTTTCGAGTTGCATCCTTCGTAGCAAGTCGACTTGGGGTCCTCCAGTGATAGCTCGGATCCTCAGCAGGAAGCAGAATTTCGTTTGCTTGTATGAAACAGAAAACAGAAAGCTAAGACGTCTGATATTGAAAATTTTAAACCTTCACCATTCAGCACCAATCTAAAGCCATGTAGTGTGTACAAAGTTAGTTTCAATTTACGATAAACGATTAGCAGCCTCTAGGGACCAAGTTAGAGGAGTGATGCAAAATACTTTTTCTATGCACAAACTTACAACCAGAAAAGCGACATCTGCGTGCACTACCATTAGAATCTCTACAATTTGAGAGCCAAAGCAAAACCTTTTGTTCACGTTTCTTTTGTACCTTCGCTTAATACACTATTCCTCGTTCAAAAAATGCCTACATCTCCCAGACCTACCAGCCCAATCGCGCATAAAATTTCAGAGTTCATTACGGTATATATTCCCAAGGATATCCTAGAACATAAATTCTTCTGGCCAGTTAAGCTAGAATTGTATCTTCTAGGGAACCATTATGAGGGAACATATTCTCGTAACGAAAATCGAACTTCCCCACAAACCTTACGGACCTAACAAAATAGAGCCCCTACCCAAAGCGCCGAATTACTCTTTTGGCCCAGCTATTCTCCACATCAAAAGCTTTTGGCTATCCGATCGATTTTCGAGGTCTAGCTGAGGCTCTCAAATTACGTAAATATCAAAAGCCCTATTACTTTACACATCCAAAACAACATTTAGCTGTACACAATTACTTTTGTCCGTGAAATAACAGATTTCTCTCCTCCAAGTAGTGCAGCTAATTAGGGAACTTCACATTTCTCACAGGTATCTTCTACATCTGTAACAAAAGTAAAATGTCAATTCCGCATTTCGAATGATGCTCTTAATACATAAAAATCCTACAACACTGAATCTCTAAAATCCGTAAAGAAATCATTAAATGGTGCATAGGTCTCTTAAATCAGTGACGGCAATCTTTAAAGTTGTATTTTAACCAAAAAGGAGGACCTACTTTCGTAAAAGGTTTTGGGCAAGTTCCTACATTTGACTAATAGATGGGGCATGTATGTCAAGCTAAAATCACTAATATTCATGAGAGGATGTTGAAATATCATCACTTGTGTTAATATGGAGAGGTTAGCCAGAGGCAAAGGTTGACAATTCCAAAAGCATAAATCTGCAAATTTAGCATCAATTGTACAAAGCAAGTTCTGCATTTCTAGAGAGTTCCAATTAAAACAGTGTACATCATTTGAATTTGTTAAACAGTAAGACGGTTTTTAAGTCTACGATTTTTAAAAGAAGAAGTTTTACGAATGATCAATTTGGATTCACTTGACTATGTATTTTTTACCACCAGAACTGTTTAAGGGGAAAATAGTCGCCTTAATATTATAGTGTCAGTGTCGTTACTGCAGAAGCATAAAGTGACTAAATAATTTAAATAAGATCATTAAAGAAACAATTATTTGTTATGTAAATACTACTGAAGACTTTGAATAAACCATTAAAAGCAATTCTGTTCTGCGTGCATGACTTATCCTGCAGAACTTGAATTCTCCAAATGTTTACTTTTCTAACACTAAACAAATAATAGCATTTGAAATGCTCACCTAATCCACCTCAATGGAATATGTCTCCAAGCACGTCTTCCAGTCCAGGGTAATCGTTTCACCAAGAGACGTTTTCGAGTTGCATCCTTCGTAGCAAGTCGACTTGGGGTCCTCCAGTGATAGCTCGGATCCTCAGCAGGAAGCAGAATTTCGTTTGGTTGTATGAAACAGAAAACAGAAAGCTAAGACGTCTGATATTGAAAATTTTAAACCTTCACCATTCAGCACCAATCTAAAGCCATGTAGTGTGTACAAAGTTAGTTTCAATTTACGATAAACGATTAGCAGCCTCTAGGGACAAAGTTAGAGGAGTGATGCAAAATACTTTTTCTATGCACAAACTTACAACCAGAAAAGCGACATCTGCGTGCACTACCATTAGAATCTCTACAATTTGAAAGCCAAAGCAAAACCTTTTGTTCACGTTTCTTTTGTACCTTCGCTTAATACACTATTCCTCGTTCAAAAAATGCCTACATCTCCCAGACCTACCAGCCCAATCGCGCATAAAATTTCAGAGTTCATTACGGTATATATTCCCAAGGATATCCTAGAACATAAATTCTTCTGGCCAGTTAAGCTAGAATTGTATCTTCTAGGGAACCATTATGAGGGAACATATTCTCGTAACGAAAATCGAACTTCCCCACAAACCTTACGGACCTAACAAAATAGAGCCCCTACCCAAAGCGCCGAACTAATCTTTTGGCCCAGCTATTCTCCACATCAAAAGCTTTTGGCTATCCGATCGATTTTCGAGGTCTAACTGAGGCTCTCAAATTACGCAAATGTCAAAAGCCCTATTACTTTACACCTCCAAAACAACATTTAGCTGTACACACTTACTTTTGTCCGTGAAATAACAGATTTCTCTCCTCCAAGTAGTGCAGCTAATTAGGGAACTTCACATTTCTCACAGGTATCTTCTACATCTGTAACAAAAGTAAAATGTCAATTCCGCATTTCGAATGATGCTCTTAATACATAAAAATCCTACAACACTGAATCTCTAAAATCCGTAAAGAAATCATTAAATGGTGCATAGGTCTCTTAAATCATGGACGGCAATCTTTAAAGTTGTATTTTAACCAAAAAGGAGGACCTACTTTCGTAAAAGGTTTTGGGCAAGTTCCTACATATGACTAATAGATGGGGCATGTATGTCAAGCTAAAATCACTAATATTCATGAGAGGATGTTGAAATATCATCACTTGTGTTAATATGGAGAGGTTAGCCAGAGGCAAAAGTTGACAATTCCAAAAGCATAAATCTGCAAATTTAGCATCAATTGTACAAAGCAAGTTCTGCATTTCTAGAGAGTTCCAATTAAAACAGTGTACATCATTTGAATTTGTTAAACAGTAAGACGGTTTTTAAGTCTACGATTTTTAAAAGAAGAAGTTTTACGAATGATCAATTTGGATTCACTTGACTATGTATTTTTTACCACCAGAACTGTTTAAGGGGAAAATAATCGCCTTAATATTATAGTGTCAGTGTCGTTACTGCAGAAGCATAAAGTGACTAAATAATTTAAATAAGATCATTAAAGAAACCAATTCTTTGTTATGTAAATACTACTGAAGACTTTGAATAAACCATTAAAAGCAATTCTGTTCTGCGTGCATGACTTATCCTGCGGAACTTGAATTCTCCAAATGTTTACTTTTCTAACACTAAACAAATAATAGCATTTGAAATGCTCACCTAATCCACCTCAATGGAATATGTCTCCAAGCACGTCTTCCAGTCCAGGGTAATCGTTTCACCAAGAGACGTTTTCGAGTTGCATCCTTCGTAGCAAGTCGACTTGGGGTCCTCCAGTGATAGCTCGGATCCTCAGCAGGAAGCAGAATTTCGTTTGGTTGTATGAAACAGAAAACAGAAAGCTAAGACGTCTGATATTGAAAATTTTAAACCTTCACCATTCAGCACCAATCTAAAGCCATGTAGTGTGTACAAAGTTAGTGTTAATTTACGATAAACGATTAGCAGCCTCTAGGGACAAAGTTAGAGGAGTGATGCAAAATACTTTTTCTATGCACAAACTTACAACCAGAAAAGCGACATCTGCGTGCACTACCATTAGAATCTCTACAATTTGAGAGCCAAAGCAAAACCTTTTGTTCACGTTTCTTTTGTACCTTCGCTTAATACACTATTCCTCGTTCAAAAAATGCCTACATCTCCCAGACCTACCAGCCCAATCGCGCATAAAATTTCAGAGTTCATTACGGTATATATTCCCAAGGATATCCTAGAACATAAATTCTTCTGGCCAGTTAAGCTAGAATTGTATCTTCTAGGGAACCATAATGAGGGAACATATTCTCGTAACGAAAATCGAACTTCCCCACAAACCTTACGGACCTAACAAAATAGAGCCCCTACCCAAAGCGCCGAACTAATCTTTTGGCCCAGCTATTCTCCACATCAAAAGCTTTTGGCTATCCGATCGATTTTCGAGGTCTAACTGAGGCTCTCAAATTACGCAAATGTCAAAAGCCCTATTACTTTACACCTCCAAAACAACATTTAGCTGTACACACTTACTTTTGTCCGTGAAATAACAGATTTCTCTCCTCCAAGTAGTGCAGCTAATTAGGGAACTTCACATTTCTCACAGGTATCTTGTACATCTGTAACAAAAGTAAAATGTCAATTCCGCATTTCGAATGATGCTCTTAATACATAAAAATCCTACAACACTGAATCTCTAAAATCCGTAAAGAAATCATTAAATGGTGCATAGGTCTCTTAAATCATGGACGGCAATCTTTAAAGTTGTATTTTAACCAAAAAGGAGGACCTACTTTCGTAAAAGGTTTTGGGCAAGTTCCTACATTTGACTAATAGATGGGGCATGTATGTCAAGCTAAAATCACTAATATTCATGAGAGGATGTTGAAATATCATCACTTGTGTTAATATGGAGAGGTTAGCCAGAGGCAAAGGTTGACAATTCCAAAAGCATAAATCTGAAAATTTAGCATCAATTGTACAAAGCAAGTTCTGCATTTCTAGAGAGTTCCAATTAAAACAGTGTACATCATTTGAATTTGTTAAACAGTAAGACGGTTTTTAAGTCTACGATTTTTAAAAGAAGAAGTTTTACGAATGATCAATTTGGATTCACTTGACTATGTATTTTTTACCACCAGAACTGTTTAAGGGGAAAATAATCGCCTTAATATTATAGTGTCAGTGTCGTTACTGCAGAAGCATAAAGTGACTAAATAATTTAAATAAGATCATTAAAGAAACCAATTCTTTGTTATGTAAATACTACTGAAGACTTTGAATAAACCATTAAAAGCAATTCTGTTCTGCGTGCATGACTTATCCTGCAGAACTTGAATTCTCCAAATGTTTACTTTTCTAACACTAAACAAATAATAGCATTTGAAATGCTCACCTAATCCACCTCAATGGAATATGTCTCCAAGCACGTCTTCCAGTCCAGGGTAATCGTTTCACCAAGAGACGTTTTCGAGTTGCATCCTTCGTAGCAAGTCGACTTGGGGTCCTCCAGTGATAGCTCGGATCCTCAGCAGGAAGCAGAATTTCGTTTGCTTGTATGAAACAGAAAACAGAAAGCTAAGACGTCTGATATTGAAAATTTTAAACCTTCACCATTCAGCACCAATCTAAAGCCATGTAGTGTGTACAAAGTTAGTTTCAATTTACGATAAACGATTAGCAGCCTCTAGGGACAAAGTTAGAGGAGTGATGCAAAATACTTTTTCTATGCACAAACTTACAACCAGAAAAGCGACATCTGCGTGCACTACCATTAGAATCTCTACAATTTGAGAGCCAAAGCAAAACCTTTTGTTCACGTTTCTTTTGCACCTTCGCTTAATACACTATTCCTCGTTCAAAAAATGCCTACATCTCCCAGACCTACCAGCCCAATCGCGCATAAAATTTCAGAGTTCATTACGGTATATATTCCCAAGGATATCCTAGAACATAAATTCTTCTGGCCAGTTAAGCTAGAATTGTATCTTCTAGGGAACCATTATGAGGGAACATATTCTCGTAACGAAAATCGAACTTCCCCACAAACCTTACGGACCTAACAAAATAGAGCCCCTACCCAAAGCGCCGAACTAATCTTTTGGCCCAGCTATTCTCCACATCAAAAGCTTTTGGCTATCCGATCGATTTTCGAGGTCTAACTGAGGCTCTCAAATTACGCAAATGTCAAAAGCCCTATTACTTTACACCTCCAAAACAACATTTAGCTGTACACACTTACTTTTGTCCGTGAAATAACAGATTTCTCTCCTCCAAGTAGTGCAGCTAATTAGGGAACTTCACATTTCTCACAGGTATCTTCTACATCTGTAACAAAAGTAAAATGTCAATTCCGCATTTCGAATGATGCTCTTAATACATAAAAATCCTACAACACTGAATCTCTAAAATCCGTAAAGAAATCATTAAATGGTGCATAGGTCTCTTAAATCAGTGACGGCAATCTTTAAAGTTGTATTTTAACCAAAAAGGAGGACCTACTTTCGTAAAAGGTTTTGGGCAAGTTCCTACATTTGACTAATAGATGGAGCATGCATGTCATGCTAAAATCACTAATATTCATGAGAGGATGTTGAAATATCATCACTTGTGTTAATATGGAGAGGTTAGCCAGAGGCAAAGGTTGACAATTCCAAAAGCATAAATCTGCAAATTTAGCATCAATTGTACAAAGCAAGTTCTGCATTTCTAGAGAGTTCCAATTAAAACAGTGTACATCATTTGAATTTGTTAAACAGTAAGACGGTTTTTAAGTCTACGATTTTTAAAAGAAGAAGTTTTACGAATGATCAATTTGGATTCACTTGACTATGTATTTTTTACCACCAGAACTGTTTAAGGGGAAAATAATCGCCTTAATATTATAGTGTCAGTGTCGTTACTGCAGAAGCATAAAGTGACTAAATAATTTAAATAAGATCATTAAAGAAACCAATTCTTTGTTATGTAAATACTACTGAAGACTTTGAATAAACCATTAAAAGCAATTCTGTTCTGCGTGCATGACTTATCCTGCGGAACTTGAATTCTCCAAATGTTTACTTTTCTAACACTAAACAAATAATAGCATTTGAAATGCTCACCTAATCCACCTCAATGGAATATGTCTCCAAGCACGTCTTCCAGTCCAGGGTAATCGTTTCACCAAGAGACGTTTTCGAGTTGCATCCTTCGTAGCAAGTCGACTTGGGGTCCTCCAGTGATAGCTCGGATCCTCAGCAGGAAGCAGAATTTCGTTTGGTTGTATGAAACAGAAAACAGAAAGCTAAGACGTCTGATATTGAAAATTTTAAACCTTCACCATTCAGCACCAATCTAAAGCCATGTAGTGTGTACAAAGTTAGTGTTAATTTACGATAAACGATTAGCAGCCTCTAGGGACAAAGTTAGAGGAGTGATGCAAAATACTTTTTCTATGCACAAACTTACAACCAGAAAAGCGACATCTGCGTGCACTACCATTAGAATCTCTACAATTTGAGAGCCAAAGCAAAACCTTTTGTTCACGTTTCTTTTGTACCTTCGCTTAATACACAATTCCTCGTTCAAAAATTGCCTACATCTCCCAGACCTACCAGCCCAATCGCGCATAAAATTTCAGAGTTCATTACGGTATATATTCCCAAGGATATCCTAGAACATAAATTCTTCTGGCCAGTTAAGCTAGAATTGTATCTTCTAGGGAACCATTATGAGGGAACATATTCTCGTAACGAAAATCGAACTTCCCCACAAACCTTACGGACCTAACAAAATAGAGCCCCTACCCAAAGCGCCGAACTAATATTTTGGCCCAGCTATTCTCCACATCAAAAGCTTTTGGCTATCCGATCGATTTTCGAGGTCTAACTGAGGCTCTCAAATTACGCAAATGTCAAAAGCCCTATTACTTTACACCTCCAAAACAACATTTAGCTGTACACACTTACTTTTGTCCGTGAAATAACAGATTTCTCTCCTCCAAGTAGTGCAGCTAATTAGGGAACTTCACATTTCTCACAGGTATCTTCTACATCTGTAACAAAAGTAAAATGTCAATTCCGCATTTCGAATGATGCTCTTAATACATAAAAATCCTACAACACTGAATCTCTAAAATCCGTAAAGAAATCATTAAATGGTGCATAGGTCTCTTAAATCATGGACGGCAATCTTTAAAGTTGTATTTTAACCAAAAAGGAGGACCTACTTTCGTAAAAGGTTTTGGGCAAGTTCCTACATTTGACTAATAGATGGGGCATGTATGTCAAGCTAAAATCACTAATATTCATGAGAGGATGTTGAAATATCATCACTTGTGTTAATATGGAGAGGTTAGCCAGAGGCAAAGGTTGACAATTCCAAAAGCATAAATCTGCAAATTTAGCATCAATTGTACAAAGCAAGTTCTGCATTTCTAGAGAGTTCCAATTAAAACAGTGTACATCATTTGAATTTGTTAAACAGTAAGACGGTTTTTAAGTCTACGATTTTTAAAAGAAGAAGTTTTACGAATGATCAATTTGGATTCACTTGACTATGTATTTTTTACCACCAGAACTGTTTAAGGGGAAAATAATCGCCTTAATATTATAGTGTCAGTGTCGTTACTGCAGAAGCATAAAGTGACTAAATAATTTAAATAAGATCATTAAAGAAACCAATTCTTTGTTATGTAAATACTACTGAAGACTTTGAATAAACCATTAAAAGCAATTCTGTTCTGCGTGCATGACTTATCCTGCAGAACTTGAATTCTCCAAATGTTTACTTTTCTAACACTAAACAAATAATAGCATTTGAAATGCTCACCTAATCCACCTCAATGGAATATGTCTCCAAGCACGTCTTCCAGTCCAGGGTAATCGTTTCACCAAGAGACGTTTTCGAGTTGCATCCTTCGTAGCAAGTCGACTTGGGGTCCTCCAGTGATAGCTCGGATCCTCAGCAGGAAGCAGAATTTCGTTTGCTTGTATGAAACAGAAAACAGAAAGCTAAGACGTCTGATATTGAAAATTTTAAACCTTCACCATTCAGCACCAATCTAAAGCCATGTAGTGTGTACAAAGTTAGTTTCAATTTACGATAAACGATTAGCAGCCTCTAGGGACAAAGTTAGAGGAGTGATGCAAAATACTTTTTCTATGCACAAACTTACAACCAGAAAAGCGACATCTGCGTGCACTACCATTAGAATCTCTACAATTTGAGAGCCAAAGCAAAACCTTTTGTTCACGTTTCTTTTGCACCTTCGCTTAATACACTATTCCTCGTTCAAAAAATGCCTACATCTCCCAGACCTACCAGCCCAATCGAGCATAAAATTTCAGAGTTCATTACGGTATATATTCCCAAGGATATCCTAGAACATAAATTCTTCTGGCCAGTTAAGCTAGAATTGTATCTTCTAGGGAACCATTATGAGGGAACATATTCTCGTAACGAAAATCGAACTTCCCCACAAACCTTACGGACCTAACAAAATAGAGCCCCTACCCAAAGCGCCGAACTAATCTTTTGGCCCAGCTATTCTCCACATCAAAAGCTTTTGGCTATCCGATCGATTTTCGAGGTCTAACTGAGGCTCTCAAATTACGCAAATGTCAAAAGCCCTATTACTTTACACCTCCAAAACAACATTTAGCTGTACACACTTACTTTTGTCCGTGAAATAACAGATTTCTCTCCTCCAAGTAGTGCAGCTAATTAGGGAACTTCACATTTCTCACAGGTATCTTCTACATCTGTAACAAAAGTAAAATGTCAATTCCGCATTTCGAATGATGCTCTTAATACATAAAAATCCTACAACACTGAATCTCTAAAATCCGTAAAGAAATCATTAAATGGTGCATAGGTCTCTTAAATCAGTGACGGCAATCTTTAAAGTTGTATTTTAACCAAAAAGGAGGACCTACTTTCGTAAAAGGTTTTGGGCAAGTTCCTACATTTGACTAATAGATGGAGCATGCATGTCATGCTAAAATCACTAATATTCATGAGAGGATGTTGAAATATCATCACTTGTGTTAATATGGAGAGGTTAGCCAGAGGCAAAGGTTGACAATTCCAAAAGCATAAATCTGCAAATTTAGCATCAATTGTACAAAGCAAGTTCTGCATTTCTAGAGAGTTCCAATTAAAACAGTGTACATCATTTGAATTTGTTAAACAGTAAGACGGTTTTTAAGTCTACGATTTTTAAAAGAAGAAGTTTTACGAATGATCAATTTGGATTCACTTGACTATGTATTTTTTACCACCAGAACTGTTTAAGGGGAAAATAATCGCCTTAATATTATAGTGTCAGTGTCGTTACTGCAGAAGCATAAAGTGACTAAATAATTTAAATAAGATCATTAAAGAAACCAATTCTTTGTTATGTAAATACTACTGAAGACTTTGAATAAACCATTAAAAGCAATTCTGTTCTGCGTGCATGACTTATCCTGCAGAACTTGAATTCTCCAAATGTTTACTTTTCTAACACTAAACAAATAATAGCATTTGAAATGCTCACCTAATCCACCTCAATGGAATATGTCTCCAAGCACGTCTTCCAGTCCAGGGTAATCGTTTCACCAAGAGACGTTTTCGAGTTGCATCCTTCGTAGCAAGTCGACTTGGGGTCCTCCAGTGATAGCTCGGATCCTCAGCAGGAAGCAGAATTTCGTTTGGTTGTATGAAACAGAAAACAGAAAGCTAAGACGTCTGATATTGAAAATTTTAAACCTTCAGCATTCAGCACCAATCTAAAGCCATGTAGTGTGTACAAAGTTAGTTTCAATTTACGATAAACGATTAGCAGCCTCTAGGGACAAAGAGGAGTGATGCAAAATACGTTTTCTATGCACAAACTTACAACCAGAAAAGCGACATCTGCGTGCACTACCATTAGAATCTCTACAATTTGAGAGCCAAAGCAAAACCTTTTGTTCACGTTTCTTTTGTACCTTCGCTTAATACACTATTCCTCGTTCAAAAATTGCCTACATCTCCCAGACCTACCAGCCCAATCGCGCATAAAATTTCAGAGTTCATTACGGTATATATTCCCAAGGATATCCTAGAACATAAATTCTTCTGGCCAGTTAAGCTAGAATTGTATCTTCTAGGGAACCATTGTGAGGGAACATATTCTCGTAACGAAAATCGAACTTCCCCACAAACCTTACGGACCTAACAAAATAGAGCCCCTACCCAAAGCGCCGAACTAATATTTTGGCCCAGCTATTCTCCACATCAAAAGCTTTTGGCTATCCGATCGATTTTCGAGGTCTAACTGAGGCTCTCAAATTACGCAAATGTCAAAAGCCCTATTACTTTACACCTCCAAAACAACATTTAGCTGTACACACTTACTTTTGTCCGTGAAATAACAGATTTCTCTCCTCCAAGTAGTGCAGCTAATTAGGGAACTTCACATTTCTCACAGGTATCTTCTACATCTGTAACAAAAGTAAAATGTCAATTCCGCATTTCGAATGATGCTCTTAATACATAAAAATCCTACAACACTGAATCTCTAAAATCCGTAAAGAAATCATTAAATGGTGCATAGGTCTCTTAAATCAGTGACGGCAATCTTTAAAGTTGTATTTTAACCAAAAAGGAGGACCTACTTTCGTAAAAGGTTTTGGGCAAGTTCCTACATTTGACTAATAGATGGGGCATGTATGTCAAGCTAAAATCACTAATATTCATGAGAGGATGTTGAAATATCATCACTTGTGTTAATATGGAGAGGTTAGCCAGAGGCAAATGTTGACAATTCCAAAAGCATAAATCTGCAAATTTAGCATCAATTGTACGAAGCAAGTTCTGCATTTCTAGAGAGTTCCAATTAAAACAGTGTACATCATTTGAATTTGTTAAACAGTAAGACAGTTTTTAAGTCTACGATTTTTAAAAGAAGAAGTTTTACGAATGATCAATTTGGATTCACTTGACTATGTATTTTTTACCACCAGAACTGTTTAAGGGGAAAATAATCGCCTTAATATTATAGTGTCAGTGTCGTTACTGCAGAAGCATAAAGTGACTAAATAATTTAAATAAGATCATTAAAGAAACCAATTCTTTGTTATGTAAATACTACTGAAGACTTTGAATAAACCATTAAAAGCAATTCTGTTCTGCGTGCATGACTTATCCTGCAGAACTTGAATTCTCCAAATGTTTACTTTTCTAACACTAAACAAATAATAGCATTTGAAATGCTCACCTAATCCACCTCAATGGAATATGTCTCCAAGCACGTCTTCCAGTCCAGGGTAATCGTTTCACCAAGAGACGTTTTCGAGTTGCTTCCTTCGTAGCAAGTCGACTTGGGGTCCTCCAGTGATAGCTCGGATCCTCAGCAGGAAGCAGAATTTCGTTTGGTTGTATGAAACAGAAAACAGAAAGCTAAGACGTCTGATATTGAAAATTTTAAACCTTCACCATTCAGCACCAATCTAAAGCCATGTAGTGTGTACAAAGTTAGTTTCAATTTACGATAAACGATTAGCAGCCTCTAGGGACAAAGTTAGAGGAGTGATGCAAAATACGTTTTCTATGCACAAACTTACAACCAGAAAAGCGACATCTGCGTGCACTACCATTAGAATCTCTACAATTTGAGAGCCAAAACAAAACCTTTTGTTCACGTTTCTTTTGTACCTTCGCTTAATACACTATTCCTCGTTCAAAAAATGCCTACATCTCCCAGACCTACCAGCCCAATCGCGCATAAAATTTCAGAGTTCATTACGGTATATATTCCCAAGGATATCCTAGAACATAAATTCTTCTGGCCAGTTAAGCTAGAATTGTATCTTCTAGGGAACCATTATGAGGGAACATATTCTCGTAACGAAAATCGAACTTCCCCACAAACCTTACGGACCTAACAAAATAGAGCCCCTACCCAAAGCGCCGAACTACTCTTTTGGCCCAGCTATTCTCCACATCAAAAGCTTTTGGCTATCCGATCGATTTTCGAGGTCTAACTGAGGCTCTCAAATTACGCAAATGTCAAAAGCCCTATTACTTTACACCTCCAAAACAACATTTAGCTGTACACACTTACTTTTGTCCGTGAAATAACAGATTTCTCTCCTCCAAGTAGTGCAGCTAATTAGGGAACTTCACATTTCTCACAGGTATCTTCTACATCTGTAACAAAAGTAAAATGTCAATTCCGCATTTCGAATGATGCTCTTAATACATAAAAATTCTACAACACTGAATCTCTAAAATCCGTAAAGAAATCTTTAAATGGTGCATAGGTCTCTTAAATCAGTGACGGCAATCTTTAAAGTTGTATTTTAACCAAAAAGGAGGACCTACTTTCGTAAAAGGTTTTGGGCAAGTTCCTACATTTGACTAATAGATGGGGCATGTATGTCAAGCTAAAATCACTAATATTCATGAGAGGATGTTGAAATATCATCACTTGTGTTAATATGGAGAGGTTAGCCAGAGGCAAAGGTTGACAATTCCAAAAGCATAAATCTGCAAATTTAGCATCAATTGTACAAAGCAAGTTCTGCATTTCTAGAGAGTTCCAATTAAAACAGTGTACATCATTTGAATTTGTTAAACAGTAAGACGGTTTTTAAGTCTACGATTTTTAAAAGAAGAAGTTTTACGAATGATCAATTTGGATTCACTTGACTATGTATTTTTTACCACCAGAACTGTTTAAGGGGAAAATAATCGCCTTAATATTATAGTGTCAGTGTCGTTACTGCAGAAGCATAAAGTGACTAAATAATTTAAATAAGATCATTAAAGAAACCAATTCTTTGTTATGTAAATACTACTGAAGACTTTGAATAAACCATTAAAAGCAATTCTGTTCTGCGTGCATGACTTATCCTGCAGAACTTGAATTCTCCAAATGTTTACTTTTCTAACACTAAACAAATAATAGCATTTGAAATGCTCACCTAATCCACCTCAATGGAATATGTCTCCAAGCACGTCTTCCAGTCCAGGGTAATCGTTTCACCAAGAGACGTTTTCGAGTTGCATCCTTCGTAGCAAGTCGACTTGGGGTCCTCCAGTGATAGCTCGGATCCTCAGCAGGAAGCAGAATTTCGTTTGGTTGTATGAAACAGAAAACAGAAAGCTAAGACGTCTGATATTGAAAATTTTAAACCTTCACCATTCAGCACCAATCTAAAGCCATGTAGTGTGTACAAAGTTAGTGTTAATTTACGATAAACGATTAGCAGCCTCTAGGGACAAAGTTAGAGGAGTGATGCAAAATACTTTTTCTATGCACAAACTTACAACCAGAAAAGCGACATCTGCGTGCACTACCATTAGAATCTCTACAATTTGAGAGCCAAAGCAAAACCTTTTGTTCACGTTTCTTTTGTACCTTCGCTTAATACACTATTCCTCGTTCAAAAATTGCCTACATCTCCCAGACCTACCAGCCCAATCGCGCATAAAATTTCAGAGTTCATTACGGTATATATTCCCAAGGATATCCTAGAACATAAATTCTTCTGGCCAGTTAAGCTAGAATTGTATCTTCTAGGGAACCATTGTGAGGGAACATATTCTCGTAACGAAAATCGAACTTCCCCACAAACCTTACGGACCTAACAAAATAGAGCCCCTACCCAAAGCGCCGAACTAATATTTTGGCCCAGCTATTCTCCACATCAAAAGCTTTTGGCTATCCGATCGATTTTCGAGGTCTAACTGAGGCTCTCAAATTACGCAAATGTCAAAAGCCCTATTACTTTACACCTCCAAAACAACATTTAGCTGTACACACTTACTTTTGTCCGTGAAATAACAGATTTCTCTCCTCCAAGTAGTGCAGCTAATTAGGGAACTTCACATTTCTCACAGGTATCTTCTACATCTGTAACAAAAGTAAAATGTCAATTCCGCATTTCGAATGATGCTCTTAATACATAAAAATCCTACAACACTGAATCTCTAAAATCCGTAAAGAAATCATTAAATGGTGCATAGGTCTCTTAAATCAGTGACGGCAATCTTTAAAGTTGTATTTTAACCAAAAAGGAGGACCTACTTTCGTAAAAGGTTTTGGGCAAGTTCCTACATTTGACTAATAGATGGGGCATGTATGTCAAGCTAAAATCACTAATATTCATGAGAGGATGTTGAAATATCATCACTTGTGTTAATATGGAGAGGTTAGCCAGAGGCAAATGTTGACAATTCCAAAAGCATAAATCTGCAAATTTAGCATCAATTGTACGAAGCAAGTTCTGCATTTCTAGAGAGTTCCAATTAAAACAGTGTACATCATTTTAATTTGTTAAACAGTAAGACAGTTTTTAAGTCTACGATTTTTAAAAGAAGTTTTACGAATGATCAATTTGGATTCACTTGACTATGTATTTTTTAACACCAGAACTGTTTAAGGGGAAAATAATCGCCTTAATATTATAGTGTCAGTGTCGTTACTGCAGAAGCATAAAGTGACTAAATAATTTAAATAAGATCATTAAAGAAACAATTCTTTGTTATGTAAATACTACTGAAGACTTTGAATAAACCATTAAAAGCAATTCTGTTCTGCGTGCATGACTTATCCTGCAGAACTTGAATTCTCCAAATGTTTACTTTTCTAACACTAAACAAATAATAGCATTTGAAATGCTCACCTAATCCACCTCAATGGAATATGTCTCCAAGCACGTCTTCCAGTCCAGGGTAATCGTTTCACCAAGAGACGTTTTCGAGTTGCATCCTTCGTAGCAAGTCGACTTGGGGTCCTCCAGTGATAGCTCGGATCCTCAGCAGGAAGCAGAATTTCGTTTGGTTGTATGAAACAGAAAACAGAAAGCTAAGACGTCTGATATTGAAAATTTTAAACCTTCACCATTCAGCACCAATCTAAAGCCATGTAGTGTGTACAAAGTTAGTTTCAATTTACGATAAACGATTAGCAGCCTCTAGGGACAAAGTTAGATGAGTGATGCAAAACACTTTTTCTATGCACAAACTTACAACCAGAAAAGCGACATCTGCGTGCACTACCATTAGAATCTCTACAATTTGAGAGCCAAAGCAAAACCTTTTGTTCACGTTTCTTTTGTACCTTCGCTTAATACACTATTCCTCGTTCAAAAAATGCCTACATCTCCCAGACCTACCAGCCCAATCGCGCATAAAATTTCAGAGTTCATTACGGTATATATTCCCAAGGATATCCTAGAACATAAATTCTTCTGGCCAGTTAAGCTAGAATTGTATCTTCTAGGGAACCATTATGAGGGAACATATTCTCGTAACGAAAATCGAACTTCCCCACAAACCTTACGGACCTAACAAAATAGAGCCCCTACCCAAAGCGCCGAACTACTCTTTTGGCCCAGCTATTCTCCACATCAAAAGCTTTTGGCTATCCGATCGATTTTCGAGGTCTAGCTGAGGCTCTCAAATTACGTAAATATCAAAAGCCCTATTACTTTACACATCCAAAACAACATTTAGCTGTACACAATTACTTTTGTCCGTGAATTAACAGATTTCTCTCCTCCAAGTATTGCAGCTAATTAGGGAACTTCACATTTCTCGAAAGGTATCTTCTACATCTGTAACAAAAGTAAAATGTCAATTCCGCATTTCGAATGATGCTCTTAATACATAAAAATCCTACAACACTGAATCTCTAAAATCCGTAAAGAAATCATTAAATGGTGCATAGGTCTCTTAAATCAGTGACGGCAATCTTTAAAGTTGTATTTTAACCAAAAAGAAGGACCTACTTTCGTAAAAGGTTTTGGGCAAGTTCCTACATTTGACTAATAGATGGGGCATGTATGTCAAGCTAAAATCACTAATATTCATGAGAGGATGTTGAAATATCAGCACTTGTGTTAATATGGAGAGGTTAGCCAGAGGCAAAGGTTGACAATTCCAAAAGCATAAATCTGCAAATTTAGCATCAATTGTACAAAGCAAGTTCTGCATTTCTAGAGAGTTCCAATTAAAACAGTGTACATCATTTGAATTTGTTAAACAGTAAGACGGTTTTTAAGTCTACGATTTTTAAAAGAAGAAGTTTTACGAATGATCAATTTGGATTCACTTGACTATGTATTTTTTACCACCAGAACTGTTTAAGGGGAAAATAATCGCCTTAATATTATAGTGTCAGTGTCGTTACTGCAGAAGCATAAATTGACTAAATAATTTAAATAAGATCATTAAAGAAACAATTCTTTGTTATGTAAATACTACTGAAGACTTTGAATAAACCATTAAAAGCAATTCTGTTCTGCGTGCATGACTTATCCTGCAGAACTTGAATTCTCCAAATGTTTACTTTTCTAACACTAAACAAATAATAGCATTTGAAATGCTCACCTAATCCACCTCAATGGAATATGTCTCCAAGCACGTCTTCCAGTCCAGGGTAATCGTTTCACCAAGAGACGTTTTCGAGTTGCATCCTTCGTAGCAAGTCGACTTGGGGTCCTCCAGTGATAGCTCGGATCCTCAGCAGGAAGCAGAATTTCGTTTGGTTGTATGAAACAGAAAACAGAAAGCTAAGACGTCTGATATTGAAAATTTTAAACCTTCACCATTCAGCACCAATCTAAAGCCATGTAGTGTGTACAAAGTTAGTTTCAATTTACGATAAACGATTAGCAGCCTCTAGGGACAAAGTTAGATGAGTGATGCAAAACACTTTTTCTATGCACAAACTTACAACCAGAAAAGCGACATCTGCGTGCACTACCATTAGAATCTCTACAATTTGAGAGCCAAAGCAAAACCTTTTGTTCACGTTTCTTTTGTACCTTCGCTTAATACACTATTCCTCGTTCAAAAAATGCCTACATCTCCCAGACCTACCAGCCCAATCGCGCATAAAATTTCAGAGTTCATTACGGTATATATTCCCAAGGATATCCTAGAACATAAATTCTTCTGGCCAGTTAAGCTAGAATTGTATCTTCTAGGGAACCATTATGAGGGAACATATTCTCGTAACGAAAATCGAACTTCCCCACAAACCTTACGGACCTAACAAAATAGAGCCCCTACCCAAAGCGCCGAACTACTCTTTTGGCCCAGCTATTCTCCACATCAAAAGCTTTTGGCTATCCGATCGATTTTCGAGGTCTAGCTGAGGCTCTCAAATTACGTAAATATCAAAAGCCCTATTACTTTACACATCCAAAACAACATTTAGCTGTACACAATTACTTTTGTCCGTGAATTAACAGATTTCTCTCCTCCAAGTAGTGCAGCTAATTAGGGAACTTCACATTTCTCACAGGTATCTTCTACATCTGTAACAAAAGTAAAATGTCAATTCCGCATTTCGAATGATGCTCTTAATACATAAAAATCCTACAACACTGAATCTCTAAAATCCGTAAAGAAATCATTAAATGGTGCATAGGTCTCTTAAATCAGTGACGGCAATCTTTAAAGTTGTATTTTAACCAAAAAGGAGGACCTACTTTCGTAAAAGGTTTTGGGCAAGTTCCTACATTTGACTAATAGATGGGGCATGTATGTCAAGCTAAAATCACTAATATTCATGAGAGGATGTTGAAATATCATCACTTGTGTTAATATGGAGAGGTTAGCCAGAGGCAAAGGTTGACAATTCCAAAAGCATAAATCTGCAAATTTAGCATCAATTGTACAAAGCAAGTTCTGCATTTCTAGAGAGTTCCAATTAAAACAGTGTACATCATTTGAATTTGTTAAACAGTAAGACGGTTTTTAAGTCTACGATTTTTAAAAGAAGAAGTTTTACGAATGATCAATTTGGATTCACTTGACTATGTATTTTTTACCACCAGAACTGTTTAAGGGGAAAATAATCGCCTTAATATTATAGTGTCAGTGTCGTTACTGCAGAAGCATAAAGTGACTAAATAATTTAAATAAGATCATTAAAGAAACCAATTCTTTGTTATGTAAATACTACTGAAGACTTTGAATAAACCATTAAAAGCAATTCTGTTCTGCGTGCATGACTTATCCTGCAGAACTTGAATTCTCCAAATGTTTACTTTTCTAACACTAAACAAATAATAGCATTTGAAATGCTCACCTAATCCACCTCAATGGAATATGTCTCCAAGCACGTCTTCCAGTCCAGGGTAATCGTTTCACCAAGAGACGTTTTCGAGTTGCATCCTTCGTAGCAAGTCGACTTGGGGTCCTCCAGTGATAGCTCGGATCCTCAGCAGGAAGCAGAATTTCGTTTGGTTGTATGAAACAGAAAACAGAAAGCTAAGACGTCTGATATTGAAAATTTTAAACCTTCACCATTCAGCACCAATCTAAAGCCATGTAGTGTGTACAAAGTTAGTGTTAATTTACGATAAACGATTAGCAGCCTCTAGGGACAAAGTTAGAGGAGTGATGCAAAATACTTTTTCTATGCACAAACTTACAACCAGAAAAGCGACATCTGCGTGCACTACCATTAGAATCTCTACAATTTGAGAGCCAAAGCAAAACCTTTTGTTCACGTTTCTTTTGTACCTTAGCTTAATACACTATTCCTCGTTCAAAAATTGCCTACATCTCCCAGACCTACCAGCCCAATCGCGCATAAAATTTCAGAGTTCATTACGGTATATATTCCCAAGGATATCCTAGAACATAAATTCTTCTGGCCAGTTAAGCTAGAATTGTATCTTCTAGGGAACCATTGTGAGGGAACATATTCTCGTAACGAAAATCGAACTTCCCCACAAACCTTACGGACCTAACAAAATAGAGCCCCTACCCAAAGCGCCGAACTAATATTTTGGCCCAGCTATTCTCCACATCAAAAGCTTTTGGCTATCCGATCGATTTTCGAGGTCTAACTGAGGCTCTCAAATTACGCAAATGTCAAAAGCCCTATTACTTTACACCTCCAAAACAACATTTAGCTGTACACACTTACTTTTGTCCGTGAAATAACAGATTTCTCTCCTCCAAGTAGTGCAGCTAATTAGGGAACTTCACATTTCTCACAGGTATCTTCTACATCTGTAACAAAAGTAAAATGTCAATTCCGCATTTCGAATGATGCTCTTAATACATAAAAATCCTACAACACTGAATCTCTAAAATCCGTAAAGAAATCATTAAATGGTGCATAGGTCTCTTAAATCAGTGACGGCAATCTTTAAAGTTGTATTTTAACCAAAAAGGAGGACCTACTTTCGTAAAAGGTTTTGGGCAAGTTCCTACATTTGACTAATAGATGGGGCATGTATGTCAAGCTAAAATCACTAATATTCATGAGAGGATGTTGAAATATCATCACTTGTGTTAATATGGAGAGGTTAGCCAGAGGCAAATGTTGACAATTCCAAAAGCATAAATCTGCAAATTTAGCATCAATTGTACGAAGCAAGTTCTGCATTTCTAGAGAGTTCCAATTAAAACAGTGTACATCATTTGAATTTGTTAAACAGTAAGACAGTTTTTAAGTCTACGATTTTTAAAAGAAGTTTTACGAATGATCAATTTGGATTCACTTGACTATGTATTTTTTAACACCAGAACTGTTTAAGGGGAAAATAATCGCCTTAATATTATAGTGTCAGTGTCGTTACTGCAGAAGCATAAAGTGACTAAATAATTTAAATAAGATCATTAAAGAAACAATTCTTTGTTATGTAAATACTACTGAAGACTTTGAATAAACCATTAAAAGCAATTCTGTTCTGCGTGCATGACTTATCCTGCAGAACTTGAATTCTCCAAATGTTTACTTTTCTAACACTAAACAAATAATAGCATTTGAAATGCTCACCTAATCCACCTCAATGGAATATGTCTCCAAGCACGTCTTCCAGTCCAGGGTAATCGTTTCACCAAGAGACGTTTTCGAGTTGCATCCTTCGTAGCAAGTCGACTTGGGGTCCTCCAGTGATAGCTCGGATCCTCAGCAGGAAGCAGAATTTCGTTTGGTTGTATGAAACAGAAAACAGAAAGCTAAGACGTCTGATATTGAAAATTTTAAACCTTCACCATTCAGCACCAATCTAAAGCCATGTAGTGTGTACAAAGTTAGTTTCAATTTACGATAAACGATTAGCAGCCTCTAGGGACAAAGTTAGATGAGTGATGCAAAACACTTTTTCTATGCACAAACTTACAACCAGAAAAGCGACATCTGCGTGCACTACCATTAGAATCTCTACAATTTGAGAGCCAAAGCAAAACCTTTTGTTCACGTTTCTTTTGTACCTTCGCTTAATACACTATTCCTCGTTCAAAAAATGCCTACATCTCCCAGACCTACCAGCCCAATCGCGCATAAAATTTCAGAGTTCATTACGGTATATATTCCCAAGGATATCCTAGAACATAAATTCTTCTGGCCAGTTAAGCTAGAATTGTATCTTCTAGGGAACCATTATGAGGGAACATATTCTCGTAACGAAAATCGAACTTCCCCACAAACCTTACGGACCTAACAAAATAGAGCCCCTACCCAAAGCGCCGAACTACTCTTTTGGCCCAGCTATTCTCCACATCAAAAGCTTTTGGCTATCCGATCGATTTTCGAGGTCTAGCTGAGGCTCTCAAATTACGTAAATATCAAAAGCCCTATTACTTTACACATCCAAAACAACATTTAGCTGTACACAATTACTTTTGTCCGTGAATTAACAGATTTCTCTCCTCCAAGTAGTGCAGCTAATTAGGGAACTTCACATTTCTCACAGGTATCTTCTACATCTGTAACAAAAGTAAAATGTCAATTCCGCATTTCGAATGATGCTCTTAATACATAAAAATCCTACAACACTGAATCTCTAAAATCCGTAAAGAAATCATTAAATGGTGCATAGGTCTCTTAAATCAGTGACGGCAATCTTTAAAGTTGTATTTTAACCAAAAAGGAGGACCTACTTTCGTAAAAGGTTTTGGGCAAGTTCCTACATTTGACTAATAGATGGGGCATGTATGTCAAGCTAAAATCACTAATATTCATGAGAGGATGTTGAAATATCAGCACTTGTGTTAATATGGAGAGGTTAGCCAGAGGCAAAGGTTGACAATTCCAAAAGCATAAATCTGCAAATTTAGCATCAATTGTACAAAGCAAGTTCTGTATTTCTAGAGAGTTCCAATTAAAACAGTGTACATCATTTGAATTTGTTAAACAGTAAGACGGTTTTTAAGTCTACGATTTTTAAAAGAAGAAGTTTTACGAATGATCAATTTGGATTCACTTGACTATGTATTTTTTACCACCAGAACTGTTTAAGGGGAAAATAATCGCCTTAATATTATAGTGTCAGTGTCGTTACTGCAGAAGCATAAAGTGACTAAATAATTTAAATAAGATCATTAAAGAAACAATTCTTTGTTATGTAAATACTACTGAAGACTTTGAATAAACCATTAAAAGCAATTCTGTTCTGCGTGCATGACTTATCCTGCAGAACTTGAATTCTCCAAATGTTTACTTTTCTAACACTAAACAAATAATAGCATTTGAAATGCTCACCTAATCCACCTCAATGGAATAGGTCTCCAAGCACGTCTTCCAGTCCAGGGTAATCGTTTCACCAAGAGACGTTTTCGAGTTGCATCCTTCGTAGCAAGTCGACTTGGGGTCCTCCAGTGATAGCTCGGATCCTCAGCAGGAAGCAGAATTTCGTTTGGTTGTATGAAACAGAAAACAGAAAGCTAAGACGTCTGATATTGAAAATTTTAAACCTTCACCATTCAGCACCAATCTAAAGCCATGTAGTGTGTACAAAGTTAGTTTCAATTTACGATAAACGATTAGCAGCCTCTAGGGACAAAGCTAGATGAGTGATGCAAAACACTTTTTCTATGCACAAACTTACAACCAGAAAAGCGACATCTGCGTGCACTACCATTAGAATCTCTACAATTTGAGAGCCAAAGCAAAACCTTTTGTTCACGTTTCTTTTGTACCTTCGCTTAATACACTATTCCTCGTTCAAAAAATGCCTACATCTCCCAGACCTACCAGCCCAATCGCGCATAAAATTTCAGAGTTCATTACGGTATATATTCCCAAGGATATCCTAGAACATAAATTCTTCTGGCCAGTTAAGCTAGAATTGTATCTTCTAGGGAACCATTATGAGGGAACATATTCTCGTAACGAAAATCGAACTTCCCCACAAACCTTACGGACCTAACAAAATAGAGCCCCTACCCAAAGCGCCGAACTACTCTTTTGGCCCAGCTATTCTCCACATCAAAAGCTTTTGGCTATCCGATCGATTTTCGAGGTCTAGCTGGGGCTCTCAAATTACGTAAATATCAAAAGCCCTATTACTTTACACATCCAAAACAACATTTAGCTGTACACAATTACTTTTGTCCGTGAAATAACAGATTTCTCTCCTCCAAGTAGTGCAGCTAATTAGGGAACTTCACATTTCTCACAGGTATCTTCTACATCTGTAACAAAAGTAAAATGTCAATTCCGCATTTCGAATGATGCTCTTAATAAATAAAAATCCTACAACACTGAATCTCTAAAATCCGTAAAGATATCATTAAATGGTGCATAGGTCTCTTAAATCAGTGACGGCAATCTTTAAAGTTGTATTTTAACCAAAAAGGAGGACCTACTTTCGTAAAAGGTTTTGGGCAAGTTCCTACATTTGACTAATAGATGGGGCATGTATGTCAAGCTAAAATCACTAATATTCATGAGAGGATGTTGAAATATCATCACTTGTGTTAATATGGAGAGGTTAGCCAGAGGCAAAGGTTGACAATTCCAAAAGCATAAATCTGCAAATTTAGCATCAATTGTACAAAGCAAGTTCTGCATTTCTAGAGAGTTCCAATTAAAACAGTGTACATCATTTGAATTTGTTAAACAGTAAGACGGTTTTTAAGACTACGATTTTTAAAAGAAGAAGTTTTACGAATGATCAATTTGGATTCACTTGACTATGTATTTTTTACCACCAGAACTGTTTAAGGGGAAGATAATCGCCTTAATATTATAGTGTCAGTATCGTTACTGCAGAAGCATAAAGTGACTAAATAATTTAAATAAAATCATTAAAGAAACCAATTCTTTGTTATGTAAATACTACTGAAGACTTTGAATAAACCATTAAAAGCAATTCTGTTCTGCGTGCATGACTTATCCTGCAGAACTTGAATTCTCCAATTGTTTACTTTTCTAACACTAAACAAATAATAGCATTTGAAATGCTCACCTAATCCACCTTAATGGAATATGTTTCCAAGCTCGTCTTCCAGTCCAGGGTAATCGTTTCACCCAGAGACGTTTTCGAGTTGCATCCTTCGTAGCAAGTCGACGTGGGGTCCTCCAGTGATAGCTCGGAACCTCAGCAGGAAGCAGAATTTCGTTTGGTTGTATGAAACAGAAAACAGAAAGCTAAGACGTCTGATATTGAAAATTTTAAACCTTCACCATTCAGCACCAATCTAAAGCCATGTAGTGTGTACAAAGTTAGTTTCAATTTACGATAAACGATTAGCAGCCTCTAGGGACAAAGTTAGAGGACTGATGCAAAATACTTTTTCTATGCACAAACTTACAACCAGAAAAGCGACATCTGCGTGCACTACCATTAGAATCTCTACAATTTGAGAGCCAAAGCAAAACCTTTTGTTCACGTTTCTTTTGTACCATCGCTTAATACACTATTCCTCGTTCAAAAATTGCCTACATCTCCCAGACCTACCAGCCCAATCGCGCATAAAATTTCAGAGTTCATTACGGTATATATTCCCAAGGATATCCTAGAACATAAATTCTTCTGGCCAGTTAAGCTAGAATTGTATCTTCTAGGGAACCATTATGAGGGAACATATTCTCGTAACGAAAATCGAACTTCCCCACAAACCTTACGGACCTAACAAAATAGAGCCCCTACCCAAAGCGCCGAACTAATCTTTTGGCCCAACTATTCTCCACATCAAAAGCTTTTGGCTATCCGATCGATTTTCGAGGTCTAACTGAGGCTCTCAAATTACGCAAATGTCAAAAGCCCTATTACTTTACACCTCCAAAACAACATTTAGCTGTACCCACTTACTTTTGTCCGTGAAATAACAGATTTCTCTCCTCCAAGTAGTGCAGCTAATTAGGGAACTTCACATTTCTCACAGGTATCTTCTACATCTGTAACAAAAGTAAAATGTCAATTCCGCATTTCGAATGATGCTCTTAATACATAAAAATCCTACAACAATGAATATCTAAAATCCGTAAAGAAATCATTAAATGTTGCATAGAGTCTCCTAAATCAGTGACGGCAATTTTAAAGTTTTATTTTAAATAAAAAGGAGGACCTACGTTTTCTAAAAGGTTTTGGGGAAGTTACTACATTTGACTAGTCGATGGGGCATGTATGTCAAGCTAAAATCACTAATATTCATGAGAGGATGTTGAAATATCATTACTTGTGTTAATATAGAGAGGTTAAACAGAAGCAAAAGTTGAATATTCCAAAAGCATAAATATGCAAATCTAACATCAATTGTACAAAGCAGGGTCTGCTTTTCTAGAGAGTTTCAATTAAAACAGTGTACATCATTTGAATTTGTTAAACAGTAAGACGGTTTTTATGTCTACGATTTTTAAAAGAACAAGTTTTACGAATGATCAATTTGGATTCACTTGACTATGTATTTTTTACCACCAGAACTGTTTAAGGGGAAGATAATCGCCTTAATATTATAGTGTCAGTATCGTTACTGCAGATGCATAAAGTGACTAAATAATTTAAATAAAATCATTAAAGAAACCAATTCTTTGTTATGTAAATACTACTGAAGACTTTGAATAAACCATTAAAAGCAATTCTGTTCTGCGTGCATGACTTATCCTGCAGAACTTGAATTCTCCAATTGTTTACTTTTCTAACACTAAACAAATAATAGCATTTGAAATGCTCACCTAATCCACCTTAATGGAATATGTCTCCAAGCACGTCTTCCAGTCCAGGGTAATCGTTTCTCCCAGAGACGTTTTCGAGTTGCATCCTTCGTAGCAATTCGACGTGGGGTCCTACAGTGATAGCTCGGATCCTCAGCAGGAAGCAGAGTTTCATTTGGTTGTATGAAACAGAAAACATAAAGCTAATACGTCTGATGTTGTAAATTTTAAACCTTCACCATTCAGCACCAATCTAAAGCCATGTAGTGTGTACAAAGTTAGTTTCAATTTACGATAAACGATTAGCAGCCTCTAGAGGAAAAGTTAGAGGACTGATGCAAAATACTTTTTCTATGAACAAACTAACAACCAGAAAAGCGACATTTGCGTGCACTACCATTAGAATCTCTACATTTTGAGAGCCAAAGCAATACCTTTTGTTCACGTTTCTTTTGTACCTTCGCCTAATACACTATTCCTCTTTCAAAAAATGCCTACATCTCCCAGACCTACCGGGCCAATCGCGCATAAAATTTCAGAGTTCATTACGGTATATATTCCCAAGGATATCCTAGAACATAAATTCTTCTGGCCAGTTAAGCTAGAATTGTATCTTCTAGGGAACCATTATGAGGGAAGATATTCTCGTAACGAAAATCGAACTTCCCCACCAACCTTACGGACCTAACAAAATAGAGCCCCTACCCAAAGCGCCGAACTACTCTTTTGGCCCAACTATTCTCCACAACAAAAGCTTTTGGCTATCCGATCGATTTTCGAAGTCTAGCTGAGGCACTCAAATTACGCAAATATCAAAAGCCCTATTACTTTACACATCCAAAACAACATTTAGCTGTACACACCTACTTTTGTCCGTGAAATAACAGATTTCTCTCCTCCAAGTAGTGCAGCTAATTAGGGAACTTCACATTTCTCACAGGTATCTTCTACATCTATAACAAAAGTAAAATGTCAATTCCGCATTTCGAATGATGCTCTTAATACATAAAAATCCTACAACAATGAATATCTAAAATCCGTAAAGAAATCATTAAATGTTGCATAGAGTCTCCTAAATCAGTGACGGCAATTTTAAAGTTTTATTTTAACCAAAAAGGGGGACCTACGTTTTCTAAAAGGTTTTGGGGAAGTTTTTACATTTGACTAGTCGATGGGGCATGTATGTCAAGCTAAAATCACTAATATTCATGAGAGGATGTTGAAATATCATCACTTGTGTTAATATGGAGAGGTTAGCCAGAGGCAAAGTTTGACAATTCCAAAAACATAAATCTGCAAATTTAACATCAATTGTACAAAGCAGGTTCTGCTTTTCTAGAGAGTTCCAATTAAAACAGTGTACATCATTTGAATTAGTTAAACAGTGCGACGGTTTTTAAGACTACGATTTTTAAAACAAGAAGTTTTACGAATGATCATTTTGGATTTACTTGACTATGTATTTTTTACTACCAGAACTGTTTAAGGGGAAAATAATCGCCTTATTATAGTGTCAGTGTCGTTACTGCAGAAGCATAAAGTGACTAAATAAATTTAATAAAATGATTTAAGAAACCAATTCTTTGTTATGTAAATACTACTGAAGACTTTGAATATACCATTAAAAAGCAATTCTGTTCGGCGTGCATGACTTCTCCTGCAGAACTTGAATTCTCCAAATGTTTACTTTTCTAACACTAAACAAATAATAGCATTTGAAATGCTCACCTAATACACCTCAATGGAATATGTCTCCAAGCACGTCTTCCAGTCCAGGGTAATCGTTTCACCCAGAGACGTTTTCGAGTTGCATCCTTCGTAGCAAGTCGACGTGGGGTCCTCCAGTGATAGCTCGGATCCTCAGCAGGAAGCAGAATTTCGTTTGGTTGTATGAAACAGAAAACAGAAAGCTAAGACGTCTGATATTGAAAATTTTAAACCTTCACCATTCAGCACCAATCTAGAGTTATGTAGTGTGTACAAAGTTAGTTTCAATTTACGATAAACGATTAGCAGCCTCTAGGGACAAAGTTGTTTTTTAACCAACAAGGAGGACCTACTTTCCTAAAAGGTTTTGGGCAAGTTCCTACATTTGACTAGTAGATGGGGCATGTATGTCAAGCTAAAATCACTAATATTCATGAGAGGATGTTGAAATATCATCACTTGTGTTAATATGGAGAGGTTAGCCAGAGGCAAAGCTTGACAATTCCAAAAGCATAAATCTGCATAAAAATCCTACAACACTGAATATCTAAAATCGGTAAAGAAACCAAATGTTGCATAGGTCTCTTAAAACAGTGACGGCAATCTTTAAAGTTTTATTTTAACCAAAAACGAGGACCTACGTTCCTAAAAGGTTTTTAAGACTACGATTTTTAAAAGAAGAAGTTTTAGGAATCATCAATTTGGATTTACATGACAATGTATTTTTTACTACCAGAACTGTTTATGGGGAAAATAATCGCCTTCTTATTATAGTGTCAGTGTCGTTACTGCAGAAGCATAAAGTGACTAAATACTTTTTATAAACTGATTTAAGAAACCAATTCTTTGTTATGTAAATGCTGCTGAAGACTTTGAATAAACCATTAAAAGCAATTCTGTTTTGCGTGCATATGACTTATCCTGCAGAATTTGAATTCTCAAAATGTTTACTTTTCTAACACTAAACAAATAATAGCGTTTGAAAAGTTCACTTAAACCACCTCAATGGAATATGTCTTCCAGTCCAGGGTAATCGTTTCTCGCAGAGACGTTTTCGAGTTGCATCCTTCGTAGCAAGTCGACGTGGGGTCTTCCAGTGATAGCTCGGATACTCAGCAGGAAACAGAATTTCGTTTGGTTGTATGAAACAGAAAACAGAGAGAAAGCCAAGACGTCTGATATTGAACATTTTAAACCTTCACCATTCAGCTCCAATGTAAAACCATGTAGTATGTACAAAGTTAGTTTCAATTTACGATAAACGATTAGCAGCCTCTAGAGCCAAACATAGAGGACTGATGCAGTTTCTTTTGTACCTTCGCCTAATACACTATTCCTTTTTCAAAAAATGCCTGTATCTCCCAGACCTACCGGCCCAATCGCGCATAAAATTTCAAAGTTCATTACGGTATATATTCCCAAGGATATCCTAGAACATAAATTCTTCTGGCCAGTTAAGCTAGAATTGTATCTTCTAGGGAACCATTATGAGGGAACATATTCTCGTAACGAAAATCGAACTTCCCCACAAACCTTACCGACCTAACAAATTAGAGCCCCTACCCAAAGCGCCGAACTAATCTCCACATCAAAAGCTTTTGGCTATCCGATCGATTTTCGAGGTCTAGCTGAGGCTCTCAAATTACGTAAACGTCAAAAGCCCTATTACTTTACACATCCAGAACCACATTAGCTGTACACACTTACTTTTGTCCGTGACATAACAGATTTCTCTCATCCAAGTAGTGCAGCTAATTAGGGAACTTCACATTTCTCACAGGTATCTTCTACATCTGCAAAAAAAGTAAAATGTCAGTTCTGCATTTCGAATGATGCTCTTAATACATAAAAATCCTACAACAATGAATATCTAAAATCCGTACAGAAATCATTAAATGTTGCATAGAGTCTCCTAAATCAGTGAGGGCAATTTTAAAGTTTCATTTTAACCAAAAACGAGGACCTACGTTTTCTAAAATTTTCTGGGGAAGTTTCTACATTTGACTAGTCGATGGGGCATGTATTTCAAGCTAAAATCACTAATATTCATGAGAGGATATTGAAATATCATCACTTGGTTAATATGGAGAGGTTAACCAGAAGCAAAAGTGGACAATTCCAAAAGCATAAATCTGCAAATTTAACATCAATTGTACAAAGCAAGTTCTGCTTTTCTAGAGAGTTCCAATTGAAACAGTGTACATCATTTGAATCAGTTAAACAGTACGACGGTTTTTGAGACTACGATTTTTAAAAGAAGAAGTTTTACGAATGATGAATTTGGATTTATTTGACTATGTATCTTTTACTACCAGAACTGTTTAAGCGGAAAATAATGGCTTTAATATTATAGTGTCAGAGTCGTTACTGCAGAAGCATAAAGTGGCTAAATAATTTTAATAAACTGATTTAAGAAACCAATTCTTTGTTATGTAAATACTACTGAAGACTTTGAATAAACAATTAAAAGCAATTCTGTTCTGCATGCATGACTTTTCCTGCAGAACTTGAAATCTCCAAATGCTTACTTTTCTAACACTAAATGCATTTGAAATGCTCACCTAATCCACCTCAATGGACTATGTCTCCAAGCACACTTTCCAGTCCAGGGTATTCGTTTCTCCCAGAGACGTTTTCGAGTTGCATCCTTCGTAGCAATTTGATGTCGGGTCTTCCATTGATAGCTCTGATCCTCAGCAGTAAACAGGTTTTCGTTTGGATGTATGAAACAGAAAACAGAGAAAGCTAAGACGTCTGATATGAAACTTTTCACACCAACACCATTCAGCACTAATCTAAACCCGTGTAGTGTGTTCAAAGTTATTTTCAATCTACGAGAAACGACTAACAGCCTCTAGAGACCAATTTCGAGGCGTGAATAGGCTCCGAGATACAAGAAAAAAGTATATATGAACCAATGCGTCATCTGCGTGCACTACCATTAGAATCTCTAGATTTTTTGAGCCCAATCAACACATTCTGTTCTCGTTTGTTTCGTAGCTTCGCCTAACACGCCTGTCTTCGCTCACAACAAACCTACCTGTCACAGACTTACCTGGCCGTATCGCGCATAAAGTTTCGAAGTTCATTACGGTATATATTCCCAAGGATACCCTAGAACACCAATTTTCCCTGGCCCATAAACTAAAATTGTATCTTCTAGGGATCCATTAGGAGGGAATAATTTCTCGTAATGAAAACTTAACTCCCACAATAGTTTACGGACCTAACAAATTAATGTCCCCCAACCACAGACCCTAACTCCACTTCTGACTAAACATTTCCACAGTAAAAATACATATTCCAGACTTGCCCGGCCCAATCGAGCATAAAATGTCAAGTTCGTTACGGTATATATTGTCATGTATGTGATTGACGAGTATTTTTTAATTAGCTTATAGTTTGTTTTAAGTCTCATTATTGTAAATGTTTTAGAATTCCATTTTCTTATAAATTTCTGTGTTTCTTAAAAACCGGATTCTTGGGTTGAATAAGAGGAAGATTTATGGTTTTCTTTGTTATTATAACCGGATGTGTCTTCCTCTGATTAATGCAACATCTTACAACATTTTGCAACTTATGAGCTTGTGTGGGCTTTCAACCACTTCACGGAACCTACGTGACATTTCGTAGACTTAATCCCAAGCACGTCATGTAGGAAGCTCTGTCTTATTTTTAAATACTGTATTTTGATTGGTGGATTTATTAAGAGCCTGGGCGTAGATTCTGTTGAACCCCCTAGAGACAATTGTCTTGTATAAAATTGTCTGGAATCTTGAATTCCGGGCGCATTTGGTTCTCAGTACTTGAAAGAGGCAGACTCGCTGCCCGAGGGACGTCCGAGGCCCCACCCCGGGTCACTGGCACAACGACACACATCTTTCTTCTCGTCGAGCTAATCAACCTAAAAGGTAAGAACCTTTTGTTGAATATTAACCATGTTACCAATTCTTGCCTTTCGTATTTGGAATTAGTTCCCGCTCGACACGAAACGCCTGACACGCTTGTCTTGTTTATTGTAATTTACCTTACTATTTTATTGTAAAGTATATTTGCCTTTCGTACGTTATTTCTCAATATATTTATATTATCTGGATTCATTTTGCGTTGTTATCATTGCTCTACCATCTGCCTTCCTTTTACCACCCTCAAATAGCTATTCACCCCTGTGTCCAACTTTAGTTGTGACAATATTCCCAAGGATAACCTAGAACTCCATCTTTCGTGGCCAGTAAAGCTAGAATTGTATTTTCTAGGGATCCAGTAATTAGGAATAAATACGCGTATCGTAAATCTAACGTTCCCATAATACTTTACAGACCTAACAAATGATGTCCCTAACCAAAATAGTTGACGTCATTTATGTCTCACATTCTCGAAATCTGAAGCCTGTTGCTATCCTATTCTGACCAACAGTTTTTCGTGGCATAGCTCAGGCTTTCAAGCTATAGCGTAAATTCAACACTACCCTATAAATTACATACGCTTCTTACTGGCTTATATAATTTCCGTATAATAAAATAATGTCCTCGAAATATTGAAGCCAATTGCTTAATTTTTGAATACTAGAAACGAAAGAATAATTTCACCTAACATCTGACGTTTCAAACTAAAAATGTCCCGAAAGAAGCGACTGTATTTCTGAACCAACTATTTTCTATAACGCAAGATCCTTCGCTATCCTACTTTAGTTCCTTGTGTAAAACTAAAATGTTACTCATACTGCATGTGGCGTGTTTAATTTTCTTTTCCATTTTTATGTCCTTGAGCCGCATGAGTAACTAAAATTAAAGTTACGATTTGAGTTGTAACGTTAACGCGGAGCACAACCAAGTAAGGGAGATCTACGATTCCTAGTAATGCTGCCTTTTGATCTAAGTGCCTATTTATGCCAGGAAGGTGTTGTATGAAATTAAAATAAAAATCGTGATGTTGCAAAATAAGTAAACCTCAATTTACAGAGGTTGCAATACTCAGCTTATATCGCTAATTATGGACATCGATAGGATGCGACTGTTTCATTTAAAGTACTAAATTTTCTGACAATCTGCATGAACCAAACCAAATTTTATAAGGAATACAAAAGTTATAAATAATTGTTTTATCATTTCTAAGACCAAGATGTATAATGAATTCAATCCCAGAACTGTAGCGTTTGTAAACCTAACCTGGCGGCTATAAATCAACATTATATTTGCGTGAACGTTTATATTAATATGATGTATGTAATTTGATTGGAATTACTATACAAACGATGCAACAATTAGGAAAAACAGTGATTTAAATTAAAAACTGCTCTTTGAAAAAACCTGCTTGAAATTTAGACATTCTTTTTGAAGCTTTCCATCATAGTATTCTTTACCAATATCAGTGAATAAGGCAAACATCAATTTTGATGTTTTAGGGCTAAAAGTTTAATTGCAGAAAGGGCAGAATGCTCGACACTAAAAATGTGTTTCCGAAAATGGAAAAGTGTTACTAGAATAACTGTGTGTTAGTTCGTCAAGCCTAATGTAGTCTTGCTAAACGTTGACTAAGCCAGTGGTAATTCATTTCAGTGCAAGTCCTATTTATCAGACCAACACAATTTTTCTGTATCCAAAAATACTTCACATTATACAGTTGACAATTATACAAAGGTTTTTCTTCTGCGTTTCGTTTTCAATGTTTTCAACCATTTCAAAAAACAACAAACCTGTCTCTTAAAAGTAATCAGAAAAAGTAGAGTAGAGAAAAGCTTATGAACTACCTAACGGGAACTTAAAACTTACTAAAAGAGGAAAATAGGATAGTCAGAGAGAAAGAACAGCTAGAGGGCGCTGAAAAGCCCGAAAAGTAGAGGTCCTGCCCGAAGGCGCCTTAAGGTTCCAGTCAAAGGACTGTTGGCTGCGGACATACTTTTCTACCCTGTTAGTCTGTTTGGTACTTACAAGCATGTCTTTGGCACTAGGCCTCGGCAATGACGAGCCGATCCAGCGGTGGCAGCTTCTTTGCTGCGGTCAGCTTCTTCGACTGCTGTCTAGGGATTGTTCAGCTAGGCTGTGGCTGATATAGTCTTACTAAACGTTGATTAAGCTATTTCACTATAAGTCTTATCATACCAACACAATTTTTCTGTAAAGCATTTTTCATGCTATAGAGGACTAGTCAATTATACAAAATATTTTTCTAAATCTGCATCTTAGTTACAATGTTTTCAGATATCTCCAAAAATTAAACCTCTCCCCTCTAAAAGTAATAAGAAAAAGAAGAGTAGAACTATCTAATGAGGAGCTTATTAAAAGAGGGGGAAAAAAGGATATTCAGAGAGAAAGAACAACTAGAGTGCGCTGAAAAGCTCGAAAAGCAGAGGTCCTACCCGCAGGCACCTTATGGTTCCAGTCAAAATCTTTGCGACGGACATACTTCTCTGCCCAGTTAATCTGTTTTGTACTTGCAGGCAAGCATGTCTTTGGCACTAGGCCTCGGCAATGACGAGCCGATCCAGCGGTGGTAGCTTCTTTGCTGCGGTCAGCTTCGACTGCTGCCTCAGGATTGTTCGGTTTGGATGTGGCACCTCGGAAGATCTTCCTGGTTGGCTCCTAGACTGCAGCTTTGTCAGTAAGTAAAATATTATTCTTTACGGCGTTTGTTCCCAAGAAGTTTCCTGCAAATTAAGACCTACTGGTCCGAAGCAAAAGAATGTATGACCTAGAGATGGAGTAGGTATATAGGAATACATCATGGAAATAGCCTATTGTGCCAATACCAAAGCATGCCCCTTACCCAAAATATTTTTGTCCGTAATGACAAAAAAAACAAACAAAAAACAAACAAAAAACAAACAAAAAACAAAAAAAAAAACTCAATTTCAAATGTTTTCAATTGCTCTAAACTCTAAGCTCTCTTTCCTCAAAAATCAAAGTCTTGATCTGATTCTCAATAAGTTTCCACAAGTGGGTGTCTTCGCTATGAACACCATCGCAGAGTTATTGAAACAGTCATAGAAGAAAGGGCACGAGTCAATTTATTTTTACGAAACTGCGATCTCTAGTGGTATTGGCATGTTTAGAGGTAGATAAGCAGTCTAGACAAATTGGAAGATCACGCCATTAATCATTCTAGTAAGGGTTAATTGTCAAATTAATGAGTATTTTCACCTTTAGCATAATCTATAAAGAAGGCTTCCACTTTACAATATATTTGATAAGGTATCAATACGAGGAAAATGGGGCTTGTAATTAAAGGAAACAGTTGGTAAAATGCTAAATTGAATCAATTTTGGATTAGAAGTAACAGATTGCTAGCTGTTTCTAAGACATGTACTTTAGCAAACTTAAATGTTAAGGCTACAATGGAAATTGTGCTTTTGTTAAAAGGCTTAATTAATATCAATTAATGCTATATTAATCAATTTATGCTGTTTAGCAAATTTAACCAACTGCAATAAGTTTACAACATTTGAAGGAGCAACTAACATGAAAGCAAATTTTAGTTTTATCTGCCTGTAGATCTTTACCTAAAAGCCCTATTACTTTACACATCCAAAACCACATTTAGCTGAACACAATTACTTTTGTCCGTGACATAACAGATTTCTCTCCTCCAAGTAGTGCAGCTAATTAGGGAACTTCACATTTCTCACTGGTATCTTCTACATCTGTAACAAAAGTAAAATGTCAATTCTGCATTTCGAATGATGCTCTTAATACATAAAAATGCTACAACACTGAATATCTAAAATCCGTAAAGAAATCATTAAATGTAGCATTGAGTCTCCTAAATCAGTGACTGCAATTTTAAAGCTTTATTTTAACCAAAAAGGAGGACCTACGTTTTCTAAAAGGTTTTGGGGAAGTTATTACATTTGACTAGTCGATGGGGCATGTATGTCAAGCTAAAATCACTAATATTCATGAGAGGATGTTGAAACATCATCACTTGTGTTAATATGGAGAGGTTAACCAGAAGCAAAAGTAGACAATTCCAAAAGCATAAATCTGCAAATTTAACATCAATTGTACAAAGCAAGTTCTGCCTTTCTAGAGAGTTCCAATTAAAACAGTGTACATCATTTGAATTAGTTAAACAGTACGACGGTCTTTAAGACTACGATTTTTAAAAGAGGAATTCTTACGAATGATCAATTTGGATTTACTTGACTATGTATCTCTTACTACCAGAACTGTTTAAGGGGAAAATAATCGTTTTAATATTATAGTGTCAGAGTCGTTACTGCAGAAGCATAAAGTGGCTTAATAACTTTCATAAACTGATTTAAGAAACCAATCCTTTGTTATGTAAATACTACTGAAGACTTTGAAATAACCATTCAATGCAATTCTGTTCTGCGTGCATGACTTATCCTGCAGAACTAGAATTCTCCAAATGTTTACTTTTCTAACACTAAACATAATAGCATTTGAAATGCTCACCTAATCCACCTCAATGGAATATGTCTCCCAGCACATCTTCCAGTCCAGGGTAATCGTTTCACCCAGAGACGTTTTCGAGTTGCATCCTTCGTAGCAAGTCGACGTGAAGTCTTCCAGTGATAGCTCGGATCCTCAGAAGGAAACAGAATTTCGTTTGGTTGTATGAAACAGAAAACAGAGAGAAAGCTAAGACGTCTGATATTGATAATTTTAAACCTTCACCATTCAGCACCAATCAAAAGCCATGTACTGTGTACAAAGTTAGTTTCAATTTACGATAAACGATTAGCAGCCTCTAGAGACAAAGTTAGAGGACTGATGCAAAATAGTTTTTCTGTGCACAAAGTAACAACCAGAAAAGCGACATCTGCGTGCACTACCATTAGAATCTCTACATTTTGAGAGCCAAAGCAAAACCTTTTGTTCACATTTCTTTTGTACCTTCGCCTAATACACTATTCCTCTTTCAAAAAATGCCTACATCTCCCAGACCTACCGGCCCAATCGCGCATAAAATTTCAAAGTTCATTACGGTATATATTCCCAAGGATATCCTAGAACATAAATTCTTCTGGCCAGTTAAGCTAGAATTGTATCTTCTAGGGAACCATTATGAGGCAAGATATTCTCGTAACGAAAATCGAACTTCCCCACAAACCTTACGGACCTAACAAAATAGAGCCCCTACCCAAAGCGCCGAACTAATCTTTTGGCCCAGCTATTCTCCACATCAAAAGCTTTTGGCTATCCGATCGATTTTCCAGGTCTAACTGAGGCTCTCAAATTACGCAAATGTCAAAAGCCCTATTACTTTACACCTCCAAAACAACATTTAGCTGTACACACTTACTTTTGTCCGTGAAATAATAGATTTCTCTCCTCCAAGTAGTGCAGCTAATTAGGGAACTTCACATTTCTCACAGGTATCTTCTACATCTGTAACAAAAGTAAAATGTCAATTCCGCATTTCGAATGATGCTCTTAATACATAAAAATCCTACAACACTGAATCTCTAAAATCCGTAAAGAAATCATTAAATGGTGCATAGGTCTCTTAAATCATGGACGGCAATCTTTAAAGTTGTATTTTAACCAAAAAGGAGGACCTACTTTCGTAAAAGGTTTTGGGCAAGTTCCTACATTTGACTAGTCGATGGGGCATGTATGTCAAGCTAAAAACACTAATATTCATGAGAGGATGTTGAAATATCATCACTTGTGTTAATATGGAGAGGTTAGCCAGAGGCAAAGTTTGACAATTCCAAAAACATAAATCTGCAAATTTAACATCAATTGTACAAAGCAGGTTCTGCTTTTCTAGAGAGTTCCAATTAAAACAGTGTACATCATTTGAATTTGTTAAACAGTGCGACGGTTCTTAAGACTACGATTTTTAAAAGAAGAAGTTTTACGAATGATCATTTTGGATTTACTTGACTATGTATTTTTTACTACCAGAACTGTTTAAGGGGAAAATAATCGCCTTAATATTATAGTGTCAGTGTCGTTACTGCAGAAGCATAAAGTGACTAAATAATTTAAATAAGATCATTAAAGAAACCAATTCTTTGTTATGTAAATACTACTGAAGACTTTGAATAAACCATTAAAAGCAATTCTGTTCTGCGTGCATGACTTATCCTGCAGAACTTGAATTCTCCAAATGTTTACTTTTCTAACACTAAACAAATAATAGCATTTGAAATGCTCACCTAATCCACCTCAATGGAATATGTCTCCAAGCACGTCTTCCAGTCCAGGGTAATCGTTTCACCAAGAGACGTTTTCGAGTTGCATCCTTCGTAGCAAGTCGACTTGGGGTCCTCCAGTGATAGCTCGGATCCTCAGCAGGAAGCAGAATTTCGTTTGGTTGTATGAAACAGAAAACAGAAAGCTAAGACGTCTGATATTGAAAATTTTAAACCTTCACCATTCAGCACCAATCTAAAGCCATGTAGTGTGTACAAAGTTAGTTTCAATTTACGATAAACGATTAGCAGCCTCTAGGGACAAAGTTAGAGGAGTGATGCAAAATACTTTTTCTATGCACAAACTTACAACCAGAAAAGCGACATCTGCGTGCACTACCATTAGAATCTCTACAATTTGAGAGCCAAAGCAAAACCTTTTGTTCACGTTTCTTTTGTACCTTCGCTTAATACACTATTCCTCGTTCAAAAATTGCCTACATCTCCCAGACCTACCAGCCCAATCGCGCATAAAATTTCAGAGTTCATTACGGTATATATTCCCAAGGATATCCTAGAACATAAATTCTTCTGGCCAGTTAAGCTAGAATTGTATCTTCTAGGGAACCATTGTGAGGGAACATATTCTCGTAACGAAAATCGAACTTCCCCACAAACCTTACGGACCTAACAAAATAGAGCCCCTACCCAAAGCGCCGAACTAATATTTTGGCCCAGCTATTCTCCACATCAAAAGCTTTTGGCTATCCGATCGATTTTCGAGGTCTAACTGAGGCTCTCAAATTACGCAAATGTCAAAAGCCCTATTACTTTACACCTCCAAAACAACATTTAGCTGTACACACTTACTTTTGTCCGTGAAATAACAGATTTCTCTCCTCCAAGTAGTGCAGCTAATTAGGGAACTTCACATTTCTCACAGGTATCTTCTACATCTGTAACAAAAGTAAAATGTCAATTCCGCATTTCGAATGATGCTCTTAATACATAAAAATCCTACAACACTGAATCTCTAAAATCCGTAAAGAAATCATTAAATGGTGCATAGGTCTCTTAAATCAGTGACGGCAATCTTTAAAGTTGTATTTTAACCAAAAAGGAGGACCTACTTTCGTAAAAGGTTTTGGGCAAGTTCCTACATTTGACTAATAGATGGGGCATGTATGTCAAGCTAAAATCACTAATATTCATGAGAGGATGTTGAAATATCATCACTTGTGTTAATATGGAGAGGTTAGCCAGAGGCAAATGTTGACAATTCCAAAAGCATAAATCTGCAAATTTAGCATCAATTGTACGAAGCAAGTTCTGCATTTCTAGAGAGTTCCAATTAAAACAGTGTACATCATTTGAATTTGTTAAACAGTAAGACGGTTTTTAAGTCTACGATTTTTAAAAGAAGTTTTACGAATGATCAATTTGGATTCACTTGACTATGTATTTTTTAACACCAGAACTGTTTAAGGGGAAAATAATCGCCTTAATATTATAGTGTCAGTGTCGTTACTGCAGAAGCATAAAGTGACTAAATAATTTAAATAAGATCATTAAAGAAACAATTCTTTGTTATGTAAATACTACTGAAGACTTTGAATAAACCATTAAAAGCAATTCTGTTCTGCGTGCATGACTTATCCTGCAGAACTTGAATTCTCCAAATGTTTACTTTTCTAACACTAAACAAATAATAGCATTTGAAATGCTCACCTAATCCACCTCAATGGAATATGTCTCCAAGCACGTCTTCCAGTCCAGGGTAATCGTTTCACCAAGAGACGTTTTCGAGTTGCATCCTTCGTAGCAAGTCGACTTGGGGTCCTCCAGTGATAGCTCGGATCCTCAGCAGGAAGCAGAATTTCGTTTGGTTGTATGAAACAGAAAACAGAAAGCTAAGACATCTGATATTGAAAATTTTAAACCTTCACCATTCAGCACCAATCTAAAGCCATGTAGTGTGTACAAAGTTAGTTTCAATTTACGATAAACGATTAGCAGCCTCTAGGGACAAAGTTAGATGAGTGATGCAAAACACTTTTTCTATGCACAAACTTACAACCAGAAAAGCGACATCTGCGTGCACTACCATTAGAATCTCTACAATTTGAGAGCCAAAGCAAAACCTTTTGTTCACGTTTCTTTTGTACCTTCGCTTAATACACTATTCCTCGTTCAAAAAATGCCTACATCTCCCAGACCTACCAGCCCAATCGCGCATAAAATTTCAGAGTTCATTACGGTATATATTCCCAAGGATATCCTAGAACATAAATTCTTCTGGCCAGTTAAGCTAGAATTGTATCTTCTAGGGAACCATTATGAGGGAACATATTCTCGTAACGAAAATCGAACTTCCCCACAAACCTTACGGACCTAACAAAATAGAGCCCCTACCCAAAGCGCCGAACTACTCTTTTGGCCCAGCTATTCTCCACATCAAAAGCTTTTGGCTATCCGATCGATTTTCGAGGTCTAGCTGAGGCTCTCAAATTACGTAAATATCAAAAGCCCTATTACTTTACACATCCAAAACAACATTTAGCTGTACACAATTACTTTTGTCCGTGAATTAACAGATTTCTCTCCTCCAAGTAGTGCAGCTAATTAGGGAACTTCACATTTCTCACAGGTATCTTCTACATCTGTAACAAAAGTAAAATGTCAATTCCGCATTTCGAATGATGCTCTTAATACATAAAAATCCTACAACACTGAATCTCTAAAATCCGTAAAGAAATCATTAAATGGTGCATAGGTCTCTTAAATCAGTGACGGCAATCTTTAAAGTTGTATTTTAACCAAAAAGAAGGACCTACTTTCGTAAAAGGTTTTGGGCAAGTTCCTACATTTGACTAATAGATGGGGCATGTATGTCAAGCTAAAATCACTAATATTCATGAGAGGATGTTGAAATATCAGCACTTGTGTTAATATGGAGAGGTTAGCCAGAGGCAAAGGTTGACAATTCCAAAAGCATAAATCTGCAAATTTAGCATCAATTGTACAAAGCAAGTTCTGCATTTCTAGAGAGTTCCAATTAAAACAGTGTACATCATTTGAATTTGTTAAACAGTAAGACGGTTTTTAAGTCTACGATTTTTAAAAGAAGAAGTTTTACGAATGATCAATTTGGATTCACTTGACTATGTATTTTTTACCACCAGAACTGTTTAAGGGGAAAATAATCGCCTTAATATTATAGTGTCAGTGTCGTTACTGCAGAAGCATAAAGTGACTAAATAATTTAAATAAGATCATTAAAGAAACAATTCTTTGTTATGTAAATACTACTGAAGACTTTGAATAAACCATTAAAAGCAATTCTGTTCTGCGTGCATGACTTATCCTGCAGAACTTGAATTCTCCAAATGTTTACTTTTCTAACACTAAACAAATAATAGCATTTGAAATGCTCACCTAATCCACCTCAATGGAATATGTCTCCAAGCACGTCTTCCAGTCCAGGGTAATCGTTTCACCAAGAGACGTTTTCGAGTTGCATCCTTCGTAGCAAGTCGACTTGGGGTCCTCCAGTGATAGCTCGGATCCTCAGCAGGAAGCAGAATTTCGTTTGGTTGTATGAAACAGAAAACAGAAAGCTAAGACGTCTGATATTGAAAATTTTAAACCTTCACCATTCAGCACCAATCTAAAGCCATGTAGTGTGTACAAAGTTAGTTTCAATTTACGATAAACGATTAGCAGCCTCTAGGGACAAAGTTAGATGAGTGATGCAAAACACTTTTTCTATGCACAAAGTAACAACCAGAAAAGCGACATCTGCGTGCACTACCATTACAATCTCTACCTTTTGAGAGCCAAAGCAAAACCTTTTGTTGACGTTTCTTTTGTACCTTCGCCTAATACACTATTCCTCTTTCAAAAAATGCCTACATCTCCCAGACCTACCGGCCCAATCGCGCATAAAATTTCAGAGTTCATTACGGTATATATTCCAAAGGATATCCTAGAACATAAATTCTTCTGGCCAGTTAAGCTAGAATTGTATCTTCTAGGAAACCATTATGAGGGAACATATTCTCGTAACGAAGATCGAACTTCCCCACAAACCTTACGGACCTAACAAAATAGAGCCCCTACCCAATGCATCTAACGCCAATTATGACCCTTATTCTCGATATCAAAAACTTGACTATCCTAATCTCACTATGAACAGTTTCTCGATTTTCGTGGCATAGCTCTGGCTCTCAAGCTACAGTGCCATTCAAACAATACCCGCTACTTTATACATACGCTAAACTATTATTAGCTGTACAGACTTACTTCAGTTCCGTGTTATAATAAGTGTCCTCTTAATCTTGTATCTAATTGTTGCAACTTCAAATATTTGATATTCATCTTCAGCATCTGTAACACAAGTAAAATTGTCAATCCTGCATTTCAAATGAACCCTTTAATATACATAACCTACAGAAGTTTGTAAAGATCTGGATATAATCAATACTAGCCTTTTAAAGCACCATCGCATTTGAACACGAATTTTACTTTCAATTTAACGCAAAAGTGACTTGCTCTTTTTGTATATCCAATTGAAAAGTACCCAACATTGACTAAGATGGCTCGTGTAATTGAAGCTAAAAGCGTAAAGGTCCCTGAACAAGATGTTCATCTACAACCAGAAGTGAAAAAGGTAAAATGAAGGAGCTTTTGACAATGAGGCAAAGATGACAAGTTCAGTCTAAGAACCATTTACATTAGTAACCTTAACATGAACGCAACAACTCAAATTCTATTTAACATTGTGTATGTTAGTTGAATTTGCTAAACAGCATAAATTCCTTAAGGAAGCAAAGTTTGTGATAACATTAATTCTTTTAAAGAATTAACAGGAATGTTCATATTAGTTTTATACGACTTAAAACTTGTACCTCCTAACTGAATAGAGCAAAATAATAAATTTAATTTTATAGTAATGCCTAAACTGCAGAAATTTAACAGAAATAAATGTAATTTTAATTTTTTAGGTCCTAAAGGAGAACCGTTTAAAATACATCCTTATTGTTTTCTGAATATTAAGAATATCCACTTTGAATAAGCTACAAATAGTCTATTGTTTTCTTCATATATATCACTTCTCCCGCAAAACTTGAATTTGCCGACAGATAACCGTTCTAAAATTACCATTTCAATTACTCACCGTTTTTACTTCATAATGGTTTGTGTGTCTAACCACATCTTCCAGTCCAACGTCTTTGTTTTCCCCCCAGAGACGTTTTTGAGCTGCATCCATCGTACCAAGTTGACTGAGTCTACTCGTATCTCATGTCCTCAGCAGCAAACAAATCCAGTTAGATTGTATGGAACAGAAAATAAGGAGAAAGCTTAGAATTCTGACTTTCAAACTATTAGACCAACACCTCAACCCATATAGTGTACGAAACTTTAGCTACTATTTACCAAAAACGGTTGGCAACTTCTACGGCTCAATTTCTAAGTTTTCAATGAACAATTAAGTAAAACATCCTCTCAAAGAGGGCTACACTAACCGACAAAAACCTCGGTTGCTTGCACTATAATTAGAAGTTGCACATTTTGAAAGCCAAAGACGTCTTTGTTTGTTTCACGTTTAGAAATTTTGCGTTCAAAGTCTGTCTTCCCTTAGGAAAAAATCTACAGTCCCGAAGTTACCCTGACCAATCCCGCATAAAATACAGAGCTTCTTTTCAGTATATATTCCCAAGGATATCCTAGAACACCAATCCTCCCGGCCATTTAAGCTAAAATTGTATATTCTAGGGATTCAGTATATAGGAATAAATACTCGTATCGACACTCGAACTTTCCCATAATACCTTACGGATCTAACAAAATAATGCCCATAACCAAAGCATCTAACGCCACACATTCTCTCGAAATCAAAAGCCTTTTATTACCCTAATCCCACCAACAGCTTCTCGATTTTTAAGAAATATCTCTGGCTCTCAGGCTACGTGCAATTCCAACCACACCCGCTACTTTACATATGCTGAAATAATTAGTTGTAGACAGTTCAGTTCCTTGGTATAAAATAGCGTCCACCTAATTGTTTAACATCAGATGTTTGACGTTCATCTTCTGCATCTGTAAAAGAAAGTAAAATATCAATACTGCATTTCTAAAGAACGTTCTAATATACCTATAGCAACCTTCAAACTTTTATAAGAAAAATCCGAAAATAAGTTATTAAACCCGATAAGCACTACCTTTTAAATGATCGGATTCTTAAACAGATTTCCCTTTCAGTATAATGCAAATAGATCTGCATTTCCTGCAAATCGAATTTAAAAGTGCCTACCATTGACTGGAAGTTGGCACATGTAATTGAAGTTAAATGCATAAAGATCCATGAACAAGATGTTCAACAACCAGAACTTAAAAATAAAATGACAACCTTTGACGAAGTAAAAGATGACTACCTCTAATATACATGTATGTTGCCAAATTTAACGTTAATGCTACAATGCAAATTCTGTTTTTCTTAAAAGGCATATGTGCAAAAAGTTCATGAAGACGATTATTTTACAGAGAAATTAATACAAACGTTCATTTTAATTGTATACGCCTATATAGCTTTACCAACAAAAATTAATACAGGAAAAATAATATATTTTATGGTAGTGCCTAAACTGCAGAAAGTAAACACAGGGAAATAATTTCGCTTCCGTGGTTTAAAAAGGAAAACTGCTTAATATGAATGCTTGTTTTGTCCTAAAAATTACGAACATCCACTTTAAATAAGCAATAAGTCGTAAACATTTTTCTTCAGACATTTCACTTCTGTTGCTGAAATTTAATTCACCGACTGATTACCTTTCTGAAACAACCATTTGAATTGCATTGCAATTACTCACCAAGTTTACTTCATATTGGTTGATGACTGCAAGCACATCTTCGAGTCCAGGGTTTCGTTTCTCCCAGAGACGTTTTTCAGTTACATCCATCATAGCAAATTGACGTAGGATCTTCCACTGATATCTCGCGTCGTGAGCCGGAAACAGAAGTTCGGGCCAGTTGCAAGATGCATAAAATAACTTTCAAACCTTCAGACCAATACCCAAGACCATATAGTATGTGAAAAGTTATTTACTATTTACCGAAAACGTTAGACAACTTCTACAGCTCCATTTCTATGTTTTCAACAATCACCGAGTAACAAAGAGCGTTACACTAGCAGTCAAAAACCTCTTTTGCATGCGCCACAGTTATAAATTCTATATTTTGCAAGCAAAAGTAACTCTTATTTGTTTTAAGTTTGTTTAGAAAATTGGCGCACCAAGCACGTCTTCCGTTAAAAAGAGTCGCAAACTTAATCGCCCAACCGCGCATAAAATTTGGAACTTTTTTTACGGTATATATTATCACGATATCATAGAACCCCAATCCTCCTGGCCACTTAAGCTAGAATTGTATCTTGTAGGGATCCAGTATGTAGGAATAACTATTCGTATCGAAAATCGTATTCCCACTATACCTTATGGACCTGACAAAATAAAGTCCCTAACCAAAGCATTTAACTGCACTTTTGACCCAACTATTCTGGAAAGCAAGATTTTTTACTATCTTAATCTCAATGACTATTTTCTAGATTTTCGAGGCATAGCTCTAACCCTCTAGCTACAGTGAAATTTCAATACCTGCCACTTTACATACGGCTATGTTTTCAAGATGCACTCTAAGTCATCTCCGCGCACTGTAGAAAATATTCCACAGCTTCCAAACCATCTTGCCCAAACTGGGGGGGAAAAGATCTACATTTTTATGGAGGATATTCTTAAGGATATCCCAGAAAACTATCATCCTTGCTGCTTAACCTAGATTTGTATTTGAGGATTCAGTACAAAGGAGTAAATACTAGAAACGAAAGAATATATTCACCTAATATGGATGTACATACTAAAAAGTAGAAACATGTTCCGAATTAAATGCATTTGTGACCGCATCCTACTTCAGTTCCCGGTGTAAAAGTAGAATGTTGCTCATTCTGCATGTACTTTGTTTAATTTTCCTTTTCATTTTTGATGTCCATTCTTCGCGTGTGTAACTGAAGTTAAAGTCAAGACGATTCGAGTTATATCATTAACAGTTAATATATTGCATAACAAAATAAAGATGCATTATTCCTATAAATGCTGCATATTTGATATGAGAAGTGCCTGTTTATGTAGGAAGACTGAGAATGAAGTTAAATTAAAAATCGTGACGGACATGGTAACCTGTCTACTTATTTCGACCAACTGATACCGCTGAAGATGGACATCGATAGGATGTAATTTTGTTTCAGTTAAAATTTTCAGTTTGCTTTCAATCTACATAAACAAAACCAAATGTTTATAAACAACGTAACATTGATAAACAGTTCTCCTTTTGAAAAATAAGATGTGCGAGGGCCTTTTTTTCTTTCTTTTTCTCCCCCAACCTCCGATCGCTTAGCATAGAAGCTACGCGAGCGGCAGAAGGCGCACATGCATGGATATTAACAATACTTGGGGCTGCGTTATTAAGTCGTGCTTCTTTGTGCAAGGGATTTAAAATGAATAGAACTAAACATTGATTAAACGTCCCTTCCATTTGTTAAATCTGGCAGAAAACCTAAAGCACGGTGAGGTGTACACCAACCAAATGATGAAATAGATGGAAAGAACCTTTTCTAATCCATGGTTTACAAACATCGTGATTAACAGCGAGTGAAGAAAGTGTTTATTTTATGAAAGACGGTTGTAAGGATTTCAAAAATGTAAGTGAACGAATTAAAAAAAAAACGGGAACGGTGCACTTAGGAAATACATACAAAGTTTAAATGTTTCGGACTGTACGTTACTTTAAATGTATTCTGTTCATAAAATGTCAATCCAGAAAAATGAATTGCTCCAGAAGCACATACTGACAAGAGTGATAGTGTTGAAAATGTTGTGGCATTGAGGAGTCGCATGGAAACAAGAATTAGCCGATTGTGGTCATTTCTTTGATTTATCTTTACAGTAATTTTGACTGTTAGATGACCATTTCAATAGCACTTCCATTTTCAAATATAACACATTCAACAAAGTGGGTTAGATGTAAACAAATGGGGCGTTCCGACTGATGCAGAATTATTTCCCTTATGTTGAGTATGCACGCGGTTGTGTATTAATCTGATAAAATGCCTGTTCTAATAAAAAAAAAAAAGTTATGTTTGCATTATCACTGGCTCGGTTTGTTTTTCTCTTCGTCACCTAAGCGTAGTGACATTACGTTCACTTGCAATAAGCAATTTTCAATCTCGGTTTGTGAACGATGTATTTTAAGGGCACTCAACTACTAGGCCAATAGCACTCTATAGATAGTGAACAATGTTCAATGCAAAACAAATTTTTGGAATCTCTTTATATAATCTAAGGAGATAGATGGGGTTATGTAACAGAAGCAAACGTTGCCTTAAAGATTTCTTTAATTTTTTTTTTTAATTTCCGACATGAAACACGTTGACATTTTGTATAATACAATTTAGAAGCAGAATACCAATTCAGTTATCTTATCCAATGCATCACAATATCGGCTATACTTGAATCGGCTATATTTGAAATAAGACAGAACTGTGAAGGTATCGGGCTGATATGAATTGTTACAGTCCAATAAAAAATGACCGATACAGGCACAGAAGTAAACCTGATTGTAGATGCCAAAGAAATGTGCGATACAGTGATTCACCAACTTAAGTGACCTTCACGAGCCAGTACAATATTTATTAGTTTCGAAATTTATCCAAAAAACTATTTTCTGATCAAATTTCCCAGAATATTGCAGCTAATTTAGTCACTAGTTTTTCTGTAGGTTTATTCCATTTTCTGAAGTATGTAAAACTCTGGAAATTGCCCTAAACCATTTCTAATTTAACAGCGAAGTTTCAGAACTTTGAAAATAATTACAACTATTTAGGAAAAGTATGGGCAAAGACTGAATTCACTGGCGCTTTGTTCAGTTCATAAGCTGCAAATTAGCGAAATTCGTAACCTCAATCGATGTCGACCAGACATCAGACAGGAGCACAGACGGGCGCAACTCCTGTATAAGTGACGCTGCTAATGTCATTTGGAGAGTTTAGTAAGCTATCGTCAGTGTCACCATCATAACTATAACTGGATTATATAGTTTGTAAAATGCGTATCCCATTCCCAAGATTCTTCTTACATGTATGCGATCCCACCAAAAATGTTACTAGCCTCCACTGTTCTGTAGTAATTTGCCAGACCTCTGTTAAGCTGAGACCTGGGGAAAGGTAGAGCTTTTCAACAACAGTGAAGTCTTCTATATTAAAAAATCTCCCACTTGTTAAAATAGAGAATACTGAACGGGCCACCAGCTGTAATACTATACCTGTTTGTGGGGAGGGAAATATCCTGCGATGGTTGTTGAAGCATCCCATTAATAGCGCGTTAATACTGGTTTAATCTCAAGATGCATACACTTAAATTTGTGTATAATGTAAACAACTTTCAAAAGTTAAGATTTATAAATCTTGAACAAACGAACAATGAATAGTAATTATTTTCCATTTGCAATAGGGTACGATTTTACGACTTAGTTTTAAAAATATACGCATAATCGAAACTAGGCTCATTAGTTTTATTACTGGTGGCCTAACAGCGCCGTATTTCAGTGTGCGATAAGAGTTGCAGAATTCTACAGGTTAATTGGAAGTAAATATCTGACAGTGGCAGGTAGCGCGAGCGACCCTGGCTGCAGGCCTATTACATATCAACGAAAACGGTGAGAATCGCGCTCACGATTCTCTCAGCGGGAGGCAGTTTTACTAGAGTCCGTGATATGCAAGAGACGGAAAACAATTGGTTACAGAGTCTTTATTTTCGAGACGTTCACATATCATCAACTACCAATAGCTAGTTACTAATTGTGTATACGCTGCATTACCACTACTGCTGTACGATACCAGAGCAAGTCAAAACATAAATAACATGCAGTCGTAAACCCACGTGGGGTGATTACTTAGCAGAGAAAACTAAACACGAATGCGTTGTTTGGAAAAACTGGAACAAAGACCGACAGCACGTACTGCTACTATTGTTATCACAATTATTACTGTTGCGCATTATACACCAGCAGAGTAAATAAAACATCGGGTGTGTTCAATTCACATGACTACATCTCTGCAACAAATTGTTAAAAAAAGGTCTGCTTCTCTTTACTTCATGCTAATTGAGAAAAAAAAAAAAATAGAAATAGTCTTATTACTTGCTTCCTTGCAAGTAGAAGCGAAATAAGGGAGTACCATAGGTTAAAGTGATATTCAAAAGCTGGTTGCTATGTGACTCAAGTTCCTTTGTATGTATGTATGTATGTATGTGTATGTATGTGTATGTATGTATGTATGGACAGGAGTTGACAAATTCCTGTATGAGAAAAGTTATTTAAATCTGAAATCAATAACAAGAACATCTCAAAAACGATTAACTCCACGATAAAAACGTATGACAAATTGTGTGTTTTATCATGATCTGCATCCTTTGTAGTAAGTTTTTTTCTATATCTTACAGTTTACCAGTTATGCAAAATTCAATTAAAAATCATCCAGAATAAAGAGGTCTTTAGAGGCTATTCCCAGAAAATTCAAGATACATTTTACTTAGAGGTTTTAATCAAAATCGTTAGAGCCATTTTTGAGAATATCAAAATTTTCTAAAAACTTCCATATAAAGGGTAGTTGTGGGGGAGGTTTTTTTTTTTTTTAAATCTTCGTATCATATCCTTGGAAAAACGAAACTTAAATGCCAAGTTTGGTATTTAACGGTCTTTTCGTTTATGAGCTAGGCTGTCCAACACACAGACACACACACACACACACACACACAATTTTTGTAATTATTTTTTATTCAGGGGGGCCCAAAATGCACATTTCCGGTGAATCCCGGTATCGAATTTTTGGGTGGAATACAATGCTTTTTCTATACACTATGTACATGTAGAGAAAGTAAAAAAGCGTAACAAAAGAAGTTGCAAGCACAAAAGCAGGTAAATTTCATTGTACTACGTACTCTCACGTTTGCATATTTTTCGTGATTTTTTTCACGTTCTAATTCTACCTTTTACGCGTAATAAATACAGCAAGAAACTACGTGCTTTCCTATTTTCGTATTTTTCGTAACGATATATTCGTGTATTGATTTATTCTGCCAACTATATTCTGTGTAATACTAATAACACACTGAAACGTGATCTCGTGTATGTTTTTCGTTTGGATGTTTATTTTTGTTTTATTCTGCTAAGCTTATACTGCGTAATAATAATAATAATAATAATAATAATAATAGTTAAATGCTACGTTGTTTAGTGTTTGCGAGTTTTTTCGTTACGATGTATTTATATTTTAATTTATTCTGCTAAGTGTATACAATTAATGTTATGCAAGAAAATACAGTTAAACACTATACGCTGTCATGATTGCCATTTCGTTACGAAGTTTTCATCGTCCATTCACTCTACTAAGTGTATATTGTGTAATACAGTGAATCTTGTTGACACATTACTTTCTCTACACGTACTATGTATGCACTTAGTGTATAGAAAAGGTATCTTGTACTACCCAAAAATTCGATACAGAGATTTCAGCGGAAATATGTTTCGAGATTCTCCAAGACCAAAAAAGCAGGTTTAGAAGAAGGTCCGTGTGTGTGGACAGCATAGTTTAACTATAAACACCGTTAAATACCAAACTTGGTAAATAAGCATCTTCCAATGTGAAACTTATATTTTAAAGAAAATCCACCCACCCTAAATAGGGAAATATTTCTTTAAAATTTTGCGGTTCTTTAAAATGGCTCCAACGATTTTGATTTAAATAACTCCCATATATTTACATTCAAGATACATCTTGTATCTTGAATTTTCCAGGAATAGCTTCTGAAGACTTGTTCGTTTTGGATAAATTTTGCATAATTATTAAACCTTAAGAAATAGACAAAGCCTTACCACATTAAAAAGTGATCTCGTTAAAACACAGAGTTGACAGTTTGATATATTCCTTGGTATTGGTTTCAGATTTAAAATACTTACACTTTTCTCAGACAGGAAAAGTGCGCTTTTCTTTTGTTCTACTCCTGGTAATGCAAAGAAGCGAATTCCGATGACAATCGCATAACGACAGCTTTTAAAAATCTGACTACCGCTTTAGCGTAGCATATTCCTTTAGCGCCCTTCTACTTATAAGGAACTAAGTAATACGAACATTCTGCTAATGTATCTCGATTAGCATTGTGTAGAAAGAAGAATAATCTTTTGTAAGAAGTTTATAGAATAATCTGAGAAACCCAAACGAATGTAACTTTTTTCGTCACGATGTTTTCCACGTAGATTCATTCTGGTAAACACATATTGTGTAATAATAAATAAATCTGATGTGTTCCACTCACATGACTCTCTACTTCTGTAGCAACAAATTATTGCTAATAAGCTTATTCTTCTATATTTCAAGCTAATCGAGAAAAAATTAGCAGAAATAGTCTTATACTTGCTTCCTTGTAAGTAGAAGCGAAATATGGGAGTATCATAGGTTAAAATGAAATCATAAGCTGGTTACTACGTGACAAGCTCCTTTGTATGGACACGAACTGACAAATTCCTGTATGAGAAAAGTATAAGTTTTTCAAAGCTGAAACCAAAAACAAGGAATATCTCAAAAACGATCAACTCCTCGAAAAAAACTCATAACAAATTGTGTGTTTTAATGTGCTCTATATTTTTTGTGTGGTAAGCTTTTTTCCATTTCTTACGGTTTAGCAGCTATGCAAAATTCCTCCAGAATAAAGTAGTCTTCAGAGGTTTTTCCCAGAAAATTCAAGATATACATGTTATTTGTCAGGTAAATATCTTTAATATGCAATCTTTTAATTAAAATCGTTAGCCATTTTTGAGAAAATAAAAATTTTCGAAAAAAGTTCCATGTAAAGGGTAGTTGGGGGTGGGGGGATTTTCTTGCAAATCTTCGTGTCGCATCCTTGGAAGATACCAAACTTAAATACCAAGTTTGGTATTTAACGGTCTTTTCGTTTTCGAGCTATGCTGTCCACAGACACACACACGGACCTTTTTCCAAAAATGCTTTCTTTTTTGGATTCAGGGGATCCAAAACGCGTATTTCCGGTGAAATCTCGGTATCGAATTTTTGGGTGGAATACAGTACCTTCTCTATGCACTATGTACATAGTACGTGTAGAGAAAGCAAAAATACAACCAACCAACCAACCAACCAACCAACCAACCAACCCACCCAACACACTAACACACAACAAACAAAAATAATTGACTGAAACACTACGTGATTGTGTTTAATTATTACTTTCTCTACACGTACTATGTACATAGTGTGTAGAAAAGCTTTTGTATTGCACCCAAAAAATGGATACCAAGATTTCACCGGAAATACATGAATTGGGACCCCCTGAATAAAAAAAAAACAGTTATAGAGAGGTCCGTGTATGTGTCGGAAGTGTGTGTGTGTGTGTGTGTGTGTGTGTGTGTGTGTGTGTGTGTGTGTGTGGCAGGCATAGCTCAAAAACGAAACGTCCGTTAAATACCCAGCTTGATATTTAAGTTTGGTACCTCCCAGGGATGCGACACGCAGAGTTTCAAGAAAATTCCCCATCCCAACTACCCTTTACATGGAAAAAAATTCGAAATTTTTGATTTTCTCAAAAATGGCTAAATATTTTGATTTAACTCTCCGAAATTTAAGATATTTTAATGAAAAAACTGTATATATTGATTTTCTGGAAAGTCTCAAAAGATTTGTTTATACTGGTGGAATATTTCTGAATTTTTAATAACTAGTAAACTGTAAGAGAACAAGTTTACACCCAAAACGTAAAGCTCCGTTAAACGCACAATTTATTTGATGCATTTTTCCCCTGTAGTGACCGTTTTCCGAGATATTACCTGTTATTAGTTTCAGTTTTAAAATACTTAAAACTTCTTGTACAGGAACTTGTCAACTCCTGACCATGCAAAGAAACAGATTTCAATCCCATAGCAACCACATTTTAAAACATGTAATTGTCGGCTTAGTTCAGTGTATTCCCACTTCTACTTATAAGGAACAAAGTATTAAGACCGTTTCTGCTAGTATATCTAGATATGTACGAAGTGGATAGATGAATGAGCCTATTAACAATTTGCTACAGAGATGTAGTGAACTGATGTGAATAGATCAGATTTTTATTGCTACGTTTTCATGTTCGATTCTGCTAAGCGTAATAATATTCATAATACAATTAAACACCACGTGCTGTGTTTGCATTACTTATTTAAGATGTGTACATAGTCGATTCACTCGAAGCGTATATTGCATAATACAGTGACACACTGCCTTGTTTTTCGTGACGTTTTCACGTTCGATTCATTCTGATAAGCGTAATGTGATAATACAGTGAAACACTAGGTGCTGTGGTGTTTGCATGCTTCGTTACGATGTTTTCATGTTTGATTCACTCTGATAAGCGTAACGTGATAATATAATGAAACACTACGTGCTGGTGTTTTCATTATTTCGTTACGGTATTTTCCCATTTGATTCACTCTGCTAAGCGTAATGTAATACAGTGAAACACTACGTGCTGTGGTGTTTGCATTACTTCGCTACATGATTTCATGTTTGATTCACTCTGCTAAGCACAATCTTATACTGTGAAACACTACGTGCTGTGGTGTTTGCATTACTTCGCTACATGATTTCATGTTTGATTCACTCTGCTAAGCACAATCTTATACAGTGAAACACTACGTGCTGTGGTGTTTGCATTACTTCATTACGGTATTTTCCCGTTTGATTCACTCTGCTAAGTGTAATGTAATACAGTGAAACACTACGTGCTGTGGTGTTTGCATTACTTCGTTACAGTATTTTCCCGTTTGATTCACTCTGCTAAGTGTAATGTAATACAGTGAAACACTACGTGCTGTGGTATTTGCATTACTTCGCTACATGATTTCATGTTTGATTCACTCTGCTAAGAACAATCTTATACAGTGAAACGCTACGTGCTGTGGTGTTTGCATTACTTCTTTACAATAGTTTCATGTTTGATTCACTCTGCTAAGTGTAATGTAATACAGTGAAACACTACGTGCTGTGGTATTTGCATTACTTCGTTACATGATTTCATGTTTGATTCACTCTGCTAAGCACAATCTTATACAGTGAAACGCTACGTGCTGTGGTGTTTGCATTACTTCTTTACAATAGTTTCATGTTTGATTCACTCTGCCAAGCGTAATGTGATAATACAGGGAAACACTACGTGCTGTGGTGTTTGCATTACTTCGTTACGACATTTTCATGTTTGATTCACTCTGCTAAGCCTAATGTAATACAGTGAAACACTACGTGCTGTGGTGTTTGCATTACTTCTTTACGATAGTTTCATGTTTGATTCACTCTGCCAAGCGTAATGTGATAATACAGGGAAACACTATGTGCTGTGGTTTTGGAATTATTTCGCTACGATGTTTTCATCGTTGATTTATTCTGCTAAGCGTGTATTGTGTAATATGAGAATCACTACGTTAACATGTTTACTTATTTTTCGTTATGTCGTTTTCACTTTTGATTCATTCTGCTAAGCGTAATACACTTCTGCAGTAATGCACGGCGGGATACATATTCATCGTTACGATGTTTTCATGTTTTGATTTATTCTGCTAGGTGTATATTGCGTACAGTTACATTGAAATGCTCGTATTTTAATTTTTCTGGAAACCTGATTTCACCTTTTGATTAATTCTGCCTATACTAACACCACCAACGGTGAAACACGACATGCTCATGCATGATTTTTGTTACGGTTCCTTAATGCTTTGTTTTACCCTTAGGTGGATCTAATCTCTAATGTTAAAAACACCGTATATACAATTACAAAACTAGATATTGGCAATTGATTCAATGGTAAGTTAATTTATTCTAAAAAAATCTAGGCTCTTTAACAAGAGGAAAACAACGTTTTCATTCTCTTGTACATCACGTACTCGTCTGGAAAATGCCTCAGGTCAGGGAATTGTGAGGTGTGCTACGAAGGTCGCTCGCGCTACCCGCCATTGATTGGTATTTACTTCCAATTGTATCTCAGAATTCTGCAGCACTTATAGCACGAAGGGCTATTTGCTCAAGTGAACCACGGCACTGTTGGGCCACCTTGTATAAAATACTCGGACCTGTAAGTAGATATATTTAACGGGTTCTAGCACAACTTAGCACACCTTCATCAAATTCCGTATTTTTATAATTAAATAACCGATCCTAGTTTATAATCAGTCTTTAAAGTATAAATAACCGAATCTACTCCACTTTTTCTAAAATCAGTCTTTATATATACAAATAGCAGTAAAATAAGAAAGTACCGATTTTAGTCATTACTAAAAATGCGACTTTGCGCACCTCATAGCTTTTTGTATGTTTTGTATGAATTATTTAGGTTGAACCAACTAAATTATTTTAAAATTTAAATTGTTAGTAAAGATATTTAATTTGTTTTTAAACAATTTAATCCAATTAGATATAAATAAAAATTGATCACCAATTAGATTATAGATTTTAGTATAAAGTTCCAGGTCTTAAAGTAATAGATTCTTTTTAATTACATTCATTGAAAAAATTCCAGAACATGAAATTTAAAATATTTTTTTTAAAATCTATTATTTTTTCTCCTTTATAAATGGAAGGTTCCAAAATGTGTAAAAGTTGCGAAGTGGAGAAGCCATTAGATGATTTTCATTCACACAACGGATAAGCACACATATATTTGTAAAGAATGCGGAATAAAATAGTCAAAAAATGTGTATAATAATAAAGGTCTTTGTGAATGTGGGAAATACGTTTCAGCTTGCTATTACAAGAAGCATTTAAAGATAGTACCCCATGAGGAACATACTAAAGTATTGACCAAAGGAGAAAAACAATTTTTGAGGTTTCTGAAGGTACAAAAAGATGTATAAACTGTAAAGAAATTAAAGATATTGTTTGTTTTATTTGAATCCTACATCTAAGAACAAACGCTCAAGTAGATGTAAGGTTTGTCTTCAGGAATATTATAAGCAAAGATGGTTGCTTAAAAAAGTCAGAACATAATGATTTAAATTTAAATTCATTTTTTATATTTTTGAAAATTAATTTTTTTCAGTCGCTCAACTTCGCGATTATTGCAGATGGATTAATCTGAAGGGATACCATAAATTAAGAAAGGCTGATTTAATTACATCTATTATCAACCACCATCAGAAGGTGAATAATCTTTGGGAAAGATTGCAATTTTATAACACAACAAATGATGATGGAATGTTTAAAAATGACGAAACACAGGAATTGAAAGCCGTATTTCCATTTTCAACCAATGTATTCAGGAACAAAAAAGATTATGAAAAAAGGGGATTAAAAGTGATATTTCCATTTTCAAACAATGCATTTGGGAAGCAAAAGGATAGAAAAACGACTAATCAATACTCAGTTAAAGCATTTGAAAATAGATTACAAACCCTAACTTTTGAAAACAATCTAAACGTCCTTGAACCACATTTTTTCTTGAATGCTTCCAAAGGAAAGATTATTAAAACTTTGAGAGAGCAGTTAAAAATACATCATGGTCTAAAATTTAACCTTCACCTGTTTTGCAAATACAAAATGCAAACAAACAAAAAATTTGAAGAATTTGCATTTCAGACAAAATTTTACAATTACTAGAGAAAACGATGTGGTTAAAAAGTTTAAATATGCAAAACGAGATATTTTTACAAAAATGACTAATCTTCAAGCACGAGGATCTGGTTGGTCATTGAATAGAATTATTGGTATACAATTAGCAATTAACAGATATATTCCATTAAGAGGATCATCATATGTTGAATTACCAGAAAAAATAAGAAATAAAAAGGCTTGTGTCAATGTAAAAAATAACGATCAAAAATGTATTTTATGGGCCATACCTTCTGCATTAAATCTAGCACATAGAAATCCAGATCGAACAAGTCATTATAAAGAATTTGTGAAGGAACTTTAAGAAAAATTGCCAAATATTTCGTTTCCAGTTGAAATTGATAATATTCAAAAAATTGAAACTAGAATTGATGTATCTATTAATGTTTACTCATTTGACGAAAAAATATCAAGTGTATCCATTAAAATTACGAAATGTAAGAAAGAGAAACGTATAAATCTTTATTTTAAAAATGAAAGCACTTCACACTATTGTTGGATAAAAAATTTATCTAGACTTGTTTCTAGTCAAAATTCAAAGGTCAAAGACGTAAAACATATTTGTGATATGTGTTTACTCTATTTTAGCAGTAAAGAAAAACTGGATGATCACAAAAAATTGCTTAATTACCAAACCAATAAAGGTTGAACTACCAATAAAAATTGCCAACATACACAAAAAGGTCCATTTGACATGCCGATTTTGAAAGTTTGTCAAAAATGGACAATTGTAAACCAAATCCTTAATCTTCATACACAATGAAGTATCAAAAACATGAAACAAGAGGTTTCTGTATTACATCAAGTACATAAATTGGCATTATAAAGCTCCCGTTATCATGGACCAAATTGTCATAAAAATGTATTGAATGTATGAAAGAAGTTGAAAGAATTGGAAGAATTTATTCCGAAATTGAATAAATAAAACCATTAACACCTCAAAAACGATCAAGACATGCAAAATCAGGAGAATGTACGTTGTGTAAATGTCATTCACAAAAGAAGAAAAAGGTTCGTCGTCATGATCACTGATGTGGCAAATATATAAATCCACTATGTAATAATTGTAACTTAAAGCTGAAGCATCGCCGTTTGTCCCGGTTTACCTACATAATTTATCTGGACATGACTCATTTGTTTGAGAAAGAAGTATGTTATGACAAAAAGGAAATACAGCTAATACCAAATGATTAAGATATATTAGTTTTAGAAAGAGTACAGAAAATTTGAAAATGAGATTTATCAATTACTTAAACTTTATGGCTTCTTCACTATATAAACTTTCTTCAAATTTAAGAAAAGATCAATTGACAAACATAAGATATTTTTTCTTCGGAGAACTGTTCAATTTAGTGATCAGAAAAGGTGTTTATCCTTGTGATTACATGGTTTCTTGGAAGAAATTTGATAAAACAACTTCCTCCAAAAGAGGAATTTTATAACAAACTGAATGACTGTAATATAAGTGAAGAAGATTATGAATAAGCAAAACTAGTTTGGAAAAAATGTAATGTGAAAAATCTTGGTGAATATCGTGATCTTTATTTCAAAACTGACTAGTGTTACTAGGTGACGGCTTTGAAAATTTTAGAAAAACTTGCATAAAAGCTTATGATTTAGATCCATCTTAGTATTTTACTGCTTCCGGTTTATCTTGGAACGCAACGTTAAAATGACTGAACAACCTCTAATTATTTCATGATTATGACAAGATTTTAATGGATGAAAAAAGAATAAGAGGAATATCGCAATGTTGTAATAAAGATATATGAAGACAAGCAATAAGTAAATGAAAGACTATGATGTGAAGAAGATATCAAATTATTTGGCGTGCCTGGATGCTAACAATTTTTATGGTTACGCAATGGGTGAATATTTACCATAAGCTGGCTTTGAATGGGACGAACCGAATAATTTTGATTGTAAAAAGATTAGTGAACCATCAAATACCTCCGAGGTTGGATATATTTTAGAAATGTATTTAGAATACCCAAAAGAATTGCATGGTTAACAAAGATTTGCCTTTGGATCCAGAAAATAAAGCTGTGCCTGGGACTACAGAAAGCAAATTATTAACAAGCTTGAATGACAAACACAATTATGTTGTTCACTATCGGAATCTTAAGCAATATTTGTATCTAGATATGGAATTAACAAAGGTACACAAGGTACTAAAATTCCAACAATCTGATTGGTTGAAAAAAAATACATTGATTTTAATACAGAAATGAGAACTAAAGCAACAAATGATTTTGAAAAAGATTTTTACAAAGTGATGAACAACAGCGTGTTTGGAAAGACTATGGAGAATATTAGAAACAGAGCAGACAAAATTAGTTTCAGATGGTAATAAATGTGATAAATTGATAGCCAAACCAAACTTCAAAGGAAGAACGATATTTAATGAGCATCTTGCTGGAATTCATTTGAACAAAAAAAAAAGTTTAATAAAGTCATTTATATTGGAATGAGTTTACTTTATTTATCCAAGGAATTGATGTATGATTTTCATTACAATGTAATGAAACCAAAATAGGGAGAACACATTGAACTATGCTATCAAGATACTGACAGTTACATCTATAACATAAGAACAGAAGATTTCTATGAAGATATTAAGTCAATGATTGATTATTTTGATACTAGCGATTACCCAAAAGATAATATCTACAATGTGCCGCAAATAAACAAAAGTTTGGGGCAAAATGAAAGACGAATGTAATGGAAAAATAATGTTTGAATTCTGCGGTTTGAGAGCAAAAATGTATGCTTATAAAGTTGGCGATAAAATAGAAAAGAAATCTAAAGGTGTTAAGAAATGTGTAGTTAAAAACCCAATATAAGTATGGATGATTATAAGAATTGTTTGTTTAAAAAGACAGAACAGTATAGAAAAATGAATCTAATTCGATCATATAAACATAAAATATATACTGTTGAGGTCAATAAAATAGCATTGAGTCCTCACGATAATAAAATATACATACGTTAAAACGCAATTGATACATTGCCTTGGGGCAATTTTAAAGCAAAGCAATAAAACTGATATTAAATAGAATAAAAAAATCTATTTAAAATGTTGACATATAAATGGAAAGCATTATTGATATACAAAACAAACTTGTCTTCAATGCCAAACAACTGATTATAATTACAGATGAAGAAAATAAGCTGTGGTTTTATGCAAATCAAGTTGCTGATTTATTAGAATATAAACGACCTCGAGATGCTATAAAAGACCATATTAAATAGAAATATTGTAAAACATGAAAATTTAGGTAGCAGTAAAATGACGCTATCTAAATATGTTCAAAAAATAACGAAATTTATTACTGAACCTGATATATATCAGTTATGCATTCAAAAATGTCTTTGGCGGAAGATTTTCAAGATTGGGTTTATGAAAGAGTCTTACAATAAATTAGAGACGATGGTAAATATAAACTACAAAATAAAATTAATTATTTAGAAAATGAAGTTGAAAGTATGAGAAATTGTAAGAGAATTATGATCAATGTGTCAGAGAAATAATTCAAGCGAAGGATGAAATTGTTGAGAACCAAAACGAAATTGTTGAGAACCAAAACGGAATTATTGAGAACCAAAACGAAATTATTGAGAACCAAAACGAAATTATTGAGAACCAAAACGAAATTATTGAGAATAAAACGAAATTATTGAGAATAAAAATAAAAACGAAATTATTGAGAATAAAAATAAAAACGAAATTATTGAGAATAAAAATAAAAACGAAATTGAGAATAAAAACGAAATTGAGAATAAAAACGAAATTGAGAATAAAAACGAAATTGAGAATAAAAACGAAATTGAGAATAAAAACGAAATTGAGAATAAAAACGAAATTATTGAGAATAAAAATAAAATTGAGAATAAAAATAAAATTATTGAGAATCATGCAGCTCCTCCAACCAATCGAGACAAACACAATGAATTTATTTTAATCAAGAAAAATAATATGTGGGAATAACCTTCTTATGTTATAGGAACTCAAAATATTTCTCAAAATTCAAGACTAAATGAATTACAAGAACATTATCCAGAAATGGAAATAATTTTAAGAATTAGATACCCAAACTCCATCAATCTATATAATCTAATGAAGGAAAGATTACCAATAATTTCTCAAGGAAATCATTTTGAAACAAGTTTAAATGAAGATATTCTAATAAGAGAAATGGTGAATATTAAAATAGAACATTAAACAATAATACTATTTTTATCAATCCAACTATTATGTGATTTTTTAAAACCAAGCCATTTTACATAAAACTTATCTTTCTTTTTTAAGAATTTTTCAACAAGATGTATATTTGGAAATTTTGTTTTCTGTAATTCTTCCTCATAATAATTACCTTTAATTATTTCATTATTTGAATCTTTCAATTTATACCTAAGTAGATCAGCATATATTATTTAATTTACTTTAAAAAATTCTGTTGACCAATTTGCTGTATAACCTTTTTCAAAAATACCTTTAATCGTACTAACACGAGCTTTATCACCTACTTTGTATTTTGGTTTCCTTTGTTTAGTCAAACTCGTTTGATAAACATCTTAATATATACTCTTTTGATTTTTGGGTTAACTTCAACAGGCTTCATTTTGACAGTGGTGTGATATGCATTATTATAGACGTTAACTAAGTTTTTAAATATATTGATCCATTTATAATTGCCTTGTATGGAAAACTATTTCCACGTTTTTTCTTTTAATGTTCTGTTGAAACGTTCAACAACAGATGCCTTAACATTTGTATAAGTTCAATAGTGATTAATATTATGTTCCTTCATTAACTCTAAATTCTTTGTTTTAGAATTCTTTACCTTTATCAGTTTGCAAATTTTTAAGAATACGACCTATTTGTTTGAAAATATTTTTAAAAGCATTTGAAACATCTTTACCACTTTTGCTCTCTAATGGTATAGCCCAAGCTTATTTAGAAAATACATCAATGATTATTATGATAAACTTATATCCTTTATTCATTTTAGAAACACCAGATTACCAGAGTTCATTTCTACCAAATCAGCTTGCCATAAATCATCAATATGATGTGTTATTACCTTGCGTTTCGCATAATTTCTTCTAGCTGACTTATGCAACTCATCTATAATTTCATTTCTTCCAGATTCAGGTTTAATACCTTGCGCCATGTCGACAGACCAGTTGTCTCGAACTGCGTCTACGTTTTTTTCTAAACGTAGATTTTTTTGTTCCACATTTAACACAGTTGGGTAATGTGTATGGTTTTCCATTTTTAGATATTTTATCAACAGAGTTGATGTTATCAGTTTGAGTTTTGCACTTTAGACAATATGTAGCAGTCATTTAATACAATAAAATTTCATGAAGAATATAATACAAATCATTCTGCGTTCTTACGTTTCCTGCGTAATGCTCTGATAATTATTCTCATTAGCTCATGTGTTCCATAAAAACATGTCATAATAGTAGTTTTCCAACCCATTTATAAGACGTAAAATTATCACACCTTGCCATATTGAACATAAAGATTTATGAACACTTTGTATTCTTCTTGAATAACGGGAAATGCAGATCTACCAACAAAAATAAATTCTGTGCTGGATTCTGAATATTTAACAAAATATAAGTATTCATTAGGTCGAACATTAAATGGTACAGTTAAATTGTGTCTATTTCTGCTTTTTCTAATCAGATAATTTTCTTTACTGTTGGAATCTATTCGAACTACCCTAAAATGGTTAAAAATGGGATAAAAGTCCACACCGTTAAATTGAAAAACATTACCCTTTAATACTACAAAGATATTATGCCAATTATGCTATTTTCTAGATAACTAAGGTTTACTGCATATTTTTCATACGGTGAATGAACACTGGTCAGACGTTTACCTTCAAAATGTCATTCTTCGTCACTAGTGGCTCTCTTTGGTATCGATAAAGTTCACTTCTTCGATTGCCTTATCTAACTGACCTTTTGTTGCAGCATCATAGTGATCCGCACCATCTTTATTTTTGACGAATCTTCAATTTTTGAATGAGATGTAATTTTTTGTAATGTTGAACATATTCAATGTTATCGTAAACTCGTTGTGAATGTTTTTCGTTTTAGCATCTATCTGGTTTATCATTTCTTGATTTGTCTTAGTTGCTAATAGGTTTAATTCCTCCTTCGTTTTAGTTTTACATTGTATATTTCTGCTTTCATTTCTACGAGTTCATCCTGCAAATATTTGATCTTATCTTCATCCGTTCTAATATTTATCATTTCTTCCACGGTTTTCTTTACAGCATTTTCTAATGTGCTATTTAACTACTTTAATTTCTCTAACAACTTATTCATTACAGTGTTCTCAGTTTGTTTTGTTTTTTGATTAAGTATTCCTAGAATGTCAGCCTTAATTTTAGCTTCAGCCATTGTGATATTTTTAAGTTCGGCTAGCAAATCATTTTTAAGCGTGTCTATATCAAGATCAATATTATTCGTTGTGGATGAATTTCCATAAATGTTTATTCCCATTTATAAATATTTAAAATAACGTTTCTATGCTTGGGTATAGTTTTAGTAAGCTTTGAATAACAGGAAATGGATATCCATCCGAAAGTAGTTTAAGAACTGTAATAAAAAGATGACCACAAATAACTTGTAAAGTTTGTTGCACAGTGTCTCTAACAAATTTTTAAAAGTTGATACTATTTCCCTTTAAATACTTAAAGATTTTGGCAATCCGTTTCCAAAAGAGTCAAAAACATAAGCAATTGCACCCTGTTTCCAATAACATATCCAATGTTTTCCTATACTAGAATTATCTTCAAAATTAACTACTCCACATTCTATATCTTTTGGTTTCGATGGAAGTGTATCTGACATGAATATGTCTCTAAAATGTTTAATGTTTAATCTTTTAACGTAATTCAAAATATCTATTACTCAAATGCGAGACATTATCTTTCTCGAATTTTTTTCAATACACATTCGTGAGGCAACTTTCACTTCCGTAGCCAAATTATGACGTTTTTGCTCTTCAAGTTCCTTTTGATTCTTCTTGTTATCGAGAACTGTTTTACCAACAGCAGCGCTTCCACCTGCAAGAGAACCTACATCTGCTAAAGCACCAAGAAGTATAGGAATCGTAAATATGTGGCCGCCATATTTTATTTTAATTGAACCACCTAGTTTTGCTTTTTTAAAAGTATTAACTGCTTTGTTGAATTCGCTCAATGTCACACCATTTCCTACTTTAACAGGTATAGGCTTCTTGGCTTCTATGAGTTCTCTTATTTTAAGAATTGTCTGTATAATTGTAGATAGTGGAAAGATGGATTCACCATAATGAATATCACTTCCTTTTTTGAATCTTCTCAGAAAATGTTCAATGATAAGTAACGCTGGTAGCAGCATTTATGAAAGAAAAATTTATGAATTTTATAGACAATAGGTGTGCCTATTTTTTCGTTCAATCATTCCAAATCCTAATTTACGTTTTGTCCACATTGCTCCTCTTACTAGTGCAGCATCAAATTTATCACCTAATGGTGTATCAGAATCATGTTCAATATCTTTAGCTGCTAATTGCAATTCTTTATCTGCAGCATGTCTTGATTCTAAATCTTTGTTATCTCTATAGAATATATCGAGATTTAAACATGCAGCATCCAATTTGATTGGTTCGTCACCTCTTGCTAATCGTTCGTCTAGTTTAGTTCCAGGACCACGAGTTCAACACTTTGTTAAAGAAATCTGAACCATACCTTCCACCTAAAATGCTTTTTGGTACACATCTAATTAAAGATCCAAGTATATATGCAGCATTTGGATTTGTTTCCACATTCGTAACAATTTTATTCAATTGCTCAAGTAACAAGTCATAAATACTTGCTATTTCGTTCCTAATTTCTGGGCTGTCATTGCCAGCTTTCCATACACCATCAAGAACACCAATACGACTTAAAAGTTGACTGATGTTATTCAATAGTATGTATTCTTTTTGTTTTCCTCTGTACGTTTCTATAACTCCTTTACCAACTCTAAATGAAGAAATGGGTGAATTTGATTTAGGTGAAGAACGATATGAATTAGACCTAAATTTTCCAGTTAATTTATCCCATGTTGGTTTTATATACGTTTCATACTTCGTACCAGAACTAGATTTCGGTTTTCTAGTTGATGGATCATTATTTTGAAAAATTGCATTGGATTTTATAAGTATTTCTTGATAGTTTAAATAATCATCTGCTTTAACTAAGCTATCTGAAATACCCTGTTTCTTAGTAAGCAAAGTGAGCAAACCATCAGTTCCTTCGTATGTTTTTCCTTCAACAATAATATTATCTCCATTAGGTGTTATTTCTGAATTTCCGATGTACAACTGAGATCCATGAGCTCTAATTTCGAATACTGGTTTATCAGTTTTCTCATTTAGGTGTCTTCCCAATTTCTGACCAATATGAATAGTACTATAGTTTGCGATTGCTTTTGGTAGAGGTATGAAAACTTCTTTATCTTGATATTGTAATGATGGTTGTTTAGAAAGTGGAATTAACGCGTTCATAATGTTTTTATTTTGTTCGACTAATGAGTAATTCGTTCTTATTTCCTGTGATGGCATCTATAATGGGCTGATATTTTTTCTTATTTAATTCATATAACATTCTGGTTTGCCTTTTCCATTGCTTGAATTCTTCTATTAATTGTTGTCTTAATTTAAGACGTTCTTTTGAATCTTTTGGCAATTGTCTCATTTATAGACAAAAATATATAGCTTTCATATTTTGACGTTATGTTTGAAGCTACGTTTGACGTTTGATGTACGTTTTTGGTACAAACTTACCTATGTTTGACGTGAAATTTTACGTTAATTTTATAAAATCTTTTATTTGTTTGCGCTATTTACCATCATTAGGTGTTGATGTCATATCGATAGATTAAAAGCCAAATCCTTCTTTCCAGCACATATTCCACAGTTCTTTAAATTTATCTAAAGTCATATCTGCTCCAACAAACTCATCGTAAGCATGCTCAAGATTATTATTCTCTTGTTTATATAAACACCCAACATTGGAATTATCTCTTATGAGCTGCTTTGGCATTGTAGTATGTTTGACCTAAGCAAAGCACGCTAATTCCCTTATGCCTTCCTCTAAAATATATTTCTCTTAATATGTCTTGGTTCTAAAATCCAATCGTCTATAACAACAAAAGAGTTGTCTTTCATTTGATCCAATGGTATTATGTAACCTTCTTTATCTATAAATGTTGCAAAGCATTTTCCTGTTTCATTTTCAATATCTTTAAATATTTTCTGTAATTGGCTCTATTTCTTCTAATATAAAGTCTTACATAAAATATAGTAATGATAGACATCTATCCAACCGTTTTAAGAATAAAATTATCATTAGTTAAAACTGTTTTTCCACATCCTAATGGTGCTACTATTAATCCTCTAATAGTTGTGGATAATAGCTCACCAGTTATTCCAAATTCCTCATGTCTATCTTCTGGTATATATGTTATTTCCCAATCAGTTTCAGGTGTAGCCTGAAGACTACTTTGTCTGTCAACCATTTATAAAAGGACAAACATTCTCTTAATAAATGTATATTTCATTAGAAGGAACAAGTTCGGAGTTACATCTGACACTTTCTAAACCTATGACTATAGACAATGAACATATCTCTTTGCAAGTTTTTATGCTACTTTTCTAACACCAAACCTTAATGATTGTGTCTTTGAAAATATCCTATTCGAAAAACGACAATATACATTTAATGGCTTGATGGCAAAACTAAATAAAATACTAACATTGGAAATAAAACCAAATAAAGTTAGATAGAATCACGATTACTAACAAAGGAAACCAAGATTTGGATTTCACAAATTTTGGGAAGTTGTTAGGATTTTCTATGAATCCTGTTCTTAAACCTGGCGAAACAAAAACAGTACATGATTCACCTAATTTTGTACCTTTTAACACCATTAACGTTGAAAGTAATTTAGTTTCAAATGCTGGATTCATCACCAAATATAATAATCATCAACACAAACACAGTGATCTTATTGCCAAATTTAAACCTAATGTACCCTTTCAAGATCATAATTTATGAGCCAGCAAATCCTTACGAGTTGCCTATTCATCATCTTGATTCAATTAGATATATTAAAATTTCTATCTCAGACGAAAATGGAAATCTGATCGACTTTGGTGGTTCTAAAATTGAAATAGTTTTACGAATTCGTTAATTTGTTTATCATTAAATGGACATCAAAAGCAGCGAACAATACCAAACGAGATCATTTGAATTGAATCATTTAAACAAAACACTCAGTAGTTTAGACAAAGATCTAAACATTGCTGGTGGTGCTTATTTTCCTAGTAGAGCAATTGCTTACATGCAGCTTGAGCCACGTGGAAAGGCTTCAAATGGTGAATTTAATGTTGAAGATAACATCAAACTAGTAAATAATTTCTTTCCACGTATGTTTAACAAAGCATATCTTAAAAGCTTTGGTCAAATTGTAGAAAAGGTGGATCAACCTGGTTTAATAAGCGATGTGCCTATTGATTTATTTTTTTCAAAAACCGACATGCATTTATATAAAGGTGCTGGTTTTATTAATGACAGGAAACCTAATTATGAAGCTGGTCGAATTTATGAAGTATCGTATCCACTAGAATTTATATTTAACTTCTTTAGATATAATAAACAACCATTGTGTAACTTAGGTTTAGCTGTTTCATTCGAGAGAGCAGCTAATGATTCTTGTTTTAACAGATAGGGCACATTGAAAGCTGATGGATCAGTCGATAAAGCTGCTCCACATGAAGCTAAAATTTTCATAAAAGAATTTAAAATCAAAGTTCTAATCATAGGATATCAACCAGATTATGTTTTAATTCAGAAACAAAAACTTCTAAAAAATCCAAAATTGAAATTTAACTTTTTCGTTTGCAGCGTTATGGAAGAACATTATTTTACCGGAAAAAGCATCAACATAAATGCTACAACATCTTTCAACAATTTACAATTCGATAATCCTGATATCTGTATCACACGTTTACAAACTAATAGGCCAAACGATCAGAAAATAGATTCTAGTTAAAATGATCATTGTCAGCTTGAGAAATGGTATTTCAAAAATTCTAAAAATGCAGAATTTCCGATAGAACGGCAAAAATTGAAAATTATGAACCATTGTTATCAATTAGCATATGATGCTTACGCTTCATTAGCTGAAAGATGGGCAGGTAGCAAATGTGTTAGATGGAACGTAGATGAATTTGTTCAATTTGACAATTCATGGCAGATATGGACATGACAATTAGAAAAAAATATTACATATGCAGATAAGAATCCAGTAATAAATAGTTTAGAATTTGATGCTAATGTTCCAGCTAACAGTAATTTACGTTATTATGGGTGGAGAAAAAACAATCACTATCCATCTAAGTTTGAAGAAGGCCACAGAGTAAATTTAAATGTATTAAATGAGAATCGATATAATTGCCACTTTATTGTACTATATTGTATTTACAAATGCTAAACAAACTAAATGCTATAACACATCTTCCACCTTAGTGTGGAAGAACAGGAACTCAAAAGAATCGACGAAAAAAGTCTTACAGATGCAATTTTATTGTTTCAAGAATATTTTAATTTAACAACGGATGGTTCACTTAATTCAGAAGTATTAACTTTAGTTAATTCCAAAAGATATGGAAACATGGATAATCCTTCCGTATTCTCAGCGTCTTTACACAAATGGAAAACAAAACATTTAAGTTGGCATTATGTAGCTGCAAATGAAACTATAACAGATGTTACCGATTCTGCATTTAAAGTATGGGAGCGTTATAGTAGCTTGACTTTTGAACATTATTTTAAATTAGAATGTCTGGTTTTAAATTAACGTTTACATCATAAGTTTCAGAAAAAAATATGGATACTGTACTAGTTAATTTGATGGTATTGGTGGCAGTGCTGCTCATGCATTTCATCCAGAACATGATAATTCTTTAGAGGAAATTCATATAGATGCTGGTGAAAAATTGTATTTAAAAATGGATAAATGGAGTCCAAACGAAAACACTAAGTTATTTTCAGTTTTAATCCAAGAAATCGGGCATTCTTTGGGATTACCCCATAGTAATGAAAAAGGTGCTGTTATGTATCCATATTATACAAGCGATGTTATTGATTTACATCATGATGATATTTTAGGAATACAAACTCTTTATGGACTTCCTTCAATTGTTCCAGTAACACAACCTACAGTAAATACTTCAGTAGATGATATAAAACCAAATTTATGCAAGTTGAAAGACGTTCACACTTTTCTAATAACCAATCAATTTATATATTTTAATATAAGTGGTTTTGGATCTATGATTTACAAGAACAAACTTATAACAACAAACCGCAACTAATACGTGATTGGCTACATTTCTTACCTCATGATTTCGAGAGAATAAACTACATACCAAAGGCCAAATGGAGAAGTAGTGTTAATCATAGAAAAGCAAATATACATGGTCGAATATCCAAGTCTAAATTTAGTATCTGATCATCCTAAATCTTTTTCTGATTTGGCATATACATTAACGTAAAAATTAATCCGATGTACAATTCGTATACAGGTCAAACTTATGTTTTTATCGATGATTATTACATAGAAATTGACGAATGCACTTTTAAAGCTAAATATTACGGATTAGTAAATAAACGATTTTCTAGAGTACCAACTGCAATGGAATCAGCTTTTAAATACATTAATGGAATGATGTACTTTTTAAAGACAACACATGCTTCGAGTATAACGAATTTACAAACAATTTAGTTAAATCTGGTAAAAATAGTTTGTCTATATTTGGAATAGAATGCATTAACACACATGAAGGTTTAATTGAAAATATGAAGAGTTTTGGAAGGAATTTATAATTGTCACGTAATTTTTTACCTTTATAGACAATCTGAACAAATCAATAATTCTTCATATTCCTTTGCTTTGAAAATTATATCTTGAAATTCTTTTTTAAAATTGTCAGTTACTTTTTGATATTGAGGAATAATATACCAATCAACTTTGTCTTGAAATTCTCGTATAAAATCTTCAGATAAAGTTTGAGAGTATGATATAAATTCCCAATCAAGTTTATCTTGAAATTCTAATAGATATTTTTTGATATTGAGAAATAAAAAAACCAATCAACTTTATCTTGAAATTCTCTTATAAAATCTTTGGATAGATGTTGCAGAATGAATAAAAGTGGAAAATGTTCCATGTTTTACTTATTCTTTGTGTTTGTATAATGTTTATCTTCCTTTGTTTCATTCTTGTCATGTTTTGTATTGGTACTACTGACTTTAGAAAAGGAAAAATAGAGGGACACAGGCCTTGCTGGATCTAAAAGTGTTGACTTGTCTGTATAAATGTAGACATAAAATTAATCCTCTACTGGTCACTCCACAAAATATTGGTGCCGAAACCCGGGAACAAGGAGTAACTGTGAGTAGTATTATTTCTGTTTATTAATAATTGTGTGACCTACACTTCTTCCTACACTCAGGGAAGGAAAAATAATACTGAAGACGAAACGAGCATTCTTCAAAATAAACGCCGCTCAACGTATAACAATTTTCGATAAAGCATTTTACAGGGAAAGAATTTGTGAAACGTGCTAAATATTATTTAAGGTTTCACATTGCGTTAACTCTTCAAATTAAATATGACCGATTGCGATCCAGCAGTGGTGTTGCGCAACCTTAAACGAAAACGCACCCGCGAACGAAATAATATCACAAAATTCGCAAACTTAATCAACTCTTACACAGAAAACACGACATTAGAGGATTATGAGCATCATAAAAATCGCTTGTCAGACACATTGGAACGATTACTCAAGTTCGATGACGAAATTCACTATCTCCTCACTGATGAAGAATATGACACAGATGTAACCACTTGCGAGGAGTATATTGACACTGCCAAGCGAGCAATACAGAAGGCCTCACGAGGGATTGTGAACTACAACTCCACTCTAAAAGATTCCAAAGACTTAGGATCCAACACCACATCCACGGTTTCCACGGTAGCTCCCGTATCATCGATTTCTCACAGTCAAACTACCACCTATCAAATTAGAATCGTTTTCAGTGGACATCGAAAACTGGATGCGCTTCTGGGAGCAGTTCGAGGCTTCTGTAGATAGTGACACGTCTCTTTCGACGATTAACAAACATGTTTTCCTTCGAGGGTATCTCGAAGGGGAACCTAAAGCACTGGTAGACGGCATTGCAATCACAGCCTCTACTTACGAAGAGACGAAGAAAATATTAAGAGATCGGTATGGGGACAAGAGTAGAATAATTCAGACTCATCTTGACTACCTGGAAGAATTAAAACCTAACCGCTTCACGTCTCCTGAGAAACTCAACACAACATTTATCGAGTGTAATCGGAGGATTCACGCACTTCGGGCGTTAGGTGAGGACATCAATGGATACGGACGAGTTCTTGCACCAAAAATACTTCGCGCCTTCCCCGAATACATCTGTCGACGCTGAATTATTCACGCCAAGAGAGAGAGAGAATATCCGAGGGTGATATTCTTAAACTTGTGCAGTTCCTGAGTGACGAGGTAAACGGAGCACTAATAAGTCAGAAGGTCCGCGGTGATATGTCACAAATGAGCAGTACCATACCAACAGCAGCAACACCTCACGTCCATTCCAAAAACACCAGAAAATCTAAAGGAATTCTAGACCCTTATTGCGTCTTTTGTGAAAAACGTGGCCATTGGGCACAAGATTGTCAAGAGATTACAGACGTTCACGAAAGGACTCGGAAACTAAAACCAGTAACCGGTGCTTCTTATGCCTGAATTGCGGCCACATTGTACAACAATGTAACAAAAGGAGTAAAGCTACGTGTTCAAAATGCAAGAAAAGTCACCATCGAGCCATTTGCACAGAACAGAGCAGTCCTTAACTTACTGCTTCCACGACTTCGACATCACTCAAGATTGATCGTTCTAGTTTCACTTACCTGCAAACAGCACAGATCTTAGTGACAGGTCCAACTGGAATAAGAAAACGAACACGCTGTATACAGACCTGGCAGTTACGGCCTTTGAATCAGCGAAAACTGCACACTTGAAGCGCAGGCTACTCAAATTCGTCGTCAGTGGAGTCTCCACAAAATTGAAACTAAACTTGTCTGCATTTGAAAGTGATAATACATATTCACCACATCCGACAGTATCACAAGACCTCCTAGCATTGTCACGTGTTCCTAAAATACAACTTGCAGATCCTAAAGTAGAGGAACACAACCCACCTATTGAGGTTCTGATATGAGGAGGCCAGTACTGGAAGGTGATGAAACATCATCAGCCTACACGTTTATCAAGTACATTGGTTCTTCTTCCATCTCATTTTGGCTGGATTTTTAGTGGAAGTAGATCCGGAGTTTCAGTTAACCATGTAACTGTTAACTTCATTCACTCAAGTGCACAATTGCCTCCAGAACATGACGCGAGACACTTCTGGGATTTAGAAACGTTAGGAATTCAAGATCAGCATGAGAGGACACTTACAACCAAAGATGCTACCATCTTACAGGAGTTTCACGATAATTTTCAAATGGAGGACGGGAGGAGAGTGGTTTCATTGCCTAGAAAGGGGGATGATGTTTTACCCTCTAACAAAAGCAATGCTGAGAAACGTTTTGTCAGTCTACAGAAAAAACTTGCAAATAACACTTTATTCCAGCAGATGTATTACTCACAGATGTTAAGACTACATTCATAATGGCCACATAGAAACTACAGTAGATGGCAGTTCTTACAATACATACTACTTGCTCCATCATGGTGTTAAAAGGGAAAAACGAGGTGAAATCAAATGGAGAATGGTGTTCGACGCATCATCACAGGCAAGTAACTTTCCATCTCTCAACGATGCCCTTGAACCTGGCCCCAATTTGTTACCAGAAATTGTCAACATTACTTCGTTTTCGTCTGCACCGAAAGGCCTTAATTGGAGATGTAACGCAAGCCTTCTTGCAACTGAGCTTGGACAAAAAAGATCGAGACCTCACAAGGTTCCTATGGTTTCGGGTCACAGAAGAAAATGGATCTTGGAGAACGACTGAAGATGTTATCACATAGATTCACGCGCTTGCCATTCGGTCTCACATGCAGCCCCTTTCTACTGTCAGCTACTCTACGAGAACTCGCTTCTAAGTCTCACGATAAATTTCCACTGGCAGCAAAAATTCTGGAAAGCAGTACCTTCATGGACGATATTGCTGTCAGCGTTGAACATGACAATCAAGCAGTGACTTTGTACTACGAGTTGACTAGCTTACTGAAACAAATTAAAATGTCAATGGCTAAATGGGCTACTAATTCTGAAGTACTGAATAACATATGGAGAGCTGAGGGACGCGAAATAAAGAAAGAAACTGGAGTCCTAGGGGTAAACTGGAACACAGAGTCAGATACCCTATTCTTTCATCACCAAGATATCTGACTTGCTAAGAGAACCAGCCACTAAACGACAAATGCTGAGAACAATCTCAAGATTTTATGACCCGCTTGGAATACTTTCGCCAATTTTAGTAGAAGGTAGAATTCTGTTCCAAGACACATGGTTGATGGGAATAGATTGGGACGAGATTCTACCTCATGCCATCGCATGTAAATGGCACACCTAGATCTCAAGTCTTCCTAACCTCTCAAACATTACAATCCCACGATGGATTGGTACATCCAGCTCGATGCCTGGAACTTCACAAATCCACGTGTTCTGCGACGCATCAGAGAGGGCCTACGGTGCAATACTGTATGTTAGGACAGAATATGAGACTAACGCTTTAGTCCAGTTAGCTTGCAGCAAGACTAGATTGTCTCCCATTAAAAAAGTGACACTTCCACGTCTTGAATTACTGGCATCCTTGATAGGTGTCCGACTTTTAAAATACTTCTGCCATTCCACAGGGTATGACGTCACTAAGGCGACACTATGGAGTGATTCCATGGTCACTCTAGGATGGATTCGCAGCGACGCAAATCGGTGGAAAACCTTCGTCTGCAACAGTGTTACGGAAATTCAGTCAACTATTTCACCGACACAGTGTAGACACTGTCCAGGACAAGAAAAGCCAGCAGATCTTTTATCTCGGGGAATTACTGCCACAGCATTACTTCACTCTACGTTGTGGTGGAGTGGTCCACTATGGCTCAAGAACCATCTTGATTCGTGGCCTCGAAATGAGGTCTCCAAAATCACACTTCCTGAAATACGGAAAACAAGTCGACAAGTATTGACAATAAACACTATTGAGTCTCCTATTAACGCTGGAAGGTACAGTTCTTACATCAAACTATTGCGCATAACAGCATGGACTCTACGATTCATACGGAACACACGTACACAGAACAGAACTGCTGGAGAACTCACTGCATCGGAATTTTCTACTGCACGGATTCATTGGATTAAAACTGTGCAAAGAGAATCTTTTCCGGATGAACTTCACGCACTCCAGCACAATCAGCCACTGCCCAAGAAATCTAAAATTGCACGTTTCAACCGTTTCATAAAGAATGGAGTAATTCATCTTGGTGGACGCTTGCAATTTGCCAACAGCCTGTCTCCAACACAACGTCATCCCATACTACTCGATGTGCAGCACCACTTTGTTCACTTATTGATCCAAAACACACATACCAGACTTCATCATATGGGTGTTCGGATTGTTCTATCCGAGCTTAGAGACGAATTTTGGATTCTCCGTGCCCGCCAAACTATAAAAAGGACACTAGGAAAGTGTATTCCTTGCAAACCGGCAAAAGCCCCATTTGCACAAGCAGTTGAAGCTCCTCTTCCTAGTGACAGAGTGACATCACTGAAACCTTTCAAAGTAACGGGAATTGATTTTGCTGGACCTGTATACATTAAGGTGGGAAGCGAAGTTAAGAAAGCTTATATTACGCTGTTCACCTGCGCAACAACTCGTGCAGTCCACTTAGAGCTCTGCACTTCTATGGCCACAGATAGTTTCATCTCTGCACTCCAGCGATTTGCCGGGAGACGCGGATTGCCTCATAGTACTTATTCTGACAACGCCCAGACTTTCCATGCTTCAAACAGAGAGTTAACTGAGTTATGGAACACTCTCGCAGCTTCAAAAACCAAGCAATATCTTGCAGAAAACAACATCACTTGGAAGTTCATTGCTCCGAGGGCTGCTTGGTGCGGAGGCTGGTGGGAGAGGATGATAGGAACTATAAAACGCTGTCTGAGAAAGGTATTGGGTTGAGCTCAAGTGACAGAAGAAGGAATGAATACAGTTCTCATCATGACTGAAGCAGCCCTTAACTCAAGACCAATATCAAAAGCAGATAGTGCAGAATCACAGCCATTAACACCACCACATTTTCTTTGTGGTCAAAGATTAACCACAATACCTAGTGGAGCTGAGCCTGAGGTGAAGGACAATTTAACAAAATAATTCATACTTCACCAGAAACTAGCAGATGACCTGTGGAAGCGCTGGTCGAAGGAGTATAGAAGTTTTCACGAAGTTCGTCAACCTGATAAGAACTCACCTCAGCTCAAAATTAAAGACATCGCCTTGATCCACGAAGAGGTGCGCCATGCCAAACATGGAAGAAAGAGCGTATAGAAGACCTCCGTCGTGGAAGGGATGGAAATGTAAGGACAATTGTGCTACGCACTGCACATGGCAACGCAATCACACGTCCTGTCATAGCTGGTCGTTCCTCTGGAGATCGCCCAGGGTGGGGAGGATGTTGCAGAATGAATAAAAGTGGAAAATGTTCCATGTTTTACATACTCTTTGTGTTTGTATAATATTTATCTTCCTTTGTTTCATTCTTTTCATGTTTTGTATTGGTACTACTGATTTTAGAAAAGGAAAAATAAACGGACACAGGCCTTGCTAGATCTAAAAGTGTTGATTGTCTGTATAAATGTAGACATAAAATTAATCCTCTGCTGGTCACTCCACAATAGTTTTTGATCTCTACAAATAATCCCCGTTCAATTATATCAAATGGGTTCTTTCTTTTAATGTAATCAACAATGGAATGTTTATATAATGTTTGTAATTATAAGTTATGCAGGTCTTGTAATTTAAAATTTCTATATATATATATATATATATATATATATATATATATATATATATATATATATATATATATATATATATATTCATAAATAAGATGGTTATTAAAACCATATTGAGTAAAATATTACCATTGTGATTTTCTAATTCTTTCACTTTAGATTGCATTTCATTTTTATTTTGGTGTTTAAGGTTCTCCATTTATAAGAAAAAAATGTATTAGAAAACATATTTTGGTCTAAACATAGAAATAATTTTTTTTTTTCATAAATGTTGCTATATAAATGGACAACTTAGAAAACCTACTTAAGAAGCTCAACCATGTTAAGAATAATTTGTTTAAACGTATGAGCTAGAACAAGACGTTTCATATGTCACTGGTTGTGAATATTTCAATACCAAACATGGACAAAAATTTTGTGTGGAACTTGATAACACTTAAAATTACTTAACCAGATAAATATTTGAAATTAATTACTGAATGGGATTTTCATTTTTTGAAACAGGAGAAATTAAATTGAAATACAAAGGAATGAAAAAGCTGAAATAATAGCAATGAATTTCATGTTCTATAATTTTTTCAACGAAAGTAATTAAAGAATATTACTTTAAGACCTGGAATTCTATACTAAAATCTATAATCTAACTGGTGATTAATTTGTTTTTAAACAATTTGATCAAATTAGATATAAATAAAAATTTAATTTATTTTTACTAACAATTTACATTTTAAAATAATTTAGTTGGTTCAACCTAAATAATTCATACAAAACATACAAAAATCTATGATGTGCGCAAAGTCGCATTTTTAGTATTGACTAAAATCGGTACTTTATTTTACTGCTATTTGTATATATAAAAACTGATTTTAGAAAAAGTGGAGTAGATTCGGCTATTTATACTTTAAAGACTGATTAAAAACTAGCATCGGTTATTTAATTATAGATATACGGAATTTGGTGAAGGTGTGCCAAGTTGTGCTAAAACACGTAAATATACCTACTCCTGTAATTTACACTGATGTGTGTCTCAAAGTGAGTTTAAATATACCGCTGTATTTTTACAGATAGGAAACTATTGTTGGGAAAACAATGGGGTTTACCAAATATTGAAGAGAAAGACTGACATTCCCCAACGTACAGCATTGTCTGCGAAAAACTGCGTAATCGTTTTGCAGGGTTGTAAAGCTGTGTTGGAGCGCCATCTTTTATATAGATTATTATCCATATTACGATTCCTCAGTTATGATTCATAAGTTTTGCTAACACGTTGTAGTAGCGCTCCACGTTTACTTTAACGGTTTATATCATTTCTTTGCCAATTTCGACAAAATAAAGGCCAACTATGAACTGCGACGAGAAGACAGAGCGTAGAGTAACTTATTTATGTCATGAAAATCCTGTTGAATTGAACTCTGAGGGTCATTTCTGACCAAAGTCTGCAATTATACGTGTTAGCTCGATTGTGTTAATCGTGTATTAAGTTCAGATCTACTTGCAGAACGCCCCCTGAAATGTTTCAGAGTACGGTTACGCAAAATCCTGGTATTGTTCCCAAAGTGGATAGTGGAATACATATTTATAAATTTAACATATTGTATTAAAACATTTTTTTCGGCTGTAATTGTTTTAAAATCCATTGTTTCACATTTTGGTGTTTGGTAACTTTCCACCAAATGGACTAGAAAGTGGACTCCCAATTAAAATGTAAATGCAAGGATTTGTGTAAGTTTTCTCACAGATTCGTGTAGGAAATATTATGCCCTGGTTACGGATTACATTGCATCTCTTGATTTTGCAACATTCTTATTTTGTTCCTTAAAGTTGGCGATGTCTAAATCACGACAATGTTTGTCTGCAAAAGGAGTTCTGTACTCGCGTACCGCAGCCGTATGGACAATATGAATAAGGAGCCCTGTGCAGGAGTCTTACACGATGTAATCCAAAAGAAGTTTACACCAGCACGTATGTTGTTTATACCAAAAGTCCTCTGGTTTGCCTTGTTGAAAACACGCGCTTCGAAACAGACGTAGTATCTGCGGCATTCAGTCCTGCTGATGTACATACTCGAGGACGTACAAGGGAACTCCTAGCTTCGAGATGGGAGGGCACCTTCTTGGTTTATTTTCCTATACAAGACGAGAGCATAAAAATTAAGATAAAATCATGGTAGCAGAAAGAAAAACTACCACGACTCTCTTGGTCTCAGAAGATTCAGAAAAATCAACTGTTACAAGCATTTCTTCCAATTTGAGAAAATAGCTAGATTCGCTGGCTGGATTTGATAACTCGTTTTGACTTGTAAATATAAGTGAAGGCATTCTGGGGAACTGCCCTGCAATGAATTTCAAGGCTGTGAAATAGCGCTAAGCTGCAGCTCGTATCTTGTCGACAGGGCACTTTGCGATATTTTTACTCTCGGGACGTGTTAGTGGTACAGAAATTACTTACCAAAAGAATAAATTTTCTTTCAAACATTTCACTTTTTATTTAGTAAATTTCAAACATCAAATAAAAGCAGGGTAAACGACAGCCTTCTCTGAAGCACAATAGATCGTCTACAAATATGCGCAATTATAATTCAAACGATATTAATTAGTATCGCCGAAATAGTAACAATATCTTTTCTTTTTTTAATTATGTTAATTACCTCAGCAAAAATATTTCGGAAAATAATTTAATTACTTTCCCAGAAAAAATATTATCTCGTCAAATATCGATAATACTTTCTACCCTGACGAGGTCCGTCGAAGTAATTATCTTTTAGATTTGACCTCCTTCCCTGACGAGCTGTATCGAAGAAGTGATGGAAATTTAAAATCTTATCTAGCTACTGTGAAAAATTTACGTTACTAAAACAATTTATTCAAAACAAAGCGCAACGAAATTCTGTCTTTCCAAAAAGAAATCACGGAGTAATAAAAATATAGAATAACGGAAAGGGACTTGATCTTACCAAGAACGCTATCGCTAACAAGCAAAGAAACATGGCAGATATAAATATTCCTCCACAATGATATTTATTGCTTCACAATGCCCCTTTTATGCTCATGCGAGTACGTGAAATTCTGATAAGCTGCTTACATAAGCGCTAAACATCCCCAGCAAAACGGTAAATGAACATGAAACGAGTATTTTCAAACATAACCATTCAAGTAATAAGAATAATCGATTCCTACAAATTTTCATTACACGAGAGAACAGCTGCTTTAACAGTATTTTTTTTTTTCGTATTCATCCTTATCAAATCAAATTAACTCTTTACAAGCATTATTTACAAATCAGTGGGTATCTTGTAAGGCCGCATTGATTTGCAATAATTTTCTCTAGTTCATTCTTCAATTCTAAAGTATGGACATTGTATATATGGGCCCTTGTACAGCAGGTTCATAGGCCATATACAGTTTTATTTGAACCCTAAATATTTTTTTCTCTTTACTAAAAGAGGGTTGCCAATGGGCTGTTTCCATTTTCTTTAATGCCTTTTAATTTTAATTTTTTTTTTTTTTTTTTTTTTTTGTTCTGACTACTACTCTGGAATGACAAACGTGCTCTTCATTTAATTCTTTATATATTTTTAATAATATCAGGCAACCCTCTATTATTGAGTTTCTGGCCTAACATTAACTATTGTAACCATTACACCACGGAGGGCGACTTTTATTAACTATTGTAGCAAACCTATACTGGTATCTATACTAAATATATTTACAGTGCTTCGTCCAGATTTGTTATTGGTATGACAAAGTAACCTGAAATATGTGGCAACATTCCTCACGCAACGTTCACAGGAGTTAGTTCCCTTGCGGAAAATACGCGGCGGAAAATGTTATTCCAGGCTCATGTGAATTCTTAAATGTCTTGCTATTGCGTTAACACACAAGAATGTCGCAATCATTTCGTACTTGGGCACAAACTTTAGTATTGTGTACAAACATGATTTAGTATTTATTTTTTTCATTGAAAACATTTTACACAATTTTGTAAAGATTTCAAACATAACTAAAACAAACCTAAAATTGAATTGGCTTATACCCATCAAAGTGACCAAGCCATTTTTCCTATCACGTATTATATTTCGTGGCACTATGTCATTCTATATATACGTAACTTCAGAAATACAGATGTCTTTTCTACGCCAGAATGAATTAAACAAATGTGAAATTCCAAAATTAGTTCACGTTGTATACATGCTGGAATTACAACCTTTCACCTTTTTACTGCATTGTCCTGAAACCGATATAAAATACCAGCTTTCTTACCACATTTTGATTAAATTTCCAGTTATATCTGGAACATTTTCCCAGACTAAGTTCTTTGTCTTCCATTTGGAACTTTTGAAGATCCTTTAATTTTGAAGTCAGAATCGAATCTACTTTAAAGTTCAATTTCAACATTTTCACCTTTTTGCTGGGATTACCGATAGTATCAGGATCATTAATCTTAAGTTTTGATAAAATGTCATTAAATACATTTTCAACGCCAGGAACTTTGACAACTTTTAAACGGTGCAACATCTCAATGAAACGTGGTACGAGTTTGTAAGCTTGCGTTTCTGTATAAAAGAAAAGCTAACGGGATCTGTATGTATGATCACCTCGCGATTATAAATGTACAGCCGAAACTTTTGCAAAGCTAAATAAATTGCACCCTTTTCAAGTTCAGTTATACATGCATTGCTCTCAACAACCTCCTAGATGCAGTAGCAATGACATGTTTATCATTGTTCTCATTAAACTGACAAAGCACACAGCCGTAAGATATTACACATGAGTCAGAAGATACGGAAAGGTAGCTCATAATTAGGCACCTCTAGCAAAATGGTAGATTTAAATAATCCCTTCGCAAAAATAGCAAACTATTTTTATTGCTATACCATATGTCTAAGATATTTTTTCACCTTTGCATAACCCATTAATCGTAAGAGACGAAAAAAATCTACAAAAAATGCTTTTCGCTTTGAAACACATTTATGTCCTATAGATTTTATTTTCTCTAACATGTAAGCACATTGTACATAGGTCAAGAAGGTATTGTATTCTATCAAAAAATTTGATCCAGGTGAGAAAATGTAGTTGAGAAAAACTTTAAAATAGTGTCGTAGGAAGCTGGTACATTGTACGAATCTGAATTGACTATAGACCAACGCCGTGAAGAGGGGGGGGGGGAGGGATAATATTTAATATATTGATACCCTAAGATTAGATACATTCACTATTAAAATATTTTGTAAATGTTTAATGATTGTGATGAAAACTCCACTGCGTGTCCCTTAACGTTAGGGTCTTGAAGATGAAAGCACGGAACTTTTTTTTTCAATTTGTTTATTTTGTTATACCTTACAATAAAAACTATGAATATGCATCACTTTGGCATCACATATTTAACTGGTTACAAACATTACTATATTCTATTGCAATTAATGAATTAAGATCAATCAAAAAAAGTTTTTATACATCTTGTGAGATTTTGCAGAGTAAGTATTACAGAAGAGCTTGGCATGCTCTGTTTTCATATAAAGTACTACTCCATTAAATTCACGTATTCATAATTTTGCAATATATAATACATTGTATTTGCTATTAACCACAATGTAAACTTATGTATTGAAGTCTGAGTTAAAACAAGATCTGATCGAAGAAAAATACTTGGAGTGAACCATTTATAATGATTAAATCGTAGTTTCTTTAGGGAATCCATAAAGTGAATCTTAATTTCCTGTATAACAGAACATTCATACAGCCTATGTTTTACTGTGTCTTCTTCGTTGCATTTCGGACACTTACCAGAATCAGTGAGATCAATTTGGTGTAATCTACTACGAGTGGGTAAGATATGTACAACTTGAAACCATAAGGATCTGATTCTAGCTGGAAGTTGTTTCAAGGAGATATTGTGAAATAAATACGAAAAGTGAGTGTCCAGAGGCAAAACCTTCATTATTCTCATTTCAGGTGCATTACAGTAAAGCATGAGCGTACGATAGGTTGTCTTCGATGTACAGCATTGTTCAGGAGGTAGATAACTTCTTTCTTCAATATAAAGGCGCATGTAATTTAAAGTTGTAGGTATTCTTATAATGTCTGCTGGATTATCTATTCCTACAACATCAATCCAGTGTTGTAACCACTTACTAGAAAGTACACCATCACTATTTTGTAATTTGTTATTTCGATTGATGAAAAGCGCTTTGCATTTCATCTATGTTCCAAAGACCAATACCACCTTCTCGCGGTTGAACATAAATGGTTCTTACAGGCAGCTTGAATATATTTCCCTGCCAAATATACCAAATTACAGCTGCAGTAATATGACGATGTTGCTTCGTAATGGGAAGTATTTGTGCTGTATACCATAGCTTAGAAAGCACATAAACATGTATAGCCCACATTCTTTCATACAAACAAAGTTGTCGACGATACGAGGTACGTCCAGAAAGTAAGTTCCGTTTGGTAATAAAATTAAATTATGTACAGATACAGAATAAGTATTTATTGCACAAAATTCTACAACTCTTGAACTACTTTTCCACATAACTGCCGAAATTTTGCAGGCATTTGTCATAGCGTGGCACAACTTTTTGTATACCTTCTTCATAGAAGTTTGCCGCCTGTGTCTTCAAAAAGTTGGAAACATTTTCTTTCAGCTCTTCGTCATTGTTGAAGTGTTGACCGCCAAGGAAAGACTTGAGATGTAATCACAGATGCAAGTCGCTAGGAGCGAGGTCAGGGCTGTACGGAGTATGGTCAAACACGTCCCAGCCAAATCCCTGTAGGTTTTTCGTCACATTTGCAGTGTGTGGTCGTGCGTTGTCGTGAAGAAAAACAACAACCTTTGACAGCAATCCTCTGCGCTTATTCTGTATTGCGCGGTGCAATTTCCTAAGTGTCTCGCAATAAACATCTGCTTTGGTTGTTTGACCACGCGGTAAGAAATCAATGAGTAAGATGCCTTTCCAGTCCCGGAACACTGTGCACATCATTTTTCGAGGTGTCTAGATTTGTTTCGGCTTAACCTTTGCTGGGGATGAAGTGTGCCTCCATTCCATTGATTGCCGCTTACTTTCAGGGGTGTCGTAAGAAACCCAAGTCTCATCTCCTGTGACTATCTGTTTCAGAAATGCTTCGCCGTCTTCATCATAACGGGTTAAAACTACCCATCCGTTTTGTGTTGCTCAGTAAGAATCTTTGGTACCGAACGTGAGCACAGTTTACGAAATTTCAGTTTTTCGTTAACAATATCATGAATTAGTGATCGTGAGCTTTGGGGAAATTCCATAGCGAGAGCACTAATTGTAAACTTGCTGTTTTCCTGGATCTTGTCATCAATCGCGTGAACCAGCTCTTCTGTAACCAAAGATGGACGCCCACTTCGTTCATCGTGAACTTCACTACGTCCTTCATTGAACTGTCGGACCCATCTTCTCAGCATTGAATCACTCATCGCATTTTGTCCGTAAACTTCGCAAATTTGCGGATAAATTTCAATGGTTTCACTTTCCTAGCATTGAGAAAACTAATCACAGATCTGATTTCACAAGCGGCGGGATTTTCAATCAACACCGACATTGTAAACAAGCACAACAAAGCGTACGTGGCTGACAGCGATCTCAAAATGGCGCACGTTTCTTCTCCTTGATGCGTCTACCGCGCATGTGCGAAACTGCAATCGTAGCGCTGCAGCGGAGATAAATTGAAACGGAACATACTTTCTGGACGTACCTCGAACATGTCTTTACAGCTGGATTTTATTTGCTGTACTATAGGAGCCCAATTTACAGATTGCATTTCATTTACATATGCAGCATGAATTATTCCCAATATTTTAAGCTTTTTCACAGTCTTTAAAGGTTGTACTTCAGGTGGTATTCTCCAAGGACTTATTGGCAATATGCAAGATTTATCCTCATTAATTTTTAGTCCATATACTTCTCCAAATTTGTCAATAAAAGTTGCCATATTAGTAACATCTGAATCAGTGGATAGAATATCACTAACATCTGCATAAGCTGACATTTCAAATTTATATCCTCTCAGATCTACACCGTGTATCTTATCATATAGTTGATATATTACAAAAATTTATGGCTAAAGAAAACAATCGTCGAAGCTGGATAACCTTGACGAATAGAACATTTAATTTGTATATCTTCAGTTAGAAACCTATTAATCTGTAAGCTTGAGGCGATTCCATTATACAAACTTTCAATAAAAGTTATAAAATGATCACTAAATCCACGCCACTTCAAAACCTGAAACAGGTATCGATTGTATAATGCGTCAAAGGCATTCTTCAAGTCTAGAGAGGTGATAGCTGCTTGTTTCCCATCATAACCACAATATACCACAGCATCACGTAAAGAGCACGTAAGGTCATATATAGAACGACCCGAAGGACCGCATGCTTGTGCTGGATGAATTAATCTACTTAGCAAGGATCTTATTCGGTTAGTTAATATCCTCGCTAATAATTTATAATCATAATTTAACAATGAAATGGATCTGTAAGTTTTAACTTGACGTTTGTCGCGTTGCTTACTTATCAGCACAATAACACCCTTTGTGACAGACAGTTGTTTAGTTTGCAATATACAATTGAAAATATTGACTAAATCATCCCCAATAACATTCCTAAAATATGTGTAGAATTCATGCGGAATGCCATCACATCCTGGTGTTTTTGGCGTTTTTCCTTTTATCAACGCTTCAAGCAATTCAGCCTTTGAAATAGGCTGCTCCAAGGCACTATCTCTTCCAAAGTTACTCTAGGCAGAGATTTCAGATTCAAATTGGCTAATGAAATCTCTTCCCTACATGGCTCTCTGAACAAGGTAGAATAGTGACTAAAGAAGGCATTACTAATTTCTCTCTGACGTTGCCACACGCCCATCTGTATGTACTTTTAAAATCAGATTCCTCTTAGTCTCTTATGCAAATTCATGAGATGATATAAACTTATCCTCTCATTTGCAATTATATGTTTATCTCCACTTCTGAGTTTGAGTCCTTTCATTCTTTTACGATAAATGGTGAGGATTTTAGCTTCGAGTTGTCCTAATCTGATGCATCTTGCTGCCGTTGGTTGATAATTGTTTTGCAATTCGTGTATGCAGCGAAAATAAAAATGTACCAATTGATCATCTTTTCGCTTTTCATACGAATACTGTTTAAAAAGTATACTTTTGGGCTTAACTGAACGCCGGTCCCCATGGCCGCGCTCGCCAAGGCGTCCCGCTTTGGTGCTTCGTAGCGCTGGGGATCGTGGGTTCGAGTCCCGCCTTGGGCATGGGTGTTATATGTTTGTGTATATGTGTGTGTTGTAAAAGTAAGAAAACAGTAATAAATAGTAATAATACGGCAAAACAAAGTAAAAAGAAAAAAGGTAAATAAAAGTAGGGTATACAGTGCAGGAGTCCTGATCAGACTCCGGTACTGTATTTTAAAAAAAACAAAAAAAAAAAAAAAAAAACTAGGCGCTCCCACCATTCTGCGTAATTTTGGTAAGATTTTAAACGCAGTTTCTAATTCGTCCACGCTACTTCAAATTTGGCATTCACATCACAATCATTCAATAAATTGGTATTCCAATGAGCGTCCCTGTAGAATGAAGTACAAATTTAAAGCTATATGTAGACTAACCGCCTCCATGGTCACTAAATACTACAGGTAGATGTTCAAGCGCTTGGATCTTATTTTGTAAAATTTCCGGAATATATATGCGATCTAGTCTGGCAGCAGAATTTCCTGTAAAATGTGTAAAACGCACCACTGAATGAGTTTGGATCCATACATCACACATTTTCATCGACGTTACAAGATATTTTAATGTATTACTAGGACGATATTGCCCAGTGCAGACTGTTTCCCTCAATACCCAATTAAAATCCCCAGCAAGAATGTAAAACTGTGGTAAAGTGCGTTGAAGATATGCAAGGTCCAACTGAAAAAACATATTCCTTTCCTTGTGCTTGTTTGAGCCTGATGGCTCATATATATTAATAAATACAACATGATTATATATACCACTTATTCCTCTTCGTGAGGGCAATTTTTCAAATGAAGCTAATTCAATTTCCGATTTTGTTAATATGGCAGTGCCTAACGATTCACTTCCCATGTTAACACATGCATTGTAATTATGGAAGAAAAGGCTGTAGCTTTTATCTCCTGAAGAAAGAGCACACCTATGTTATGTACGTTTAAAAGGCATTGTAGCATAGCCATTTACGTCGGGGAGTAATTGCCATTGAAATTAACGTTGTCACCGTTAATGTGAGATCCATCAATAAAAGGCAAAAGTAAAGCAAAACAATACAGAAAAAAACAACACTTTCAACACATACGTGTAATTACCTTTCTACTTCTGTACTTATTCTTTCTTTTTAAGCAGTGGAAACCCCAATTTACTTTCCTTTGCACTACAAGGAAGCACCTTTTGTTGTGCTTAGTTTCTAAGTTGTCCAGGCTGTATGGGGTCATCTGCTTCTCTTGTGTGCTGGTGCACACCTTCCTTGCCAAGGATTCCTTCAACTTCTTCATGCCACGTCAATTTCTGTTGGAGCTTTCTTTTGTACCATAGGGTCACTATAATTTCAGCATTGTCAACACTTTTACTCCTGCGTGTCGTTTGTTTCTGTTCAAGTTGGTCTTTATGCGTAGTGTATGCCTTTTTCTTGCGTGTTGAGACCATTTCAATGCTAGTACTGCTGCCCTTGCCTTTCTTCTTTCGCGGCGGTTTGTTTGCATTCGTGCTCTCCCCATCACTGCTACTGTGTTTTGTCTTCTCACATGAAGGTTCTTCTTCAGCTGTTTCGGTATCTATGTCCACTGGGAGGGTGGTCCCTGCTTTGTGTGTAGTTTTAGTTTTCATAGATGCAATTGTTGCAGTACATTCCATTTCTGTATCAGAAGCATCTAAATTAGCACCCTCCTTTGCATTACTAGCACAAACCTTTTCACGTATTTCTGGAGACTCAAATGTTTTGTGTTCAATTGTTTCTATCTGCACGGTACTAGTTTCCGTAATTATACTCTCTGGTAAACCATTTTGCTCTGTGCTGTTGGCAACAACAGAAACCAGATCACTAAACTTCCTTACAGTAGGCGCAGGTTTGTCAGGTATTATTCGCTGCGGACAAATATGTCTCATATGGGTAGAACTTCCACTTTTAAAACAGGTTTGTTCCTGACCTAAATAAGTAACAAATGCCTCATATTTCCCAATAATCACATTAGATGGAATGGGTTTCTTAATTACCGTTTGAGCCAGGCGTATATCTGTTTCCACAGTAGCAAATTTCCCTTTAACGGTCCAGTTGTCCATTTTGACCAGATGTACATTTCCATAGTTATGTAGAACATTTCTAATTCTTTCATCGGATATTTCAGGAGGAATATTATAAAGCCTGACAGTCGTACATTCCTGATCTGCTGGGGTTATTACCACATCTACCTTATCCCCATTCATTAAGGTTACTGTTGCGTTACCTGCATGACGGCGCAAATGAGCTTCATAGCTTATACTGGTTTTAAACTTAAAATATACTGCATTTTCTTTTCCTACAAACTGTAATATTTGTAATTCATCAACACGTGCCTTTAATTCTTCATCCACCCAATGGTGTATATCCAAAGCGGTAGGTCTCGTGTTGGATTAAACGTTGCTTTCAGTATATTTACACGAACTACTTTAGTTTCAATTGTAATATAAGAATTACTAAACTATTTAACAGCACTAGGGCTGCACCCTCACAGTTCTCTTTAATCGAAATAAAAACACAGAACACTCTGAGACCTAACCTTTAAACACAGGCGTGGCCTATTCTGTGAACTCTTATCCTTTTGTAGTGAGCCAAGAAGTTTAAATTACTAACACGAAATATTAATGAAACATTTCTACATATTACCTTAACTTGTCGAGAAGTCTACTATTAGGATAATTAGGACAAAGTGTTTTGGGTGAAATACGCAAGCTCTAAAATGTCAGACTCTTGTAGACAACTGCCCTTTACACTAGAGGATAGGACAGGTTTGCTGATAACTCAAGAAGCCATGACAAGTATTTAACAAACACCCTCTGAGGTGTGACATCGCAAGTGCTTTGTGCGCTGTCTAATCTCGAAATTATGCAATTTTAAATGCAACCAAAATATTACCTAATGTCGCCAGTTGCGACATTAAATTTCGGACTAGTTCGAGTAAGACTGACGTTTTGAAACAACCTATTTTAATACCGAGTTTACATACAGAGAAATGTCCTCCGTGCTAGCGTCTGCTTCCCAAGGTCACGGGTTCAAACCAGCCGGGGGGTGATGGACTTTTTCGGGTGTTAAGACCATCCATAAATTAAAAAATTTTATAGAAATTATTACTTTCTCTAGTATGTGTGTACAATGTAGTAGTAGGGAGCGAAGGTATTGCATTCCACACAAAAATTCGAGCGATATTTCACTGGAAACTTTAGGTCCCTGTATCCCGCCCCTCAAGTCACTTAGAAAAAGGGTCAAGGGGTGTGTGTGTGTGTGTGTGTGTGTGTGTGTGTGAGATAGAGAGAGAGAACACGATAAATGAAGAGTCTAAATAACAAACTGGATATTTAAGTTTACTATCTTACAAGGATGCGACACCAAGATTCAGGAAGATTTGCCCACCACAAACTGCCCTTTACATAGAAAAAAGAATCGAACATTTTGATTCTCAAAAATGACTAACGATTGCAATTAAAATACCGCATATTAAATATATTTATGACAATGTTAATCTTGAATTTTCTGGGAATAGCTCTGAAAAGTCCTTAATTCTGGATTACATATTACTGGTAAACCAGTAGAGACAAACTTACTATACAAGGAATGTAAATCTCGTTAACACACCAACTTACGTCTTTTTTTTTGTCTTTTTTTTTTTTTATTTTTTTTTTTTTATTTTTTTTTTTTATTGAGTTGATCAAATCCGAGATATTCCCTTATTGGTTTCAATTTTAAGACACTTGCATTTCTCACAGGATTTTTTTTTCATTTATATAGCCCCCTTTAACATCTAGGGTCATATCGGGGGGCTTTGCACTTGAAACAACTAGTTGTCTGTAGGTTCTTTACGTAGGTTTAAATCACTTTCTTTTTCTCACACACTCACTCTCACATACATACTTCCAGACTCTGTGGGGGATAGGGAATAATTCTGATTAAAGAAAAATTCCACACCCCAGCCGGGAATCGAACCCGGGACCTCCGTTCACAGGAATTCTTCAACTCCTGACCATGCAAAGAAACTTTTCAATCACATAGCATTTAACAACCAGTTTTGGCAATCACTTTATCCTAGTGTACTTATTCCCTTCTAATTATAAGGAAGTAATCCAATTTTTGCTATCTCCTGTATCTTTATTAGCACGAAGTACCGAGAAGCATCAGCTTTTGTAGGAATAATCTGTTGCATAATAGCTAGAGAAAGTCATGTGAACGCAACGTTTGTTTTTTCTCGTTTCCCATGATATATCTAATTTCATTAAATGTATCATTCTCTTAGATGTCAAAATCATCTCAGAGCTTAAAGTAAAAGAACACCAAATAGAAACAAAATGGGGGCAGCAGCTGTGTTCTAATACATCTCGATACACAGTTTAAACTTACCCTTTACAGTGGATATAATATGTTCAAGTCTATTGGCGTACATTTACTTGAATTTAAATAAGCTAACAGAAAGGTTAGGCAAAACCCTTAATTGTATTTTGAAAAACCCTGATTACGCAATTTAAACAAAAATCAGCTAGGTAGCAGATTAGGTTAACGAAATTTCTAGGGAATAAATGTGTTGGGATAACAGTCAAATACAAATGATTTATCTGACTCCTAAAGAATTACATGACTATTTTTGGAATTAGTTTAACTTCTAGACACCAACTTTTCGAAAATAGTTTGCATGTTATGGCTTTAAAATATGTTATGAAATTTGCTCAGCAACGTTTAAACTATTGGAACACGTGTGTCATTCAGTTTAATTCAAATTATGGGATGTACAAAACAGAGGTGACGGCTTACTGAATTGTTTTATACGACTATTGAAATCGTAAAAATGGGGCTAACAGTTTCCGAATCCTACACGTGTTTCAAGTTATACAAGATAATTTTGGGCTACAATTTTTGTCGATTAGCTTGAAATGCCTCTCGCTTTTAGGTAAGTTAAAGCTAACTCATCTTAATATTTTGGCGGATACAACTCTGCAGCTGCCCTAAAAATGCACAGAAACTCTTCTGGTTCGTATATACTCTGGAACATATAGTTCTCCAGGAAGTAGTATTTCTTCTTTCCGTATTTTGGTATAACAGTACGTACTTCCCTCCATTGACCTTCAATATTCTGAGTAAGTATTCCAGTTTCACAAAAGCATAGCTAGAAATGATGTACGAACCTACATTATTCAAGATCGTAGGAACCCTTCCAGCAATCTGAATATGGTGGTGCCATTCTCCACTTTCCTAGCTAACACGTTCCTCAATGTAGCGCCATTCCTGAGTTTCCACAGGAACCAAAAGCTACGCGTATCACGGGCGATACCACCGAAAACTCCTTCCGCCAAACGGCCTTTCAAAGTTTGCTTCACACACTTCCACAATATGCCCTCTACCGCCAATCTTCAAAAGTGCGTCCCAACACACGTGATCGACAAACACTTCAAAGCAAATACCAATTCACTATTGTCTCGATACATCCAATTCACGGGCCAAGTAGGGCTGTCGAGGAGGACAGATAAAATGGTAGCCACAACCCCAAAAATCTCCATAATACTTTAACGAGTTGGTTCAATGAATTTTCCACAGCTGCCCGACTAAGAAACTATAGTTTGGTTTTTAAGTTTCATTTGATGTTCAGAAACCTTACACATCGTGCATATCTATGAAAAATCTATAATGAATAAATAGTGCAGAAACTCAATAACGCTGAAATGTTAAGTTCACATTTGCCATCAGCTGAGCACATTGCGATATCTGTGAAGATGAAACCAAGTTCCACTTTGGCTACAGCACTAAAACTGACTTTTTAAATGGCAGCTAGTAATCAACAAGACATCGTATGACATACGATCAAATACCACTGACCACGGCATAGGCTCATATCACTGGGCAGAACATTGAACCAATGAAATCAACCTTTAGAGCATTGATATACTTGGGTTTATCTTGTAAAACACGAAACTTCTGTTAAGTTCGAGAAATTAGTAAACACTTTAAACATGGATTACTAAAGAACCAACCACTTCCGAAATATTCAAATAGAACTGTGGCTCAAAATTGTGTCCAACTATATACACCCTACTCTTGGAGTAATTCCTATATCCATTCTGTAGCTAAGGTGAACTTTTCCAAAATATTGTTTATAGAAACAGACGACTGCGAAAAGAATGCTTTGTGAAGTGTACAAAATCATGTCCAGACTAAGACATTACCTAATAATGCACTATGAGAGAACTGTCAAATGGAGTTAAAACCATGCGATATCCGACACACAATGTGAATACGAACAGAATGGCTTCAACATCACTGAAAGCGTAAATTAGGACTGCTATTTTATTTCGAATCCTAAACGTTAAATGTTTTAGCTATACACCATTATGTCCAGACTAAAATAGTAAGCTAATGGCTGTAGATCCTATGTCCTTAGTACTCCAGCATGTTTTAAGTCAAATACACCAGTGCCCAGCTACTCACTGTATAACAACGTACTAAGCGGAAACCTCAAATGCAGTTAAATTAAAAATATTCAGTGTACAGAAAAAAGGTGACTGTGCACAGAATGGTTTATATGATTACTAAAAGCTTAAACCAGGGCCAGAGTGTAAATTAAATACCTGAATTTTAAACGTTGAGTGTTTAGCTACACAAAATAAGGATCCGATTAACACATTATTTAGAAATCCACCAAAATCGAATAATGTTTAGTGTTCTTTAAAGCGGCTCAAGAAAACTGTCCTTACCTCACGACAGTTCTGATGCAATGGAGTTATCGCCCGTGTGTGGCGCTTAAAGCTCGCTTCAGACCAAGACCACTAGATGGCAGCATTTTTAATAATGGAGCAGTAATGCCGGATTCACAATAAAAGCGATACTGGCGACGCGACATGGGTCTCATCGCGTTCAAAATAGGGCGGTACAATTTGACATTACTGAGCGGTGCCACTTATAGCAATGGCTGCGGATTTAAAACAAGCTCTTGCTCTGCTGCTTCTAAATATCTGATGTGTACCGTTCACATGACTTTCTCTACATCCCTGCAACAAATTATTAAAAAGCTTATACTTCTATTTACTTCACGTTAATTGAGAAAAAAATTAACGAAGTCTTATTACTTGCTTCCTTGTAGGTAGAAGTGAAATAAGGGCGTATCATAGGTTAAAGTTATAGTCAAAAGCTGGTTGCTAAGTGACTGAAGTTCCTTTGTATGGACAGCATTTGAGAAATTCCTATATAAGAAAAGTATAAGTTTTTCAAAGCAGAACCAAAAACAATGAATATCTAAAAACAATGAACTCCACGAAAAAAATGAAAAATAGCAAATTATGTGTTTTAACGTGCTTTACATTTTTCGTGTAGTAAGTTTTTGACTATCTCTTACGGATTAGCATTTCTTCAAAATTCCGTAAAATTCATCCAGAATAAAGTAGTCTTCACGGGCTATTCCCACAAAATTAAAGATATACATTTTATATGTCTTGTAAATATCTTTAATATACGCTATTTTAATCAAAATCGTTAGAGCCATTTTTAAGAAAATCAAAATTTTCGGAAAAAGTTCCATGTGAAGGGTAGTTGGATGTGGGGGATTTTCTCAAAATCATCGTGTCGCATCCCTGGAAGATACTAAACTTAAATACCAAGTTTGGTATTTTACCGACTTTTTGTTTTTGAGTTATCGTGCTCACAGACACACTGACCTTTTTCCGAAAATGCTTTTTTACTTTCTCTATACGTACTATGTAAATAGTGTATAGAGAAGATATTGCATTGTACCCAAAAATTCGATACGGATATTTCACCGGAAATACATGTTTTGAGACCACCTGAATAAAAAAAACATTTTTAGAAAAATGTCCGTGTGTATGTATGTTTGTCTGTCTGTGGGCAGCATAGCCCAAAAACGAAAAGACCGTTAAATACCAAACTTGGCATTAAAGTTCCCTATCTTCCCAGAGTGTGACATGAAGATTTTCAAGAAAATCCCCCCCAACCCCAACTACCCTTCACATGGAAAAAATTTCGAAAAATTTTATTTTCTAAAAAATGGCTCTAACAACTTTTGATTAAAATATCAAATATTACAGATATATACTTGACAACTAATATGTATATCTTGAATTTTCTGGAAATAGCCTCTGAAGACTACTTTATTCTGAATGAATTTTACGGAATTCTGTGTAACTGGTAAACCGTAAGAGATATACAAAAACTTACCCAACAAAAAATGTAGAGCACATTAAAGCACACAATTTATGTTATATACATTTTTTTCGTGGAGTTAATCGTTTTTGAAATACTCCTTGTGTTTGGTTTCAGCTTTAAAACTTATAATTTTCTCATACAGAAATTTAACAATTGCTGTCCATACAAAAAAGGAACTTCAGTCACATAGCAACCATCTTTTGCTATCACTTTAACCTATGTTACTCCCTGATTTCGGTTCTACTTACAGCGAAGCAAGTAATAAGACTATTTCTGCTAATTTTTTCTCACTTAGCATGAAGTAAATAGAAGCATAAACTTTTTAACAAAAATTTGTTGCAGAGATATAGAGAAAGTCATGTGAATGGATTACATCACATTTTTACTGAAGTTTTCTAAAACAAAAATGATTTTCTTTCACAACAACTTCAGAAACCTTCACTTAAAAGCTATAGCGGTACTTGCTTCCTTTCTCTTTCGTTAAATATTTAGAATATACTAAAATTAGCAAACAAGGAAGTCAAAATCTGATGACTTTCACATGACTTTCTCTACATCTCTGCAACAAATTATTGTTAAAAAGTTTATGCTTCTATTTAATTTATGCTAACCGAGAAACATTAGCAGAAATAATTTTATTTCTTGCTTCCTTGTAAGCAGAAGCGAAATAAGGGAGTACTATAGGATAAAGTGATAGTCAAAAGCTGGTTGCTATGTGACAAGTTCCTTTGTATGTATGGACAGTAGTTGGTAAATTCCTGTAAGAGAAAAGTATAAGTTTTTAAAGCTGAAACCATAAACAAGGAATATCTCAAAAACGACCAACTCCACGAAAAAAAAAAAAAATGTATATAACATAAATGTTTCAACGTGCTCTACATTTTTTGTTTGGTAAATTTTTGTCCATCTCTTACAGTTTATACAAAATTCCGTACAATTCATCCAGAATAAAATAGTCTTCGGAGGCAATTCCCAAGATACAGATATTATTTGTGAGGTAAATATCTTTAATATGCGACATTTAAATCAAAATTGTAACTCATTTTTGAGAAAATCAAAATTTTCGAAAAAAGTTCCATGTAAAGGGTAGTTTGGGGTGGGGGGATTTCTCTCAACATTTTCGTGCCGCATCCCTGGAAGATACTCAACCTAAATACCAGGTTTAGTATTTTACAGACTTTTCGTTTTTACTTTCTCCATACGCACTATGTACATAGTGTATAGGGAAAGTATTGCACTCCACCAAAAATTCGATACCGAGATTTCACCGGAAATATATGTTTTAGGGTCCCCAATATCCAAAAAAAGCATTTTCACAAAAAGTTCCGTGTGTGTGTGTGTGTATCTGTGAACACGACAACTCAAAAACGAAAAGTCGGTAAAATACCAAACTTGGTATTTAAGTTTAGTATCTTCCAGGGATGCGATACGAAGATTTTGAGAAAAATCCCCCCCACCCCCAACTACCCTTTACATAGAACTTTTTTTCGAAAATTTTGATTTTCTCAAAAATTGCTAAAGATTTTGATAAAATTTCAGATATTAAACATATTTAACTGACAAATAAAATGTATATCTTGAATTTTCTGGGAATAGCCTCTGAAGAGTAGTTTAATCTGAATGAATTTTACTAAATTTTGAATGACTGCTAAACCGTAAGAGATGGACAAAAACTTACTACACAAAAGATGTAGAGCACCTTAAAACACACAATTTATGTTATATACATTTTTTTCGTGGAGTTCGTCGTTTTTGTGACATCACTTATTTTTGGTTTCTGCTATGAAAAACGTATATTTTTCTCATACAGGAACTTGTCAACTCCTATCCATATAAACAAAGGAACTTCATTGACATAGCAAGCAGCTTTCGGCTATCACTTGAACCTACGGTTGTCCCTTATTTCGCTCCTACTTACAAGGAAGCGAGTAATAAGACTTTCTGCTAATTTTTTTCTGATTAGCATAAAGTAAATAGAAGTATAAGCTTTTTAAGAATTATTTGTTGCAGGGATATGGAGAAAGTCATGTGAATGGTACACATCAGATTTTTGAGTTATCGTGTTCACAGACACACGGACACACACGGACCTTTTTCTGAAAATGCTTTTTACTTTCTCTATACGTACTATTTACATGGTGTATAGAGAAGGTATTGCATTGCACTCAAAAATTCGATACGGAGATTTCACCGCAAATACATGTTTTGAGACCACCTGAATCCAAAAAAAAACAGTTTTAGAAAAATGCCAGTGTGCGTGCGTGCAGCATAGCACAAAAACGGAAAGACCGTTAAATACCAAACTTGGTATTTAAGTTCTCAAGCTTCCAAGGATGCGACACGAAGATTTTCAAGAAAATCCCCCCCAACTCCAACTACCCTTCACATGGAAAAATTTTCGAAAATTTTGATTTTCTAAAAAATAGCTCCTACGATTTTGATTAAAATATCGTATATTAAAGGTATACACCTGACAAATAATATGTATATCTTGAATTTTCTGGCAACAGCCTCTGAAGACTATTTTGGATGAATTTTACGGAATGTTGTGTAACTGGTAAACCGCAAGGGAGAGAGAAATACTTACCAAACAAAAAATGTATTGCACATTAAAACACAGAACTTATGTTATATACATTTGTTTCGTCGAGTTAATAGGTTTTTACATATTCCTTGTTTTTGGATTCAGCCTTGAAAAACTACTTTTCTCATACAGGAATTTGTCAATTTCTGTCCATACAAACAAAGGAGCTTCAGTCACATAGTAACCAGCTTTTGACTATCACTTTAACCTATAGTACTCCCTTTTTTCCCTTCTACTTACAAGGAAACAGGTAATTAGACTATTTCTGCTAATTTTTTCTCACTTAGCATGAAATAAATAGAAGCCTAAGCTTTTTAACAATAATTTGCTACAGGGATGTAGAGAAAGTCATGTGAATGGAACACAAGATTTTTTTAGATAGAAGGGGCCCTAAAACATATTTCCGGTGAAATCTCGATATCGAATTTTTGGGTGGAGTGCAATACCTTCTCTATACACTATGTACATATACGTATAGAGAAAGTAATAAAATATAGCTTTTCTATCTTTAACTTTTTTGGGGTAAATCAATACAAGAACCACCAAAAATAGGATTGCGTTTATTAACACAATGCTAAATTATTTATTGAATATAAAGTCCAATCAGATTGTTTTCTTTGGAACTCTTGCATTTTGATTATTAATTTATCTACCATCTTTAGTTATGTTTCTATATCTCTTGATCTTACTATGACTTCATTTTTTGTTTTAAAATTAAAGTGTTTTATAAAATGACAATAAAATGCCATCAACTTAAATTGATCTTTGTGGTAGTAAAAAATGTTAGTAATTACGTCTTTAATCCGTTGGAAATATGTTTCTGGTTCGACAATATTATTTACATTATTAATTTCAAATGCTTTTATTCTAGATTGAAATGCAGTTGCATTTTAAAGTTGAAATCATCAAAACTATATTCTTTAAACTTTTTCTGAAAATTTTAGTTTTATTGCATAATTTATTTCTTTTAATATTTGTCTCAGATTTATTATATCATCTTTTGTAATCGTATTTTTAAAATCATAATGAGAATTTTTAATAAATCTATTTTGTTCTTTAGCTTTTAAGTTATATTGTTCGTTATGTATTTTTAAAAATCTGATGTGTACCATTCACATGACTTTCTCCATATCCCTGCAACAAATTATTCTTAAAAAGCCTATACTTTTATTTACTTTATGATAATCAGAAAAAATCTGATGTGTACCATTCACATGCCTTTCTCCATATCCCTGCAACAAATTATTCTTAAAAAGCCTATACTTTTATTTACTTTATGCTAATCAGAAAAAATCTGATGTGTACCATTCACATGACTTTCTCCATATCCCTGCAACAAATTATTCTTAAAAAGCTTATACTTGTATTTACTTTATGCTAATCAGAAAAAATCTGATGTGTACCATTCACATGACTTTCTCCATATCCCTGCAACAAATTATTCTTAAAAAGCTTATACTTTTATTTACTTTATGCTAATCAGAAAACATCTGATGTGTACCATTCACATGACTTTCTCCATATCCCTGCAACAAATTATTCTTAAAAAGCTTATACTTTTATTTAACTTATGCTAATCAGAAAAAATAGCAGAAATTGTCTAATTACTCGCTTCCTTGTAATTAGAAGCGAAATAAGGGACAACTGTAGGTTAAAGTGATAGTCAAAAGCTGGTTGATATGTCAATGAATTTCCTTTGTCTATATGGATAGGAGTTGACAAGTTCCTGTATGAGAAAAGTGTACGTTTTTCATAGCAGAAACCAAATATAAGGAATGTCACAAAAACGACGAACTCCACGAAAAAAATGTATATAACATAAATTGTGTGTTTTAATGTGCTCTACATTTTTTGTGGAGTACGTTTTTGTCCATCTCTTACGGTTTAGCAGTTATTCAAAATTTAGTAAAATTCATTCAGATTAAACTACTCTTCAGAGGCTATTCCCAGAAAATTCAAGATATACATTTTATTTGTCAGGTAAATGTGTTTTATATACGAAATTTTAATCAAAATCGTTAGAGCCATTTTTGAGAAAATCAAAATTTTCGAACAAAGTTCCATGTAAAGGGTAGTTGGGAGTGGGGGGATTTTTCTCAAAATCTTCGTGTCGCATCCCTGGAAGATGCTAAACTTAAATCCCAAGTTTGGTATTTTACCGACTTTTCGTTTTTGAGTTATCGTGTTCACAGACACACGGACACACACACACACACACACACACACACACACACACACACACACACACACGGACACACACACATACATACACACACATACATACATACATACATACATACATACATACATACATACATACACACACACGGACCTTTTTTTGAAAATACTTTTTTTTTTTTTGGATTCAGGGGACCCTAAAACATATATTTCCGGTGAAATCTCGGTATCGAATTTTTTGGTGGAGTGCAATACATTCTCTATTCACTGTGTACATAGTGAGTATAGAGAAAGTAAAAATGATATATTTGGTAGGCGGGACCTGGTAGCAAACGGATGTGTTCTTGCTAGTTTGCTGTGAGCAACACGGGCATTGTTGGTGTATTATGCAAGCGATGCAAATGGGATAATATGTACAAACTGTGTTAATACATTTCACACAAGTTGTGCAAAATTAACGTGCAATGTAGCTATTGTTAATGAAGCCCTTTTAAGTGCTCTGAAAATATGAGTGAAATAAAACTTATTTGATGCTCTTAGAGATATTGCCGACAACGACAATAAGGCAGATAATAAAATTGTGAAATATATCATAAGTCGGAAAGATCAAATTATCTCGGAATTACGAGAAAAAGCTAAAATTTAACCGACCACGTAGCTTTGTTGAATAAGCTATCTATGCCATCAAAAATGTGTTGCCAGGCGGAAAGTGCTTTTATTCCTAATCTGAGTTCTCGAGAGGTACCTATAGGTAAATTACAAAAGACTAAATAGTTTATTTGTTGCGTTAATAAAGTATCTACAAGTGATAGTGTACTTGAAAATGCTGAGTTGGACTGCTTCTAATGAGACGCCGACTACAGTACCTACACAAGTAGTCAACAATGCTAATGTAAATGAAACAAAAACTGTAAGATCTGATTTTCAGAATAATAAAGAGACTTGGGCGAAGTTTGTTGGAAGAAAGCCAAAACGTCATTTAGTTGTTGGAAACAATAAGAACGTAAATAGTGTATTGAATTTAAAAGGTGTTAGTAAAACTGTATCCTTACATGTAGGTACACTGTCACCTGATACAAAAACTGATCAATTATTCGATTACTTGACACCAAAAATTTTAGAAGTGAAATGTGAAAGTTGAATTCCAGCCATCCACATTTGCATGTATCGTTTAAGGTTGACATTTTTAACGTAATCTAACGACTGTATTAGATCCTAATATATGGCCAAATGACTCTTGTGTGCGTAGTTTTTTTATACGTAAATCGAGCGTTGGAAAATAAGCTCCATTTTCAAGTACAGAAAATACAAACATGCAAATAAATCACTCATTTTAACTTTACTTTTTTTTTTAAATGTTCAAGGAATTAGTAGTAAAATTTATTAGAAGACTTTTTACTAGTAGAATCTGTCTATCTGAACATAGGTTAAATAACACAATTGCATTTGCCAATACAGCTGGCTATATTAGTGTTAATACATAAGATCTGATGGCAAGTACGGGGCACTGTGATTTATGCTCTACATAACATTGTGTGCAGCAGCTTAGATGTATCAAGATTTAGTTGTGATAAACACTTTGAAGTTTGTGTATTAATAACTGATAACATTAAAATTGATGTATACCGCACTCCTACTGGTGATACTCATGTGTTTTTAACCAATTTAGATGACCTAACATATCTAAATAAATGGCCTAATTATAAAGTTATTATTGGTGGTGACAATTCTGATTTTGATATAACGATATGTAGAAATTCTGATGTTGAATTTAAAAACGTACTGTGCCAGTTTGGATTCAATTGTCACAAGGGGCAAAGTTTGCCTTGATAATGTGATTTAACAACATTTTTCCTTTAAATTGTTCTGTTAACGTACACAGTTTATTACTCGGATCATTTGGCTCTATGGTTCAATTTTTTTTAACAGTGATTCAAACATGAAGAACGTAAATTTTATGAATTATAGCATTTTTCTCCTTATAATTCTGAAACGTTTTTAAGCATCTTTGGTCTGATTCGAATATATATTTTAGTTGTTTGCACTGTACTGCCGAGAACACTTAATGTATTTTTTAGTGTGTGACGTTTTTAACAAATGTTTCACCAAGAAGTCTGTAACCAAGAGCAGCGTTTACTCTGGGGATAAGATTAAATATTCAAATTAATTAATGCCGCTCAAAATCAGGCTTAGAATCCAATAAGTAAAGTCTAAAGCAGCATGGTTTGAGGTGGTTAAACAAAATTATTATATGTATATAACATTTCATAGACAAATGATAGAGTATAATGATGTAAAACTGCATGGCTTTTGATAAACAAGTTTAAAAAAAGGGATGATATAGACAAAATACCAATTTCAGCGGATACCCTGAATGACTATTTTATAATCTGAAACACACTAAATCGAAAATTATTAAACACAAAACATCCTATTCTGAATTTTTAAGCAACTCTACATCTTCAAATACAAATTTTCTTTGGAAAGAAATATCCACCAAACAAGTATCAGACTGTCTCAAATTTTTAAATGCCGCTGGTCAAGATATTTATGACATGTCAAATAATTTTTTAAAAAAGACTATTGATGTAATTATCTTCTTGCGTATTGGTTTTATATATATAAGGAGTGTTTCCAGGTTGCTTGAAAATTGCAAAGGTAGTTCGTGTGCACAAGAAAGGAAGTATATATTAGCCATATAAAATCGGCCAATATATCTTATTCCTGTCATAGCAACAATTTGTGAATGTATAATTTTTGATCAAATATATAGATGTTTACTTAAGAACAATGTTTTTCTAGGGGGAAAAGTACTGTAGGAGCTGATAAAGTCTGATGGATTTCATTCATTACTTTTTTGAAAATGGTGAATTTGCTCTAATGAATTTTGTCTAAGTAAAGCCTTTAACTATATAGATTATTTTGTTTTACTGCATAAAATTGCTTATGGTATTGGAAGCAATCAAATTAAACTTTTGAAATCTTATTTATTAAATAGAAAACAGGTTGCTTATGTGAATGGCAAGTTCTCCAATTCGTGACATCGATAGTAGTGTTCCACAGGGTACAGTCTTGGGTCCACTTTTATTTTTAATTGCAGTAAATGATTTACTGAGTAATATTCCAACTCACACTAAGTTTGCTGATACAGCCTTTGTTACTGTGGAAATTGCCTAAATATATTGAATAAACAATTTGAAGCTATGATAAAAGCATCTGAATGGCTCGGAACTAACAGTATGCTCTTAAAGACAAAACTGCTACTGTTCTTGTTCCTTTGAAACATCTATCAGACAAATATTAAATTTCTAGTTCATATTGATAACCAACTAACCTAGACTTATATTGAGCATCCGAAAAAGACTGTCCAACACAATATTTGTAATAAGAAATCTGAGTTCGTATTCCTCCCAAATATGTCAAAAGTATGCATTTCATTTTTTCAGTCAATAAGATATGGCTCAATCCGTTGGGGTGACATTTATAAAATGTTTGAAATTTTCCTTTTACAAACAAAAATTATAAGGATAATTAAAAAATGTTGCTATAAAAGTCCATGTTGGCCACTTTATCGAGTTAGGTATTTTACCTATTTTCAATCGTTATCTTTTAGATGTTTTAGTTTACGTACAAAATTTTTCTGAAAGCCGAACATTAAGAAGAGAAGCATAACTGTAATACAAGGATAAAATCAAATATAAATATGCCTTATTTTGAGCTATTAAAAACTCACATAAGTTATATGTACTTAGGGATCAAATTATCTCGTATAATATGCTGCCAGAACATATTAAATTCCCAGATAGCAAAACATAAGTCGAGTGTATATGCATGGTTAGTTGCATATCCTTTATATTCTACACAAGAGTTTTTAGATTTTATGACCTGTAAATTAAATGTTTAATTTTAATTGACAAAGTATATAATCATATAATTTTTATATCAGATGTCGAATGCATGTACAGTGCTTTAAGACAGAATGAAATAAATACAAATGAATACAAATATAAATATTATTGGCATTAATATCATTAATTAACTCAAATGCGTTTTCTTAATCTTGAATAACCACTCATTTCTAATTGTTTTGCTTTAGTCCTTAATTAAACTACTTTTAAGAAATTCAAATTGTCATTATTAATATTATTGTTTAATATATCACTGAGTTGCTTTCTTAAATTTGTATAACCTCTAATTCTTAATTCTGTAGCTCTAGTTTCTAACTCAACTACTTTCAAGTTTCTCAAGTCATCTATTTGATCTTTAAGTAGAAACATTTTTAAAGTTTTTATAAAAAAATAACGTAAATTTAATGTAAAGCATTAGATTTTAATGCTATTGTGAAATAATGACTTAAACTTATTATAAAATTAAAGTTAATGTAAAGTATTAAATTTTAAGTTAGTACAAAACAAAATTTTAATTGTGGTATTTTTTATGAAATGCTAGTTTCTGGTGTTTTCCAAGTCATCTTTGCACAATAGCATCCAATTTTCTCGTTATGTTTGGTTTTATATATTTGACGGTAGTCATTTGAACACTTTATTTATTTTATCATTGTTACAATCCAAACATTTTCGCTCCTTTTTTGGGGGTTGTAATCATTTGTGTACGTATCTACAATTATTTTAATAGAATTATGACATATTGGACCATCAAGTATACTATTCCAATGGAATTATGTTCTTCACATGTTCTGAATTATCATTTATATATTACTTTCGTTTAATTTTAATACAATGAATAGAATCACCTTTATATGGTAAAAACTTTTTAGTATTAATATCATATCTTTTTACCAGATTATACATTGGACATCATCATAGAAGAGTTCTCCTTTTAAAAAAAGATTAAGATTAAAAACATCAATCTATAGCTTTTTTATCTTTATTTCTTTTAGATATATATATATATATATATATATATATATATATAAATGGTTCACTAAATCGAATAACTGAAAAGTGAACTTAATTTAAACATTTACTAAATTAACAGAATCAAAAAAATAAACCTTACAATACTTCAAGTGCTGAAATTATAGAAACTAAATGTAGTTCAAAAGTTTCATTCCGTTTAGAAATTTAAAATAATTGTACCAGATCAATATACAAAATATTTTCGGAAGATAAATTAGAATATCTTAATAGTATGGTGAATTATAAAGGTAAATAGTTAATAATAAATCGTTTAATTCATAATATTGAATTTGTTTAAATGTATTCATATTACTTTTAGTTTTTATTGATTAGTTCCTTTATCAATCATAAAAAATGGTAAATATTTTTACCAATCTAATTAAAATTTTTGTTACATAACTGGAGGTATCGAAATGGAAAATCTAGGTTTCTTAAAAGTTTTTAATAATCATCTTATTTATGAAAATGAGAATTTAGAATAAAAGGCTTAATTTATATTCTACAAATAAAGAATATACCTATTCTGTTATTGATTATATTAAAATATAAAGTCTAACTCGATTTAATGGAATGGAAGATTTGTATAAATCAAAATTTATCGGAAAATTTCAAGACAGTTGATTGGCCTAATATATAATCCAATCAAGAATTACCTGAGAATTTCATAAGAAAATTTGAAGTTAATGTAGATTAGTATTAAATATCTTAACTTAAAATCTCAAAGGACTTTATAAGAATTTAAAGATAAAGTTGATTGGAAGAATATATGCTCAAATTTGTTACTTGAATTTCAAGGTAAATTTAATTGAGAAACTATATCGCGTTTTCCAAAATGTATGTGAAATGTTATACCTGAATTTCAAGATAAAGTAGATTCGAATAATGTATCTAGGTTTAAACAATTAACGGAAATTTTTAAAACAAGGTTACCACGATGTAATTTTAAAGGTACAAATACGTGGAAACTATACTGCGTTGTAAATAATCTATAATAATTTTTCAATAATTAGTTTTCCCCTAATTATTTATAAGTCTTTTCAAGATCGTTATGTTTAGGAAAACTTTTGTGCCTAGAATTACTGCTAAAATATTCTGAAAACGGGTGAATTATATAATGTTTAAACATTTAGAAGAAAGTCTCTTTTTGATATACTGAACTAATACTCTCAACTTGCACCTACTCATTTAACTATTCTTAAAGTTCTTGCTATTGTGGACAGTAGCGTTATCACACAGGACTGCCTCAATCATCTCTTATTTGGGCACAAATGTTTAGAATTGTGTCCAAACATGATTTACTATTTATTTTCTTCATTGGAACCATTTTACATAATTTTGTAAAGAATTCACACAGCGAAAACAAACCTAAAATTGAATTGTCCAACATGTAATGTCCCGTACGCATCAAAGTGACCAAGACATTCTTCCCATTACGTATTATATTTCGTGGCACTATGTCATACTTTACATTTAAGCTTTTCGCAAAGTTCAAGACTGAATGATTTTCCAGGCTTTTTATACAAATACTTTATCTATGTAACTTCAGAAATACACAGTTGTCTTTTCTACGCTAGACTGAATTAAATGTGAAATTCCAAAATTAGTTCACGTTGCATACATGTTGGAATTGCAACCTGTCAACTTTTTACTGCATTGTTCTGAAACCGATATAAAATACCATCTTAGTAGTCTATAAAGGAAACCTCTGGGCGAAATTTGAATAATAATTAGAAAAATTAATTATGCAAATTAATTTTTCTAAGTTGCATAATTAATTAAATTCCACATTAAAAAGTGCCATAAAATTTGAATAATAATTAGAATAACTTATTTGCATATCTGACAGCTATCAATCATTGATACATATTAGTGAGCCCACGGACCACGCCCCCGCGGGCCACGCTCCTCGCGGACCACGCCCCTCACAAAAATCGGCAATTATTGAGGTACATGGGACTAAGAAGGGTAATTTCCAATCTAAATTTAATGCGGATTCTAGTTATGCACTCCGATTTTACCTGTCATGACAATAAAAACTTAAAATTACCCGATTTGAATATTTATTATAATTAATTTAATGGTGAATGAATGGACATTTCCAAGGTATACATCACGACATGACTTCACACTTTACCCAGTTGGACACATTAGAGGTCCCATGACAGCAAAGACGTGCAAGCGTAATTTAACTACACGCCTCCCTTCATTCCTGTAGATCTACAATTGAAGTCTAAGGAATACTAACAAAGAAGTAGCATTATAAATCATTACTCCCCTCCCGTAGTCACCATCGATAACAATCACAATGTAAATAACATCATTCCAATACCAACCGGCGCTTTAGAGAGCAATTTACATTAAGAATTTGGAGTAGGGTCGCATTCTTTACTTTTCTAATATATCTACGTCAATGACAAGCTCGAGCCTGCAGCCTTTACCAATCCAAGCGTGGGAATGCACCTGCCTCCCCACACTGCTAAATCAAGATAGCACGCTATCTCCACCTTTTCGCTATTAAGAAAAAAAAAACAGGTTTAACCGTGTACCTATATAAGCAACATATCAGCACAAAAGCCAACATTCAACTATATCTACTTTTAAAAGTTTCGCTAAAAGTGACGTGAAAACATTTGAGGATATAAACGAACTCTGCAGTTTTTTTTGTGTAGTGTTTAACGCCCGCTTTAACTACTTATGGCACCGCAGGCGGTGACACTGGTGATACTTGAATGATGATGGAGCACCGGTGGAATGCGATGGCAGGGGAAACCGGAGTACCCGGAGAAAACCCGCCCCAGCGCCGCTTTGTCCACCAGAAATCTCACATGCGGTCGCTTGGGATCGAACCCCGGCCATCTAGGTGAGAGGTAAGTGGTCTAACCACTCGGCCACGGCGCGGCCGAACTCTGCAGTGAGTGCGGAGAAGCAGCACACCATTACGCCTACTTCCACACTGAATCGTGCAATGGTCTAATGCATACAGTTTTGTACCAATCCATCGTATCACGATCAAATGTCTTCGCGACATGTTTGCAGAGAACTGCCCTGCCTACGAAAGGAAAATTTTGTAACTATAGCATATTTTTAAAAATTCATTCATAATAACTAATTGAAAACTTTTTTTTTTTCAGGGAACCTCTCACAACAGAATTTTATGGAGCCGACACAGATGTAATGGATGTCTTCAGAACCATACACGACACTCAGCACCATTCTGAATTGTGCAATTGACACACCCATGTGATGTTATGTTCAAACCCTGCGGAACATGACAGAATAATGTCATATTAAATATGCAATCTCGACTGCAGTGTGTATCGTCGAAGACAGATGAAACAAAAGTGAAAAGTGAAAATATGGCAGCAGAACAAGCTAATTCACATTCAGTATAAAATTAAATATCAATTTTTCATGCTTTCAGAATTCGGGACGTAACTCCAGTGCCACCGGAATATCTAGATCCTGAGAGGACTAATGTGGATGAAGTGGACGTCTGCGTTACAGATCTGTGGCACGAATGCATTATACATGATGTCAATGCACACCAAAGGCATGATAATCAACTAGTCGAGAATACTCCAAAACACACAAGGTGCGTAGAACATTACATAATATTAATTAAAGAAGGCAGTAGTACATTGAGAAGGCTATCCCAGATGAAAGTACATACATTTTTTCTAACGAGAACAATTATAATGTTTCAGATCCACAAAGAACGTACGTCAACACAAAAAGGAGAAGAATATATTTGCAAATCATCTCAGGAAACAGAGCATTAGAAGCTCGAATGCTGAATATTTCGGAGCAACAGCATAGTCCAGAGAACAACGGAGACCGCATTAATACATCGAAACGGATTCCAAGACATCTCAATCTCTAAAAGGCATAGGGCGAGTGTAGGACTTTATTACGACATTCCAGTGATTTTCATCATCAGTGACAATGATACATTTGCGTATATGACTCTACTAGACTGGGAGAGTTTACAAAAGCCTCCCAGGATTTGACAAATTCACCAAAGGACAAAAGTGCGCGTATCGAGAATACAGCGGAAATATAGTATTCTCATATAATGTTATTGCAACTATGGAAAATGAGAGCTTTAGCCTTTTCAATACAGTTCTAAATGATGGCAAGGTATTTTTAAAAAAAACGAAGACATAAGTGGTCTAAAAAGGACCTGTTCATTTATAAAGAGGAATTTACGCCATCTGTCTAGTGTAAATAATGAACTCTATTTAGGAACAAGGAAATGGAGAAGGTGTGTACTAGAATCATTAAAAAAAAATAAAGACATTAACATCCCTTTCATAGTTGTTTCTTTATTTCACAAAAGGAGAACCTTACAAAACTTCCACATCCAATTACTTATAATTTTACCTCTAAATCAGAGATTGCATGAAATGTGTTAAGGGCTTATAGGTAAATACTTTATAATGAATAATCAGACAATATAAAGACGTCTAAGGGGGGATATTAGCACTCGCATGAATTTCGAGTCTAATATTTACAGCTCCGTTGACTGTCTCCTCCGGTTGGCGAGAGCAGTCGATCATGTATAACGGAGCATATGCCAGAAAATCTTTTCTCTGCAATAAGGGGTAATTTTCTCTATTGTAATACGAGCTCAAACCTAGAGTATATTTCATACAATGATGCCGATCTAGAGTTCCCAAAGTCCAAATTCATGTCCTGACAAGGATAATATTCGCTATTGAGATATGTACTCAGATTAGTAATATTAAAATGATCAAACTAGAAGCAGTTCCTTTTTGCATCGTTTATTCTGGATGTTTGAGCTTCTACTATAACAAATCTAGGCTTCTCAGGCTTGGATATTGTCGCAACGTTCCATGTAAATGATTTTGTTTGAGGAACAGCAGGTTGCGTATGAAGATCCATTGTTCGAAAAGCGACGTGTAGGGTCCTATCTGCCTCAACTATCTTGAGAAATTCCACTTTTTCCACTATCAGAAAGTCGCATAAAAGGGATTCTCCATTCCATTCGTGTTAGTTTAACAACTGCATCTTCTGCTCCGGTAGGAGCTACAATTTAGTTTCTAGAGTCCATGCTTCAAATTAGCACCAGCTCAAACTTGCTATTCAGGAAATAGTTCTATGTAATCATCAGCGAATCCCAGGAGCATCGATAGCGGAACTATAGCATTGAACATTCCGCTTGCAGGGTGCACAGTGTCATCATTCCCAGGGTAAGCCCATCCAGAATTTAGCAATCGTCTTAATTCCATTGAGTTGAGAGCTGCATAGATGCGAATCGTTGTTGAGATCCCAGGATTTCTGGTTCTATCTATAGTCGAACCATTCATATCCAGTCGAATTTCTTGAAACACGAATGCAATAGCATTATTGCTAAGCTTTGCTGTAGTTACACTTCTATCGGGTTTAGCAATTGATCCTTCAATGTAGAGAAAACTCTTGCTAGGCAATGTATATAAATCTTCACCTTGGCAAGGAATCCTAATCTCGTCATTAGCACCAAGAGCCGATGAATTATACGGTAGAAACACATGCTACCTTTCTTTGGTAATCTTGTCGTCAAAGATAGGCGTGTCAGTCATATTTAAGATATCCATCATAAGATTGTATATCCCAATGCTTCGAGGAACTTGCGATTGCTCGATGTTAACAGTGATGGTTGTAGGCAGAACACGTTGAGTATGATGAATTCCACGCTTATATATTTGAATACGGCGCTTAAAATCTATTCCCATTTCGCCGGAGATGAAGCTTTATGCTCATATCCTCGTTCCTCAAGTTGACGAGGTTTCCGTCTTGATCGACGACTCGAAGACTGATTTGATCAATAAAGTTAAAATTGATGATTGGCAGGTAAGTCGGATTTGATGGCTCTTGAGAAATAATATCCAGGTGCAAAAGAAAGAAAGAAGGAACTCTCATATTGAGTGTCCGCTGCTACCATTAATGAAGGACCCTGTTGCAATACTGCACTCGACTCGAATGATGCTGACCTTAAATATGTTTACGAGGAAATCAGATTCAGCCATATTTTCAGGAGGAACAACAGCAGTATTTGAAAAGCTTAAAAGCGAACCAACTGTATAGGGACATTTCACTTCGGCCTTCATGGTATTATTCGGTCTAAGAAAGAAGATATCACTTTCCAGTCCCAGTTTAATCTTCAGGAATGAATTGATATCAGCAATCTCATACGTTCCATAAGGAATTTCGATACCTTTAGCTCCTTTAATATGTAATGAAAACGATTATTACCATCGTTAACGTTTGGAATGGAATAGAAGGTGTCGAAGTTCAAAAGGGCAATTTCATACTATCCTTCAGGATCGAGCTGCAGAGGAGGATTTAGATATGTGGTGAGCACTGAATTAGTGCCTCTAGCAGCACTAGTATAACTCATTGCTAAAGAAATTGCAAGCACAGGAGTCCGCATATGACTGACCTAAATTCCTGCAAGCTATTCCTATTATACATTATCAACTCCACTGAGGTATCTCTTTTGGAGGCTTCAGATTGCCGAAACTATCAAAATAAAATGCTGTCTTTCCAACTTTTTTTACAGCAACCCAGTGAGTGCCCTCATTACGAGTTGAATCCAAACTGTCAATAATCCTCTCATTGAACCGAGTGTTTGAAGGTAGATTGTCTATCATATATACACCTCTAAAATGAGGTGTATATATGATTCCAAGCGTTTAGCATACACCTCAATATCAATATCGCTCAAGGCTTTTTCGGGAACGAGTATAACCCTCTGCCCGAGTTTGTTGACATATTCTTGCTGATCTTGCGGTCCTTCCTCTTTCCAGTACTGTTTCCTTACCATCATTGTTTCTTTTTAAGCTTCTGGCAATTTTAGAAGCGATAGCCAGAGACTGTATTGTTAATAAACCTGCTCTCCTCTTTTTCTTGGAAACACCTTTTGCTTCCATAGCTTTTTTATGTCTTGACATTTCTGCAATTTGACGGTCAACAGCTGTTTTTTTATTCACTGCAGATGCGATTTGGGCTGCACCTCCTGCAGTAGCTCACAATGCAGCGATAATAGAAATCAGTAGTAGAAATCCACCGTGCTGCTTCTTATAGCCAGCACCAAGTTAAACTTTTCCTTTCATAATGCTAGTTACAGGTCTTGCGGCTAGCTTTTCTCCTATGCTTGAATCAGATGATTGAACTCTGCACCAAGCCTTATCCGCCAATGTTTCTTGAAGCGGCGTCTTTGTGCTCATCGTAGGCTATATCGTGAATTTTGCTGGCATCATCTAAGGGATTAATGCCCGGATCTCTTCGCTTTAGACGTGTTTCCAGTTTTGTTCCAGGATCACAATATCTATAACCGGGTAAATGCTCTTCAAATTGTAGCAAATTAATGAGTTTGGTAATTATACCAGATTCTCTTTTGATCTTAGCGCTTCTAGCTCTCATTGTATACTAATCTCATTTCACATTGACATATCCTTTTATACACGAGGATTTATAGCGAAATTCATACCATGGGTAGAGGGTGTGGGGGAGGTGGTGTATATTCATTAACTATTCAATTTATAGTTTAGTTTACGAGATGGAGCTTATCAAGCAAGAGTGTTCACTACCAATACAAGCTCTAGATTTTGAAAGTGATCTAAGATGCGATCCATGCAACGTTAGAGCTCTTATCTTAGGAAGTTCAAGTGCAGGAAAGACGAATGTATTACTGAATATGATTCTACACGAGAATGGTCTTCGTTTTGAAAATGTATACACTTACTCAAAGTCTCTCTATGAACCAAAGTATCAGTATCTGATTACATTACTGGAAAACATTGAAGGCTTAGAATTGAATACATTTGAAGATGGAAAAAGTGTCCTACGCCCATCATAAGTTAAGGAAAGTTCAATTTTTATATTTGATGACGTCGTAACCGAAAAGCAGGGGTTAGATTGCGTCATTTTATAGCATGGGTAGACATAGAAATGTAAACTTATATTTAGCACAATCCTATGCCAAGGTACCGAAACATTTAATTCGAGATAGTATAAACATGATCATACTTTTCAGACAAGACAATTTAAACTTGAAGCATATATATGAAGATTATTTAAACACGATATGACATTCAAAGAATTTAAAGATTTGTGTAAAAGTGTTTGGGAGAGTTCATCAGAAGGAAGACCCTTTGTAGTCATAGTTTAAGAATTTTCCATGAACGAGGGTCGGTATAGAAACGGGGTTGATGTATATATTAAGATAGACAAGAAAGATTCCTGTCATTCATAGCTCAGAATGAGTATTTACAGGTTCGGAAAGCAAAGAGACGTATCTAGTAAACGCGTTCTTAATCGACTTATCATAAGCAGAGACGGAAAAGGCAACTTCCAATTCAAGAAAAGGAGATTGTCCAATGTTCATGATCTTGTGAAGATGAGAGCGATGTAACTAAACGCTATGGTGATGCGCTTTCGACATTTACAGAGGAACGTTTGCAAAAGTTTGCTGAAAGAATATCATACCAACGAATGAGAGAATTTGAAGTTATGATTAGGAATCACATTAAAAATTTTCCAGAAACTCAGTATGAAGGTCTAATGCCATACCTTGTTAAAATGCCTTGAAAAGGGACGCTGAAAATATCATACTGGATACTATAAGACAAAGCTTTGTTACCTCCTGAAAATGATACCGACGTTCCTAACAGGAAGTATATGTCAGACTACATCAATTCAAAAACTCTTTAATCGATTCTAATGGCAATTTTTCATTTAAAAAAAGAGGAATAACGGAAGTAGCAGATCCTGTACACGATGGAGATGCAGCAAATAAGAAATGTGTTAGACATCTCATCACAAGGAAACAAAATGAAGCACAATCAAGCTTAAACAAATCTCTAGGTGCAGCAACTAAAGATATTGTTGCAACTGTAGGCAAACATCTGGAGGTTATAGGAATCAAAGTTCTATGGATAAACACCTAACCACATCAATAGATAGTATCAACATTCTTAAAACCCAAGTCAATGTCAAATGCTTCACAAGATCAAATGCGAGGCAAGCTAATCGTTTCCCCTACAAACAAACCCAGACAAGGGCGGTTCATTAAGATCTTTGTTAATGTCGGATTTCGATTCCTATACATTTCCTGTAGATGGGGAACTGATTGAATGTAGTATTTTATCACATCCAACTTCTCCACAGACAATTACGATGATTGAAATTAATAGAATTGAGAGGTATCATACAGCAATTAAAGTAGGGGACGCCATAATCTTCACTGCTTATGCTACAAGGGCCAAAGGCGATCAAATTCTAAATATCACTTAAAATTGCATATAAATTGACAATCTGATTAGACAGAGCAAACTATATATACGAGAGAGCTAGACAAATCATTTCACTTCAAGATGGATAGCCAAAGAATAAGGCTTAAAGAAGCTGTAGCTAAACGTACAAAAGCAGTCAGGGAAAAGCTGCGAGAGCTCAAGGGACAGAAGTTCGAAACTCAGACAGTTATGAGTGAAGCTCTTCAATCTGTAACAGAACCGCTTCGAGATATACTAGATATTCAGATTAAAAACTCCCTTCCTTCTATATCGGCTAAAGACGAGAACATTTCTAGCTACCTGAAAGAAGTTCGAAAGATTGACAAGGATGAAATAGATACACTATATGGAGTGCGATACGAGGGTGGAAGGTACATTCTAGGAAGGAAAATGATTGATTTCATAAATAATCAAGTTATGAGTAGGACAAGAAGAATTCGATGCTACACCAGGATTAAACGAGCTCATCTTTAATAAATTTCCTGAAATGATGTCTACACCGAGGAGGATCTAGAAGCTTATAGAATGATTCTATAATCAACACAAGTGCACCGATAAAAGTATGTCAGGCAAGGACGGCTGAGACAAAAGCTTACAAGTATAAAAGCATTATATGCCCGCTAGTCAATAAGCACAAATGATTGGGATGGAATGGAAAGAGCATCATCCCAAAAGAGAGCAAGATTACATCTATTGGAATGACCCCAATATAATACTGAATCGACTGAGATTACTCATCGCATCCAGAGACGCTGGAAATAGACACAACCAGGAAATCAACGAAATAATTCAAGAACTAAGTAATCTAGGATCATAGCATGACAAAGGCGAAGAAAGATATAGCAGCAGAGCTTCATGCACCTGCAAGAAGGAATTTCTTACGTAGAAAGATTGTCAGCAAAGGCCTAGAAGATATTGTACGTATTGAACTGGTTGGAATGATCCCACCATGCTAAACTGAACAACTGCAAGAATATACTTATCGCCGTCAACTTCTACTCTAAAATGGCATATGCAACAGCATTAAAGGATAAGACTGACATTCAAGTTTCAAAGGCTATGGAGATTTTACACGAGATGCAGAAATCACCTCGGAATTTACAAAGTGATATCGGAAAAAGGTTTTATAATAAACATTTGAAAAGTCTGATGAACAACATTAATCACTACAACACACATAGCAACGTGAAGGCGGCTGCCCTGGAACGGCTAATAAGAACATTGAAGAATATGATGTATCGGGAATTCTTAGTTCAAGGATTTTACAAGTGGCTAGATCTTCTACCACGAATCATCTCAATGTACAATTCTTTCCATTCAAATATACGAATGAAGCCTAGTGAAGTGAAGGATAACAGACTTCTTCTGTCAGTATACAACTATGACAATCATCGAGAAGAGGAGTGCAAGAAAGTTTAAAATTGGTGACTATGTGAGGATATCTAAAAATAAAGGATATTTTGAGAAGGGATATGAAGTTAATTGGAGTGTTGAAATCTTCAAAGTCGACGCAGTGAAAAGAACCAACCCAACTGCATACATTCTAAAAGATAATGCAGAGGAGATTAAAGGAGCTTTCTATGGTCAGGAACTTAAATCCACACTTTATCCTAGCACATACCTAATTGAGAAAGTCTTGCGTAGCCAAGGAAATAGGATTCTTGTAAAGTGATACGGTTTCCCTAAACCTCTGTGGATTGACAGGAAAGATATATTGTAGGAAGAATTGAAATGAAACATTAGACTTTCATCTAAGCTGTTTTTTATTGTGAAAAACATCCTTCATTTACCTTTTCCCTTAACATTTTGTATACAAATTTATAATTCCTTAAAACATTAAATGATTCGCAATTTAAAAGTTCAAAAAATATATACACAAAAACGCCTATGCCAATTATAATTAAAATGTAGGCTTTGAATATAATATAGAAATAATATATAATGATACAGCATTTAAACAAATACAAGAATACATTAAGATTTTAATTTACATAATACAAGACAATGCAGGTGTCAGATCATTTTTACATGCTAAGTGTCAACCTTAGCCAGCGAATAATGACCCCAAGTAAGAGTGTAATCTGAGCCTTCAATCTATTGCCTTTTGTCGTCCCTCTCATGGAGAGCGACTTTATTCTGCTCTATTATATGAATTGAATGCTTGTAGCTCCGAAATGTAACTTGCTATACCAACATGTTTTTTCTAATGGCATTTAGACATTCAAAAAAGTTATTGAAATTTAGGTTTATCATACCGGTTTTGTTTATTCCTTGTGCCTTTTTTATTATTGTCCCTCATATCTATAATTGTACAATTTAGACCTCAGCCCGACATTTTCATACAATGTCATACCTCCAAGCTCATCTTTAAATAAACCTAATACTTTTTTGTTCTGTGGCATTATTCCATATGGGTTGTCTACCGAAAAATTTGATGTGTCAAAAAGGTCGCTTCATAAACTGAAAAATATCTGTTGACGTTTCAAGTATGAAGGAATTGATATCTATGTAAGCCAGGACTAAATCTTTTAAATTTGGTTTCATAACTAGTAAAAATCTTACATTATCAATTTTGAAATGTCCAAAATAGCCTGCCGTATGTACATAGGCTTATTCATGTGAACTTCCTCTCTGCTCAACTCTATTCCTACAAGGTTTTCCTTAAATATAATGCTCCTAATGTATGTCGGTCTGGTAGTCAGTTTCCTGGCCTTCTTTTAAGAAGATACAATTCGGAAATCGGTATATTTTCTCACATTTTCAATTAATTTTCCATTTACAGAATTTTTCATTTTTTCCACAGATTTGGTCCATATATGGACGTATCCCTTGCACGTCTCTCTGTATTCACATTAATATAAGTCTTCAGCCAATTCGACTGATCATATGCCACAACACGATGTATGTTTTGCATTTGACACCTAAATCAATACACTGCTGAAGGTTTCTATATTGGAAGGTGTACCTTTCTTTATTGTCCAAAGTGGCCAGCAGTTTCTTGTATTTACCATGTGGTGGTACTTGGCTTTGCGGCCAGAGACGAAGCTCATTGTGCTCGTCATGGATATGGCTAGGATACTCCAAATTAACTTCAAGCATATATCCAATGGGTGAATCAGAAGGTACAGAGGCGAAATCAAAAACGGATTTCATCTTTGGTCAGCCATCTTAGGTTTCCCTTGGGAAGGTAATTAATCACTGACCTTCCATATTTATTTATTTATATTTGTTTATTTATTTATGCTAAGCTTTATACAGGTGAATATGACCGGTGTTCAGCCCTGGCTCTTTACCGGTCATACTCATATTTTACAATAGTTTATTAATTCTAGTTTATTACACCATTTTGTCTATTTACTGTCCATATCCATTTATTTTTCACGTTGTATAAGAATTGTCCAATCTTCTTACTATTTTTTTGAAACATTTCAACTACTACTACATTTCTATCTATTTTAAACCATTTCTTATTAATGTACTGTTTTCTCCAAATTTCAGTCCCTTTACATTTAAATAAAATGTGTTCCGTATCTTCATTTCCGCCACATAAAGGACATTGATTATGTGGAATACCTTTCCTTAAACCTTTTAATCTCCATACTCCTGCTTTCAGCCATGCAATACCTTCTCGCTCCTCTTTATTTGCCACATCAATGTACTTTTCCCTTCCCCATGAAACTTTCATTGGTATATAGAAAACTAAAGATCTCTTTTCAGTTATTTCACTAAATAGTTTTTGTATTTCTATATCCTCAGATCTTTTCCTTGCCAACTTCCAGAAGTTATTCACATTATTTTCTCTTCTTCTCTACATTTCCCCTAACCCACTACTTTCCAGGTTATTTCTGAGACAGTCTACCCACCCCTTGTTCTTTAAACTTTTCTCTTGATATACTAAACACTGTTTTAACAAATTCCTTTCTTCCAATTTCAATGCCCTTTCCACAATCTTTCCCTTACTAGCCACTCTACCCAGCTCTATTTCTGCTACCTGCCTAACAGTTGCATTTGGTAACCCCAGTATTTCTTTGCAAAATTTCCTATGCACCTCATCTATGCCTTTCCATCCTCCTCCTAATCCCCATATTTCTATCCCATATAGCATTTTTGCCTCAACCCCTCCAATAACATCATTTTCGCCAATCCTAATGTTAAAGTCTCCTATTAATATAATCTCAGAATTACCACATCTCTCCTTTAAATGTTCTATTTCTATCTCTAGGTGTTTAAGGAGGTCCGGATTATGAAAGCGCGAAGGAAGAGGAGGATTGTAAACTATGCCTATACATATAACATTTTCAACTATTTGTCTCTCCTCTAATACAATCCATAGTATTTCTTTACTCCTTGCCCAAGTTTCTTTAACTCCTTTACTTAACGTCTTCTTTACAAAAAAGCCTATGCCTCCAGATGCCCTCCCCTTTCTTGCTACCTTATCTCCTTTTATCCCTACAAACTCAAAATCCTTTACGTAAACCTGGTCCTCTTTTAACCATGTTTCAGCTACCGCAAGATAATCAAGTTTCGTCAATAATTGATTTAAACTCCCCGCATATATTTTGTTTTTAGCTCCCTCACAATTCCAGAATCCAAGCCTCCTTATATTCTCCCTTCCCTATTGTGAGCCTGATCCAAATCTAAATGTTTCTAGTGTTCTTTTACTCCTCAATTGTATCCCTTCTCCGGAAGGAATAGCTTTATTTCTGTCTAAAACTAGAATGCTGTCATGTTCAGATGATATAATGCTGTCTTCTTCCCCTTCTGTATTCTCCCCGCTACTCTGTTGCCACGCCTTCTTTCCTTTCGAAGCCAAATTACGTGCTGCTATTACTTCCCCTATTCTCGGTGACACTATTTTCTTGGGTGACGTCACTCTGGTGGCTCCTCCTCCTGTTGCTTCCTCTGTTGACGTCATTACTTCGTCAGCTGTTACTTCTCTCGTAAGGATGTTGGAATACGTCCTATCTGTATATGCCGTTCTCATATCCATGCTGACAGGCGGATTTAAGTCCAAACACACACTTTCCCCGTCTTCACCCACATCCATTCCTTTTTGCTTGGACTTTGATCTTCCTGTTGTACTTCCTAAAGTTGGCGTTGACATCTGCTGAGTAATTTCCTCTGTGCCTGATTGGGGTTCTCTTAGCTCCTTCTTGTCCAGATGCGATGTCTTTTCTCCGTCAATCCACAATTGGAAATTTCTAATATAAGCTCTTCTTCCCTGGGCTCTTGCTTCTTTCATTTTTTGTACCAAATTTCTTTGCAGAGCTCTCTTCTTAGGTGATAAATCTTTATTAATAAAAATGTCTGTTCCTTTTAATTTCTTGGCTCTTTTAAGTACTTCATGTACTAATTGGTCTGTTGCAAATTTCACTATAATTGCTCTCTTGCCAAGTTGTCTTCCAACTCGATAAGCTTCAATAATTTCTCATCTATACAATTCCAAATTCAGCTTTTCCTTCGTTATTTCTAATATTTCTTCTGCTGGCCATTTATACCTTCTTTCCTTAACTCCTATGAACACTAAATTAAACCCTCTCTCCCTTTCTTCAAATCTTTCCATTCTTTCCTTAACCATTTCAACTTCCCTTCTTGCTTCCTGCACCTCAACTCTAACATCTTTGATATCTGTTGCCATCTTTTCCAATTGTTTACCTATTCGTTGTTCCATGCCTTCTATTTTGTTCATTTTCTCAGTCAGGTTTTCCAGCATTATTATATCTGCAGGTGACCTTCCATATAAATTATTCAAATCCAATTGGATGCATATACAGCTTTTCTTCATGATTGTCGTCTGGTATATATTTATTTTAAGCTTTTATGCATCTGATACACTACACATTCCGCCTCTGATTGCTCCCAGGTGAGTAAGCGCATAGCCAATATTTGTAATTGATTAAATTATTTAGGTTAATTTGCAAGTAAGATATAATGTATTTATCGTATATTGGATGTTCAGAGAGATTGTTCCTGGAAAGCATTTCTAACTTCAACCACAGAGTTCTCAAGCGACGAATTCAGTTGCTTACGCTATTCTTTGTATACCGCAAGAGGGGAAAGACGCTATTGTGAGGTCACGTCTCCGCAAGAGAAAGTGAAGAAGACACAAACCGGGGAACCACAAGGAAATTTAGGTCAAGAATCACGTGAAAGACGCATTGACCAATTACAATTATTCACGTCACGGCAGAAGCTCACCCCAAGCCATTTTCGGCGCCAAAAGCGGGCCAACGTTATTACGAGTTGAGAGTTTTGCGCGTGGGTAGAATTTGTTATAAATATAGAGTATTCGCCGCAATTTTGACGCAGTTGAGATGTAACTCCACGGGGAAAGCTGCGACAGAGTATACGCGAATTAGTCCAGTTATTATAGTGAGTGACGCAGTTGAGATGCAACTCCAACGGGAGGTCTGTGACGCCCAAAACAAGAAATATGCGCGAATTAGCAGAGTCCTTATAGTGATTGAGGCAGTTGGAATGTAACTATACGTAGACTGTGATGCCCGAAACAAGAATCCTCGTAAATATAGTAAAGTTATTCCAGTGATTCACACATTTGAAATAAATGTCACACGTAAGGAAGCCACGGCGGAAATTTAAAGTGTCTACAATTACTCTGCACGTAACCGTTGCACTCGTCGCCGCGTAAAGTTTAGTTATCTTTAAGCGCGTTACGCTCTTATTAGAGGGAAATTATCGAAACTCAACCGTGCCAGGAACATTCTCGCGAACGCTTGAAAAGAGAAAGCTTGATTCGACGAAAAGTGCCGATGTCATTTAAGTTAATTCCCGTACCACTCCCTGGAGCTCACCGTAGCTAAATACCAGACCTAGATATAAATAGGGCTCAATTGCTCGTCGCTGAGCCGACCAATAGCCGAGGAGCATCGAGAATCGACTTTAGCAGCTGCAACGCCGGAGAGAGGACCAGCCGTCACTGCGCAGCCCAGCCCCACCAGGTACGTGCACCAACGATACGCCCACAAACTTCGTCATCTTAAGCATGGCATCGAAGGCAAGACCTGCTAATGTATAATACCAGCACGGATCTAAATTGTATGCTTCCAGACAGAAGTCGCTAAACTTCTCAAAGTCATTGGCTAGCAATAATGTGTCCGTTTTCAGGTATAGATCACTGTATTGGCCTACATTCTTAATTTTGAATGTTTTCCAAACATTTTAGGCACGTTGATACTCTTCTTGAGATATACCATAAAACTGTTCAATGTCAGGTAATTGAGTTTCTTCCAATTTCTCTTCATTATCAACACATGAGTAAGGAAATATACCTTTTGCTCTCATGAGCTCTTGGTGTTCAGGATCTTTATACTCGGCATTTGTTATCCGGAATTCATCCTTTTCAAGCATGTGGGCTAGGCTAGATAGCTTGTCTAGAAACTTGAAGCTATCTAGAAATCTGAAATCTATGTTCCTGTATCGCTTTGAAAACGATATATACCACTCTGAAGTGCTTGCGATACATTAAATCGGATTATCATTGAATGCCAGGTGCTCTATTAAGAAGTGGCTGCCATAATTGCTCAGGCAATGAAAAGATATTCGTATGAAATTCGGTACCTTTATTTAAATTTTAGGCAGAATGAGCGGCTCCAAGGAAGGCCCCTCTTAAATGATCCTGGTGCCTAACTTTCAGATCATATTCCTAAAACCCCTTCCTACATATGTGACAATGACGACCGCTATGAAAATCAGCCCAATCCTGAGCTGTCAAATTCATTTCCTCTATCTTGCTGTAATGCAAGATTACTATGTCGGCTACCACTTTAAGCTCGATAAAGATATGTTTAATAGCATCAGGACCTCTAAAGAGCATAATTTTAGATAGCGTGTTGTCATGACGACATACTAGCTTGAGCTATATTGACATGACATTGTAATGCTGGATAGGTCGGGTCCATCTCTCATTAGTCGAGGACTCACAAGGGTGGACTTTTGCTAGCGCACTCTCAAGTCAGCGTAGATTACAAATCTTACAGGTGTGCCTTTTGAATAGGGTGAAAAACGTATGTCGTAGTCGTTTGTAGGCATTTTTAGAATTTGTTTGTTGGAACATTTCTTCTATTTTAAAGTGTCTCATACGGGGTTCGCAGATACAGTGTTTGTCACGATACTTCGTGAATTGTCTTTTTACAAGTTTTTACAAGTTCTTTATGATGCAATAGTGAGAGCTTTCTCCCCCTGAGATTAACAGCAAATTAACATGAAATTCGTGATTTCTTTATGGTTGGTATAAAGGGATTACAAAGTTGTCATCTAAGCCAAATACAGCGACCTACGTCCCTAGGTTTTGTTTTTAAAACTGATTTACCTGATATAGGCTGACAGGGAATTCGATGTCTCTATAATTAAATTCGCTGAATAATAGACATTTAGGGCATTTGCTGGTGCTTTCTGCACGATTCTTTACACTATATCTTACAGCCAGCATACACCAGGGGCAAAGCAGTATTCATCATCATTATGAATGTTTATAACAGCCTCTTTATTGCTAATTACAGCAGGAAGTTCTATGTAGCGTGATGCCTTGAGGTGTATAACAGCTTGTACTATTAACTATGGAGTTTACAGTCAGTAAAGATTTTGAACTGGCTTGGCCTTGGAAATTTGAAATGTCTGCAAGCATTTCACTCAGCATAGCGGAGAATAGAGGATCTAAATCAGATGATTGTAGACCAATTTAGTGTCACTATTAAAATGGATATTCTCAATATGGTCAGAATCAAGGGCGTGCATCATATATGTAACTTGCAATGAGGAAATTATCTTTAATCCCGATTGATTTCTGTCCAGTATTGAGCTCATCTCATTGATAACTAGAGGCCTACATCTCTCTAGGAATACCTGGGGATCTGTGATTTTAGAGGCGTTTTCTATTTTAGTATTAAAAATTCGCCGTTTGAATGCCATTTGCATTGTATTACATTGAAGATGGCTATGACCGACCTTTAGAATTTTAGGTGATGAGGGTACGCCTTCCTCCTCATCGGATGATAGATAACTCGATATGTCCACTTTTGTGTCCATGGATTACAGATGGAAGCTCGATCTGAAGGCTTGCTCCCATGGAATTTCCTGAAGTGTTCGGCTTGTTAGTGTCCTTCCAAGCAATCCCAAAATGGTCGGGTCTGCAGGAAGACCTGGAACTGAAGAACCTAGATACTCTGTGTCTGTCGAGGTAGTTGCGCTGTCACAGCATTGTCATACATCAATGCAGCGATTGCTGCGCTCCACATATCGTCCAGGGAAGACTCCTCCCAAAGGGCCCCCTCCGCCTCTATGTTTTTAGGAGGAGGGAATCTAGTTGATGGCTCCTCAGCCTCTGGTGGTGGTGGTGGTGGTGGTGGTGGTGGTGGTGGTGGTGGTAGTAGTGGGGTTTTAGGGAGCAAAACTTCTTGGGTTATTAGCGGCCTAGGGTAAATTAAAGAGCTAAGAACTAAAACGAAGAAAAACCAATAAACAGGAGTACCGCACAAGAGTGAAAACCAGGGAGAAAGCATAAAAGAGCTACCACGGCCAGGCAAAAACCCAGGGAGTGAACTGACACAAAGAACAGCGGAAAAAGTGACCCAAAAGACAGGTCGGTAAAAAGATTAAAAAAAAATATAAAACAAGATAAACTAAACCCAACTGTACATCCCGCAGCGCCGAAGGAAGGTAAAAAGTCCCTCACAAGCACGAGGGTTGTCGCCCAGCAATGTAGGAAGGTCAGCTGGCACACACACGGACGCACGCAGCACAGGAAAAAGGCGGCACTCTAATAAAAGATGACGCACCGTCAAAGGCTCGTTAAACGAAGCACGCTGAGGTGCGGGTTCCCCACTTAAAAAAATATTGGTGGCTAAAACGGCAGTGCCCTATTCGTAGTCGCGTTAAAATCACAGCAAAGAGAGTGACGCTGCGAACCGACCCTTGAGGTACTCCGTTCTCCAGACTAAAAACACGAGAGCAAACAGAACCCACACGCACTCTGTTCATCATGAACTGCCGGAGGAACACCGGAAGGCGGACACGGCAGCCCCACATATGTAATGTTCGCAATAAACCAGTCCTCCAGCAAGTGTCATAAGCTTTCACGAGATCGAAAAATATGGCCACAATTTGGCACTTGCGCAGAAATCCATTCAGGATGCGAGTCGAGAAGGGGACTAGGTGGTCATTCGAGGAGCGGTATCGGCGAAAGCCGCACTGGATATTGCAGAGCAGTTTCTCAGACTCGAGTCACGTTCGTAACGGCCCATTGATCATGCACTCTATCACCTTACAAACAGTACTGGTGAGGGAGATAGGATGGTAACTGGAAGGAAGTCTACGATCCTTTCCCGGTTTTAAAATGGGAACAACCGTGGCTTCACGCCAAGCCGTGAGAAACACACCCTCTTGCCAAAAGCGGTTATATAGGCTCAGGAGATAGAGTTTACCATCAGAAGAGAGGTGCTGCAGCATTGTGATGTGGATACCATCAGGTCCTGAAGCGGAATGCCGAGATGATGTTAATGAGGCATGTTAAAAGAATGTGTTATAGCACTCCGTGTCAGAGGGCCGGAAAAAGAGCCTCTTGAGACTCCACCTCCGTCTTAATGGCATGGAACGCCGGGTGATAATTGGCGGAACTGGACACATTTGCAAATGTGCTACCAAGGACGTCTGCCACAGCAACCAGATCAACTACGATGTCGGTGCCCACGGGTAGCCCCGGTATGGAGGTACCAGTCGGCATGGCGGAGCTTCTCCCACACAACGGATGAGGGTGTTGTGCGACTAAAGGTAGCACAAACGAATTCCATGAAGACCTTATGCTATCCTGAATAATTCGGCGTGCCCGTGCGCGTGTTTGTTTAGAAATGATCAAATGCTCCAGCGTAGAGTGATGGCGAAATACCATTAGAGCCCTCCTAAGAGCACGAATGGCATCGCGGCACTCGGCAGTCCACCAAGGGACCGGTAAGCGTTTAGGGTAGGAAGATGTCCGGGGTATGGTTTGATCGCCGGCGGAGATTATAACGTAGTTAAAAGTGCTGGACCATTTGGTCAACCGTGTGGAACTGCCGTTCGCCAAACACAGCCAGAGGGGAAAATGGAGCCCAGTTCTACCTTGACAGCTGGTAAGTGCTCGGACGCGATGAGGCAATGTGGTGTGAATGCAAGGTGAGGACACAAGAAAATGATCGCTGGAATAAGTGTCAGGTACTACGTTCCATTGAAAGCGGTGAGCAAGCTGTGCTGAACAAACAAAGGTGCAGGTGGGAAAGCGTGGCAGAAGAACCGGAAATGAAAGTAGGTTCACCGGTGTTCAAAACAGTGAGAATATATTGATCCAAAAGGTCAGAAAGAATAGCCCATCCGTACAGGCCCAAGGGGAACCCCAAAGGGGATGCTGGGCATTGAAATCACCCAGCAGAAGAAAAGGTGCCGGGAGCTGACACACAAGATGGACCAGATCAGCGGCGCAAAGGATAGCGGAAGGCGGAACATAGACATTACATACAGTGAAGGAGAAACCAGCAGGAGTAAGACAAATAGCAACAGCTTGCAAGGTAGTGGTAAGCGAGAGCGGCTGACCACTGATTTCATTGCGCGTTAGTATCATGACACCTCCATGAGCAGGAGAGCCCTCCTCCGGTGGGAGGTCAAAACAAACCAGAAGGTATTGGTGCAGAACAAAAGTATCATGAGGGCGAAACTTCGTCTCCTGCAGACACACAACCAGCGGATTATAGAACCGCAGTAACAGCTGCAGTTCCGCCCTATGTGTACGGACACCGCGGATATTTCAGGTAAGGAGAGCCATGGATCTGGGGTAGAAGCGTGATAGAGTATCTGTGGATCAATCTCAGAATGCAGCTGGGATGCAAGGAAATGGTGGAAGCAATAGACGAAGTTAAGGTTGACATTTTTGTTCTTTGCGCACTTAGGGCCCACAATAGTGTAGCCAGCGTCATCGTCGTCATCCGTGGATGTATGGGAGCCGGAAGATCCTCTACGGCTCGTAGAACGAGAACCGGACTTAGGTCTATCAGCGGCCTTGTGTTTTTCTATGACTGCGCTCCTGAGAGACAGCCACATAAGGTGTCGGCCTTACTAAGGGCTTGCGAACAGGCTCTGGTGAAAGATCGACTGAGGGAGTGGAAGCTATTGGTGTTGAACGCTGCAAGGTCGTTGTGGTCGGGAACTGGTCGGTTTGAGTAAATGCGACGGCAACGGGCACGGTTTGTAGTGCCACTGAGGAACAGGAGTGCGGCGGAGGGCTGATGCGTAGCCTGAGATGGTCGGAGGCTGCTATTGTTGGAAGCGACGCCGGGATTCAGGAAAAGTTAGGCGTTCCTTAACTCGCAACTCCTGAATGGCCTTTTCCTCGAGAAAACGCGGACACTACCGGGAGCTGGATGGGTGGTTCCCTTTACAATGGACGCATCAAGGGTCTCGCGCGCAAGCAGTATCTCCGTGAGCAGGTTGGCCGCAACCAGCTTTGGGTGTGACCAAACTTCTGACAGCGGAAGCAAAGCATAGGGTTCGGTATATATGGCCAAACAACAGCACGTTCATATCCGCAATAGAGTGCCTCAGGTAAGGTGGTGCCTTTGAACGTAAGGAGCACCGTGTGCAGCGCAATTGACTGACCATCACGTTTACCTAGAAGACGGTACGCCTGAGATACACCCTGGTCGGAGAGATTGGAAGCAATGTCTGCATCTGAAAGACCGTCTAAGCTGCTGGTGGCCACTACGCCTCCACAAGTATTCAAAGCTTTATGTGGGGCTACCGTTATTGGGTAGGAATCCAACAAGCCGGCATTCAGGAGCTTCTTGGATGGGTCTTCGGTCTTGGCTTCTAACAGTGTACCGTCTCTGGTCCTGGTTGCGTTGCTTACTTTGCCACAGCCGCGCCGTGGCCAAATGGTTTAGACCACTGGCCTCTCACCTAGATGGCCGGGGTTCGAACCCAAGCGACCGCATGCGAGATTTGTGGTGGACAAAGCGGCGCTAGGGCAGATTTTCTCCGGGTACTCCAGTTTCCCCCACCATCGCATTCCACCGGTGCTCCATCATTCATGTATCATCAGTGTCACCGCCTACGCTGCCATTCGTAGTTAAAGCGGGCGTTAAACACTACCAAAAAACTACTTTGCCGCAGTTTCTGTGAATTTCCCGTTGGATATAAAAATACTTTCCGGTCTGTGCCACCTGGGAGACCCCTCACAGACCGATCTCACGGTGTACTTAGGAGGAGTTACCCTCCAGCCTCCATAGCTGGTCCATATGGGTAAGCCCTCCACCATACATAACCCGGCTTTATGCCTCTACCACGGGTATAACCACCTGTGGCCCCCCACTTTAGGCCATGGTGTGTAATGACACATCCATGGATTCAGGGGACTTGTGGTTGATTACAACGGGTTCCCGATAGCGATAACAAGTCCGGCCCATGATTCTATTCCGACGACCTGCGTTTGTAGGGAGATTAGCACGGGCCAGGCTCCCAGAGAAACTACGTGGGTGTAAATATCGGTATGGACGAGCTCGCACCCAAGGCTTACACATTGGGGCAGATTGAAGGGTCCACTCAACCGTCACGCCCGAGACCTCCGAAGAGCACACAAGTTTGAAGCCACCTTGGAACCGTGGGACAGGAACCACAGAGATAGAAGAAAGATCCCTGTTGGTGAGGCAGGAGTTAATAAACCTAAAGCCTTAAAGCCAAATATATAGGGAATAAGCCTAGAGGAAGAAGATGAGGCGAGTAAATTCGCACCCACAATAACATACACAAACTAAAGCGCAGACACACGCAGACACGAAAACAAAACGTGGCCCAGTGGATGGCGATGGGGAGGATGATATGGCAGCAGGTGGCTCAGGAATCCCCGGGTGCGCCAAACCCGTACCTACCGTAGTAGGCCCCTGTGGTCTCAGCCTCTGGGATTTCCTGCACTCCTCCTCTGATAGAAAGATCTAGTGGCTCCTGGGTTTCATCAGGGGTCCTGCATGCTACCAGATGAAGTAGCGCCGACTGGTCATGACCTCTCTTTGACAAGTCAAGCGGACCATCGTTTTCTGTAATATATCCCAAAAAGAATCAAGTTTTATGTATCGTCAGTGTGATGCATTCTACATGCTTTATATATTTTATGAAATAAAGATTGGATATCTCACCGGTAAAGGGAAAAAGCGAGTCATGCATTGGGATGCTGCAGCCAGTCAGCAATAGCCTGTGCTGCTTGATTATCCTCTATTGCTCTTCCCCGACCATCATATTGGTGTTCTCTTGTTCCCTGGATGATTCATTGCTTCTGAAAGTTTAAAATATAATAACGAGCTCACTGTACTTTTTCGAAGGCATGTTTCAATATTTTTATAAGACATCAGGTGTTCATCTGGTAGCTTGTCTGTGTGCATGCGTGTATGCAAGTGTGCACATATATGCACGAGTGCGTGCATGTGTATGCAAGTGTGCATGTGAATGTGTGCAATTGTGTGTGATTGCTAGTGTGCGTTGGCGTGCTTGTATGTATGCAAGTGTGTGCACGAAAGTGTGCGACGGTGCATGCGTGTATACGTGTGAATGCATGCGAGTATTTGCATGCGTGCCTGTGTGTATGCATGTGTGCATGCATGTGTGTATGCATGTGCGCATGCATGTGTGTATGCCTATATGTGCATGAGAGTGCATGAATGTGTGCAATTGTGTGCATGAAAGTGTATGAATGCGTGTATGCGTGTGAATTCTGCAAGTGTGTGCATGTGCCTATGTATGTGTATGCATGTATGTATGTGCGTGTACACGAGCGTGTGATGTGAGTGTGTATGTGTGTGCATGTAAATGTGTACATGAAGGTGTATGCATGTGTTTGCGAAAGTGTGTATGCATGTGTTTGCGAAAGTGTGTATGCATGTGTTTGCGAATGTGTGTATGCATCTATGGGGGGCATGTGTGCGAGTGTGAGCGTTCGTAAGTGTTTGCACGTTGGGTGGGTGTAGGTAAGTATGTGCGAACGGGTTTCTTGAAAGCGGCTTAGAAGAAAATGTTTTTTTATCTAGATTTGTATAACGATATTTTTAATAAACCACAAATGTAGTAAAAATGCACTGCGTTTTATGCTGCATAAAGGCGTTGCTAGTAAATTTGCCCGTGTGCATAGCATAAAGATATTAGAGGTCTTATATTAAGAGGTGTTGCTGTGTGTGTGTGTGTGTGTGTGTGTGTGTGTGTGTGTGTGTGTGTGTTTGCTCACTCGTATTGATATTCACGTGTATATATGTATGGGTTTTTGCAGCTTGTACCTGTGAGCGCTGTTGCATATGCATACGTGTGAATTAAGCGTTTTCAACTCTGAGGAAAACTGATTTGTTTAAATGTCTATTAAAAGTTTAAACGCAGTGAAAGCAGTGTGTTTTATGCTAAAGTCACTGTAAATTCCATTTAATAAAAAAAAGACTATTTTAAAATAAAGTTCTTACCTTGAATAAAGCTGAAATGTAATGCTCCTTGCTAACAGAGGATACGTATTTTTTGAGACTTCTCACTATTGCTTCAAGGAAGCGACTGCTGCAAGCTGGATTTTTTCGTTGGTATGTATACCCTGTTGGATGGCCTGAGGCTTTTCATTAACGACTTTTCTTCGTGGAACCTGCTGATTCTAGACACATCATTGTGCGATTCGTTAGGAGTTTCCTCACGAGTAGGTATTCATTTAGTTTGTTCCGTCAGTTCTCAAATGCTATTAACATACATCGTATTATGGTAAGCCATCTCAAATATTTTATGAGGGGAGGGGGGTTGTAAGGTCAAGGAAGAATAGATATTCAAGGTATTCTTCTCATGAACGAATGTAGCCCATTTATTTCTTTAGACAGCTCGTATTTATTTTCGGTGAGAATTTCGTATTGCACATTCCTCTGTCGGATGACCTGAGGCGTTTTTACTGACGGTTTTTCTTAGTGGAACCTGCTGATTCTTGAAACACCATTGTGCGATTCGTTAAGAGTTTTCTCACGAGTAGGTATTCATTTATTTTGTTCTGTCAGTTCACAAATGATTTCACTTTTAAAATATATTGCAAACCATCTCAAATAATTTACGAGTGTGTTGGTTAGTACCATTTTATTTCGCTCTTGTATAGTAGAAAGGAAAATAGATTCCAAGATATTTTTCTCACGAACGAATGCACACGCATTTTTATCCAGGGAAAAGGTTTGACAGCAAGGTTTTTCCTTCATTATAACGAATGTGAGCCGAAATGTCAAGGTCCGAATGTACGGGATACACCCTCCTTTACTTGGACATCCTGAGGGTGGTCCCGCTTGTGAGCGTCCCCATACAACTAGCTGGGTGGGCTGAAGGTCGTCTCGCTTGTGAGCGTGCCCCTATACACCTGCCTGTGCGGGGCTGAGGGTCGTCTCGCTTGTGAGCGTGGAAGAAGTTGTTTGTGGTATTTGTCCATTTTGACTTAAGTATAAATTCCGATGTTGCTGGGACAACTTGGAGTTCAGGCGGCTCTTGGTGCCTTAGTAGCATTCATATTATATAAATTCAATGATCTGTGTATGTGTGTGTGCTTCTTAGGAGAGTAGCGTGTTCGTTTCCAGTGATAAGTGTATATTTTTCGGTATGAATACACATGAGATTATGTATGTGTCTGAGTATCTGTGTACGTATGTTCTGATGACCAGCGTTCGATTCCCGCTGCTGTGATGTTTGCATTTTAATTCATGATTTTTATTGAATATGTGAATTTACGTATGTGTCTGTGTGCATATCTATGTATGTATGTACTGATGATCAGGGTTCGATTACCGCCGGCCTGATATTTATTCATGGAATCGCTCTTGCATCGCATTTGAATTTGACATGCTGATGACTCATCAGCATTTCATTCTCAAAGTATTGGATGAATGCACCCCCCAACAACAAGTCCATTTCCGAGCTTATACTCAGCTCTGCAATGAAATAAAAATAATTAAAGTAAATAAATAATTCCCGTTTTCTTTTTTTTTTCTGAGTCATGTGCTTTTATTAGTTATAAGTTCCATTAATTCACTTAAGGGTTATGTATTTGAAGATCTGTTCTTATATTTATCATCGTTTTGTAATTTCGGCGAATTTTTACGCGGATTTCGCTAAATAAAACGCTGAAATTTGGTTTTTGGTATTTATAAGTATTGGTATTAAATATTTCAACCATTTCCATATCCAAACAGGTGAAGTATGATGGTATCATGTGATCTTATATTTGGAAATGCTTATTCATTCACCATTAAATTAACTATAATAAATATTCAAATCGGGTAATGTATAAAGTTTTAATCCTGTAATAATAGATAAAATCGGATGGCATAATTAGTATCCTTACATTTCAGTTGGAAATGACCCTTCAAAGTCCCATGTACCTCAATTTCCGATTATTGTGAGGGGCATGGAAAGCGAGGGGCGTCGCCCGCGGGGGCGTGGTACGCGGGCTTATTAATATGTATCAATGATTGATAGCTGTTAAATAGGCAAATAAATTGTTCTAATTGTCATTCAGATTTTTAAATGGAAATTTTTATATACAAATAAATTAATTGTGCAAATTGATGACTAAACCATTTTGTTTTACTTCTCGTCGCTCCTATTTATTTAAAGTTATATTAAACTCTCTAAAGTTTTATACTTTAAGAAATACAGGTAAGGAGTATCTCGTGTAATTATCTACTCGTCTACTTATTGTAACACGAGTATAATTATTAAGAGATTCCATAAGGAATCTTGTACATCTAGGCTGCAAAACTTAACCTAAAATCGGTCATACTATCGTACTTGCATAACAATTAGAATTCATGGAAACTGCTGAGTACAGCAGTTTACCTTCGAAGAACGTTAATACTACCTCACAGAACATGAACACCACAACAGCTATGTATCAGTCGCACAGTCAACACCCAAGAAAGAATCAGCCATCATTATCGACTCTCATGACGGACTTACCATTCGAGACTACATTCTCGCAGTAAGTAAACTTACAGAACCAAGCAATATTAGGTTTATCTCAAGAATCTCCAACTCCAGAATATGTATTTACTTAACATCTTCCAAAGTAGCAGAAGCTCTTGTATCCAATCAGCCTAATATAAGTATCAACAACATTTCTCTCCAACTTCGCCCTCTAATAACACCGAACAAAAGAATAGTAAAATAAGAACTATAGCTTTCCTGGCGACGTGTTAATTCAAATTCTTCTCGGGCTTCTAGCCAGGTAATAACTTGGCTTGACACCAACGTTTCGAAGAAGTGCATCTTCCTCGTCTTCAGTTCACCCTGAAGACGAGGAAGATGCACTTCTTCGAAACGTTGGTGTCAAGCCAAGTTATTACCTGGCTAGAAGCCCGAGAAGAATTTGAATTAAAAGAATAGTACTTAGTAATGTCTGCCCTATAATACCAAACTCAGTCAAAGAAGCTCACTTAGTGTCATATGGAGTCAAACTCATGTCTGATATAACCTACATAAGGGCTGGAATTCCTGACCCGGGATTTTCCCCACATACTTAGCTTCAGACGCCAGTTTTACATTCCACCCATTGATTTTGAAAAGCTGCCATCCAACATCAAAATCCAATATGAAAGAACTACTTATGGGATTTATATATCAGCTGACACACCAACCTGTTTTATTTGTAAGCAGGAAGGGCACCTTGCCAAACACTGTCGCGATTCTGAGGGTACACAAGAAATGACCCCCAAGAACTTTCCGGAACTACCCAACGCCAATAGAAATACCCTGGTCATTAATAAATCTGCTCCACCTACCTCTGGAGCTAAAGAAAAAGTTCCAGACATCCAGCTCCATCCCCTCTGCTCTCGAAAATCCACTGCCACCCCAGGGTGAATCCAAGAAGCCTCAAAACCCCATCCCTATGGAATAAGAGGCGCAAAGGCCTAAACGGCCAATTTCAAACAGCACAATTGACACGGATACTGACCCCGGGAAAAACTTTCACGTGACTATGTCCGAAGAAGAAATAACTGATTCGGAAATAGTCTCCACGCCAACAACACACCAGGCAAAAAAGTTAAAAAATGTGGGGTTGTACAGTCAACTTCAGAGATGTTCCAACCGATTCGAGATATAATCGAATCAGAATCTCACGCCCACTCATTATGCTTTAATCAGCTCCAAAGCTTAATGGAAAACATAATTGGTGTAAAAAGATGTCATTCCGATTGTTGAAGACTACACCACAGATCTCGAGTCTCTAGTGGGCACTTTGCGAAAGCTTTAACCACACTATAAACACCGAGCTATAAAGGTTAGAAGCAGCAAACTTGAAAAAAGTTACTGCCCTACATGAATCAAGATAAGAAAAGCGCCATCTAAACAAATCATGAGCTATCAGTTAATATCAGGCAAGTTTTTCTGTAAGCTCAAATTTATAAGACAATCATGGCTTATTTACGTCAATGGAACATCAATGGTTTCCATGCAAAATTTGAATTTCTTAAAATTGTATTAAGTAAACACAATTATGATATCTGTCTCCAGGAAACAAATTTCAAAGAGAAATGTGTTGCAACATTAAAAGGATGCAGGCCCCACTACAAAAATCGAGACAGATACCTACATGCTAGTGGGGGCGTAGTTATTTACATTAAAGATCGATTATAACTGATCTTGAAGCAGTTGCTATCAAAGCGTACCTGCATACACCTATTTCAATTTGCAATGCATATCTTCCAAATAAAATTACGTTAGATGCACATAAATTACAGCATTTAACACGCCAGCTTCCTAAACCATTTATTCTATTGGGAGACTTCAATAGTTATAACACATAATAGGGTAGCCAATATACCAACACCAGAGGGAAAATGATAGAATAACTGTTACACAACGAAGAACTCAACATTCTTAATAATACCTCACCAACACACATTAATAAAGAAACGGCACTCTCAGTGTCATCGACTTAACGTTAATTACTCCTGATATTCAAGATAGATTTGAATGGACGGCCTCTAAAGAAATGTATGGTAGTATTCATTTTCCCATTTTGTTAACTGATGTAAATGTCATACCCCCATCCCGGAAATTCCAATCGAAGCGGGATCTAAAAAATGCAAATTGGCAAAAGTTTAAGTCACACATATCTCAAAACTTACCTTACACCAATAAACAAATTCTGCCAATCCAATCCTAATGAAATAGTGAAGTCGTTTACAGACCTTATCCTATAATCTGCTGATATCAGCATCCCGAAGAAATACTTTACTGACAAGGAAACTAAGCTGGTGGAATCAACAATGTCAATTAGCAATAGCCGCGAAGAAAAAGGCCTACTATATATTCAAACGGCGACCCACACCAGAAGACAAAATTGAATTCCAAAAAGCAAGAGTTAATGCACGCCAAGTGGTTAAAACAAGCAAAAAAGACTCTTGGCTGGCGTTCGTTTCTTCTTCAAATGATCAAACACCTTCAAACGTAATATGGCAAAAAATTCGTAAAATAAGAGGCTCAGATAGAACAGTACAAAATACATATGATCCAATGGAAAATGAAACACTTACAGACCCGCAAGCCATTACGAATACGTTAGCTCAGACCTTCACAGCCACTTCCGAGCAGATTTGTTCTAAAGAAACTAATAAAGAAACAAGTTAAGTATACAATGATAGTATTACTTTCACAGATGTTTTACAAACTCTTGAACAGTGTAAATGTAAAAGTCCAGGGCCCGATAATATTTCCTATGCTTTACTTAAATGGTTACCTCAAGATGGACTTATTTACCTGCATGAAATTCTTAATTGCCTATGGAACTCCAGAAGATTTCCGGATCAGTGGCGTACTGCAATTGAAGTGCCCATTCCGAAACCAGGAAAGGATCTCTCTTCGCCCGGAAACTTCAGACCAATAGCCCTTACTTGCACTATGAGCAAAGTCTTTGAAAAGATAGTTATTAGTCGACTTCGCTGGGAATTAGAGAAAATTGAGTATTTTTCGGAACATCAAAACTGGTTTCGCCACTTTCGATCCACCACTGATCATCTTCTAATAATCGAATCTGAAATAAGGTTTGCATTTATTGATAACCCACAGTTAATTGCAATAAGCTTGGACATAGAAAAAGCGTAAGAAAAAGCGTACGATACAGTATCTCGAAGCCTCATACTTAAAGAATTGGAACGCATCGGTATTAGAGGAAACATGTACTACTTTATTTACAATTTTCTTTGAGAACGAAAAATAAGGGTACGATATAAAGAAGTGATATCTAAAGAACTACCTACAGAAAGATATGTATCACAAGGTTCTATAATCAGTGTTACATTGTTTCTTATAGCAGTCAACAGCATTAACAACATTTCTCCACCTGTCAAGGGTTTACTATTTGCAGATTACTTGACAATCTTCTGCAAAGGGAAAAACCTCCTTACTACATCAACACTTCAAGGGACGCTAGGAAAACCCTCCACCTGGGCAGCTCACGCTGGTCTTAGTCGGTCCTATAGTAAGTCAAAATGCATATGCTTCTCAAGATCTTATCTCTCAAACCCCACCATGACCATCGAAAATAACACAGTTAAAGTTGCCAAAACTGTCAACATTTTGGGATTAACATTTGACTCAACCTTAAGCTGGAAGTATCACATAGCCGAATTAAAAAATGAATGTATAAGAAGACTAAACGTTTTAAAAGTTCTGACACATAGAAAATGGAGTGCTGATATCAGCGTTCTCTTAAGACCCTATAAAGCTCTTATTAGAACAAAATTGGACTACGGCGCCCAGATATGTCACTCTGCTAAACAAACAGTTATAAAAACACTAAATACGATCCAAGCAAATGCTCTTAGGATATGCTTAGGAGCATTTAGAACCAGTCCTGTAACCATCCTATTGATAGAAACCAATGAAACGCCACTGGACTTCCGCAGATTGGAAGTGTGCTTGAAATATGCAATCAAGATTTCAGCAAGACCTAACTCAGAAATCCATCGATACGTATTCACAGACCAGCACAAAAGAGAACTCACAGCAAAGTCAAGGCAGTCATTACAATTCCACCTTAAAATACAAACATACATAGAAGAACTTGATCTAGAAATCCCTCCCACAATGCCACGGACATTTCAAGAATTACTTCCATGGAGAATATCTCTTCCCCAACTTAACTTGGATGTTACAAACTATCAGAAATCTCAAACAGATACATCTGTATACAGATTAGTTTTCCAAGAAATATAAAATATTCATTCTAACCGTAAATGCGTCTACACCGATGGATCCAAAACAGAAGATGGGAGTGGGTGTGCAGTGGAAACTACAGACAACACAAATTAAAGCTTCCTGATTCATATTCCATATTATGCAAGCTTTATGCACTTAAGAAAGCTTTAATATACATTAACCAATCCAGCCACAGTAACTTTCTTGTATTTACCGATTCAATAAGCACCATCCAAAGTTTTAGAAATCGATTGACTGATCTAACTACTCCAGGACATTCAAACACTTCACCATTCCGCTCTTTCAGACAAAAGGGACATCATTTTTATGCGGATTCCGTCTCATTGTGGCATTAAAGGTAATGAAGCAGCAGACAAAGCAGCCAAAGAAGCAACTCGACTAGCAGAAGTTACGAGATATTCAGTACCTTATAGTGACACCATAAAACGCTTAGCAGGCAACTTGTAGCAAAATGGAACCAGACATGTAGTCAAAATCCACCAGTAAAGTTACGTATGGTAAGGAAAGATGACGTCACCAATCCTTGTCCCGTACGTTCACTGAAGAGGAAAGAACAAGTGAATTTCACAAGACTACGAATAGGACATACTAAACTAACCCATTCATACATCTTCACCAAAGATAACCCACCTCAATGTGAAGTCTGCAACACACAACTCACCATTAAACACATTTTCACAGAATGCATAAGATACACTACAGAACGAAACCTCCACAGCATCACAGAAGTTATATCCATAACACTGAATACTCCACAAAAATTCAATCAAGTTCTACTCCTTCTTAGAAGCATAAAACTGGATTTTAAACTCTAAGTACAAATTCACAATATTTTAAATCTGTGTAACTGACTTTTAACAGCGATGTATCTTTTTAAAATATTTTATTTAAATGTATATAAAACTTGCTATTCTAATGTAATTTCAATTCCCAGACCTGTGTTTAATGTGTAAATAATTTATTGTAATAACTTGCTTTCTAATGTAATTTTAATTCACAGACCTGTGTTTAATGTGTAAATAATTCCATTGTAATATAATGAATTCAAATGTTATAACTATTGTATGGTCGCGATATGACCTAGGAGTTAAAGCGACCTAAAATAAACAAATTAGAAAAAATATGCAAATTATTTGATTATGCAAATTAATTGCTCTAATTATGCAAAGTTGACCCAGAAGTAACCTTTATAGGCTACTCAACTTGTCAAATTTTGATTAATTTCCAGTTATTTATGGAGCACTTTACCGACAGTTTTCCAAGTTTTGTCCTCCATTTGGAACTTTTGAAGATCCTTTAATTTTTAAGCCAGAATCGAATCTACTTTCATTTCTAAATTTCCTCTGAGATTACCGATAGTATTAGGACCATTGATGTTAAGTTTTGATAAAGTGTCATAAAATACACTTTGATAGCCAGGAACTCGTAGAGTGACTCAGCTTCATCATTATTATTGCTTTATTTCATTTATTACTTTCTCTACACCCTTATTTACAATGTACATAGACATAGAGAAGCTATTCTAATATACCCAAAAATTTGACGTCCATATTTCACCGAAAATATGTTTTGGGGTCCCCTGAGTCCGAAAAAAATATGGTTAAAGAATATGCGTGTGTGTAGGGGGACAGCATAGCCCCAAAACGAAAAGACGTTTAAATACCAATCTTGGTAATTAGGCTTAGTATCTCCTAAGGATGCGACACAAAGATTTTCAAGAAAATCCCCCATACCCAACTACCCTTTACATGGAAAATTTTGATTTTTTTAATAATGGTTCTAATGTTTTTATTAAGATCCATACATTAAAGCCATTTACATCACGAATAAAATGTATATCTTGAATTTTCTGGGAATAGCTTCTGAAGACCTGTTTATTCGGGATGAATTTTTCTGAATTTTGCACAACTAGTAAACCGTAAAATTTAGACAAAAACTTATTGGACTAAAAATGTAGATCTCATTAAAATACTAAATTTATGTCCTACATTCTTTTTCCGTTGAGTTAGCAGTTTTTAAGATACTCCTCATTAGTTTCAACTGTAAAGTACTTATACTTTTCTCAGACAGGAAATGTCCGTTTCTTTTTCTACTTCCGGCAAAGCAAAGAAGCGATTTGCAATGACAATCGCACAACGACAGCTTTTAAAACTCTTGACTACCACTTTAGGCTTTAGCCATTCCCTTTTATTTCCAAGAACTAAGTAATAAGAGCATTCTGATGTTTATCTCGGTTAGCATTGTGTAGAAAGAAGAATATTTTGTAGGAAGTTTGTAGAGCAATTAGAAAAAGTCATGCGGGTGTAACACTTTTTGTACATGTGGTGAGTAAGTGGGGTTATATATTTTGTTACAAACTTGCGACCTGAAGAGGTAGCTAAGCCGTAGCCCTAAACGATGGACGTTACATTGCATATATGATAATGTGAATAGAAGGTCAATCCACAAGGGCATTAAACACTAGAAAACCAGGTTCGGGTCGTCCGAGAGCTACAAATCCAAATGAATACAAGTACATGGTATTGACAGTTCTTGCCAGCTACACCGTAGCTCAGCAATTTATTATCATGCATGGACGCCCAATTTCAGCCAAAGCAGGAGGAGGTCGAAACCGATATCTAGTAGACTTTCAACTGTTCCTAGGTTGCTCAGGATACACTGAGTTAAACAATAGCATTTTACAAATGATCAGAGGTTGCATAAATAAACAGTGAGCTGTATGCTGTTCAGATGAGTCCCATTTCAATTTGCTCAACCTGATGTGTTTTGGTAGAAAATGGAAATCTAGCAGCTCATAGTTACACAAATACTTGGTTGCTCTGTACCATTTGGTCCATTTATAGGTGATAATTTTCTTTTAATGCAGGCCTACATATTGTTCACGTGGTCAGAAATTATCTCCAAGAAGTGGGAACCGATGTTTTACCATGGCCAGCAAGGAGTTCTATTGAACGGCGAGTTATAACAAGACTGCAGCGACCAGACATCTTATGGGAGTTGAGGCGAGCACTTCTTGAAGGGGAGTATATTCCTCAACAAGCCATTGCTAAACTGATTCAAAGCATGCCAATACGCATGAATACTGCTATTTAAGTCAGAGGAGGCAATACCCTTTATTGAAGTGCGTTTTTAATGTTTGAAGTGTCTAAATGTGTGTTCGGGTATAAAAAGTTTGTTATACGTCCTATAAGAAGTGTTTCTATTAGGTGTAATTTAAGTTGATTGATTAGATACTTCATTTTACAACCATGAACAAAATTAGAAAATGTGTTTTTTCCCCCTCGAGTATTTCACCCGAAATGAACAATTTCAGTTCCCCTGAATCCATAAAAAGCATGATAAAAAAAAAAGTGAGTGTGCGTGCCAACTCAAAACAAAAATTTCTAATTTGTTACTTAGCTGTGGTATCCTCAAGGATGCAACTCTAAGTTTCAAAAAACATCCCCACCTTAAACTACACTTTACATGGAAATTTTTTTAGAGAACAATGTCTCAAAACTGGCTGTAACATTTTCATAAATTAAGTATATTTACATGGCAAATGAAAAAGCAATTTTGAATTTTCTGGGAATAGCAACGAGTCCTCTTCATTCTAAATAATAACTGATTAACGAATAAACCGCAAAGTAAATTCTCTTTGCGGTTTATCAAGTACTTTATATTTCTTGAAACTATATCCCACACACTTTTGTCGTGAAGCTAACCGTTTCCAAAATATTCCTCGTTATTTGTTTCAGTTTTAACGTACTAATACTTCTTTTAAAGAGGCAGTCTTCCGTTTTTTCTCTGTACTCCTGGTCATGCAAAAAGAAACGAATCTCAATGACAATCTCATAGCCACAGCTTTTAAAAGACCTATTACCTATTTCCCGTCGTCCTCCGTGGTCTGGAGGATTAACATGCCATCCTCTGATTCCTAAGATCGCGTGTTCAAACCCAGTTTTCTGGGATGGAACTTTTCGGTCGTTGAAGTCCTTAGTATGGCTTTCTTCGGAAGGGAAGTAAAGCCGTTTGTCCCGTCTCATTGGTTTATGGCAATAAAAGAATAGTTGGTAAGAAAAGTAAATTTACAAAAAGGGAGACAGTTGTGTGAATGGAATTCGCCAGAATTTGTATTAGAAAACTTGAAATTTTACGACGGACACTGGTTTTTATAGGACATTTCGCTACAATCCAAGTTACAGGTACTATTTTCATATTACATTTTTCATACACCTAGAAGCGGAGGTATTTATAATACTATTACAATATTTCGTCTTATTTACGCCAACCATCGGGTTTTGTTCTAGTTTGTTTCTGCTGGTTCGATTAATTAGGTCTTGTGTACCATCTTGGTATATAATCATACCTTCAGAAACGTTTGTGGACGTTTTCCCCCTATAAAATAACGTGAACACTGTAGGATTTGATTGTTTACATTTATGACGTAGTTATCTTGTTTTACTGTCTACTGTTCGGAAACACTTGAAGCCAGGAGTAGTTTCTATACGTGTTAGTAGATCCGACAGTGTTCTGTTTCTAGAATAACCTTCCTATATACATTTCAGCCTGCATCTACTTCTGGACACACAAACCTATTGCTGTGTGCGTCACATGTTTGAGAGAGTGTCCGGTAGAGCGCAGCATGGGCACTCACTGTTACCGATTGTTTTGAACGTTTTGAAATTACTGCAAGCTGCACAACAGCGACTTGCCATGATCACACTGTTTTCAAATTTATTTTAGAGATTCACAGAGGGGAATTAGGATTGTAGTAACGCCCAATAAAACATTTAGGGAAGGGTAAAATTCCTGTCGATGCTCATGTTCTCAGACTGCAATGCTGAGTTAAAAGGCGGTTTATACAAGTTGTTCTGAAAAACATCGACATGCTGCTCAGGACCTTCGTGATACAAAAAAAAAATCTGATGTGTTCCATCCACATGACTTTCTCTGCAACAAATTATTAAAAAGCTTATGCTTCTATTTACTTCATAGTAATTGAGAAAACATTAGTAGAAATAGTCCTTTACTTGCGTCCTTGTAAGTAGAAGCGAAATAAGGGAGTACCATAGGTTAAAGTTATAGTCAAACGCTGGTTGCTATATGAATGGAGTTCCTTTGTATGGACAGAAGTTGACAAATTCCTGTATGAGAAAAGGATGTTTTTCAACGCTGAAACTAAAAACAAGGAATGTTTTAAAACGACCAACTCCACGAAAAAAAATTATGTTACACAAATTGTGTTTTTGTTTTAATGTGCTGTATATTTTCTGTGTTGTAAGTTTTTGTCCATCTCTTACGGTTTAGCAGTTATGCAAAAATCCGTAACATTCATCCAGAGTAAAGTAGTCTACAGAAGATATGCCCAGAAAATTCAAGATATACATTTTATTTGTCAAGTAAATATCTTAAATATACGAGATTTTAATCAAAATCGTTGGAGCCATTTTTAAGAAAATAAAAATTTGCGCAATATTTTCCATGTAAAGGATAGTTTGGGGTTGGGGAATTTTTCTTGAAAATCTTCTTGTCGCATCCTTTGAATATACCAAACTTAAAGACCAAGTTTGGTTTTTAACGGTCTTTTCATTTACGAGCTATGCTGCCCAAAGACAGAGATACATTTTTCTAAAAGTGGTTTTTTGGATTCAGGGTGTCTCAAAACATATATTTCCGGAGAAGTTTCGGTATCGAATTTTTGGGCGCAATACGATACCTTCTAATTATACACTATGTACATAGTATGTATAGAGAAAGTAATATAGTTCTCAATCCCAGAGGTACGTCAGCAAAAGGCTCAGCATGGATGAGACAGTTTACCTGGAACAAAGCCGCGCGCCTGACCGTTACTGGAAGTAATCCGAGTTGCTTGGGAAGCTGCGCGTCGCAGTGTATTCGTAAACATACCGACAGACTGTATAATGGTTAGCCCTCATTAAGTTACGTATCTTAATAAACCTCGCTATGGAACCTGTAGCTTTAGTTATTTGTTTACTCCTCCAGCATATTTTATCGTAACAGTCAATTAAGAAATTACTGTGAAAATAAGCTGCTGAGATGCATGCACAGCTAATACTAATTTATACAGGCTATTTAGGGAACATATACAGGGAAATGGCGTTTATAAGCGACATTTTAGTGAAATGTTAATTGGTTGCATTGCTGTTTAATTTGTGTGCACCAAATTCCATTCATATTGGTTAAACGCTCCTAGGGCTATAAATAATTCCATTAGCTTAAAGTAAATATGTCGCTAAATCAAATCGTCCCATGCGTCTCAGTTTAAAAATAAATTGGTTCCAGTTTTTGATATTGAACCTAAAAAGTAAGGTTTTGGGCAAATTTTGAAATGTTAGACAAAATTTAATCCTTAATATAGAAATCCACATCTTTAAAGACAAATTATTAGTATTAGGATCTACTTCATCCTGCAGAATGTTATTCTGGTTACATATGCATTTCCTGAAAAAATTATGGAGTTTAAAATCTAAGACCCGTGGAACATTTTGAAGGTGTGAAAATTTAGTTGAGATAAACAAATAGTATCCTAGGAAACTGGTACATTTTACGAACTTTAATTGACAGTCTAGCCCAAAGCCGCGAAGGGGATGGGGAGATAATGTTCAATTACTATTGACAACCAAAAGGTAGATATATTTACTATTAAACATATTTTCGAAATGTTTAATGGTTGTGGTTAGAATTTGACTGCGTATCCATTAACGTTAGGGTCGTGAGGATGAAAGCAAGGAACTCTTATCCTTTTGCTGTGAGCCAAGAAGTTTAAATTACACGAAATATTAATGAAACATTTCTACATGTTGATTACCTCAACTTGACGAGAGTCTACTATTACGACAATTAGCGTTTTGAATGAAATACGAGGGCTCGAAAATGTCCGACTTGTGTAGGTAACTGCCCTTTAGACTAGAGGATAGGATAGGTTTGCTGATAACTCAAGAAGAAGCCATCACAAGTATTTAACAAACCCCCTCTGAGGTGTGACATCGCAAGTACATTGTGCGCTGCCGAATCTCAAAATTGTAATTTTCAATGAAAACTGGAAATATTTACACATTACTGGTAAACCGCAAGAGACAAACTTGCTACACAAAGAATGAAGATCTCGTTAAAACACCAATTTACGTCTTCTCTCTCTCTCTCTCTCTCTCTCTCCCCTCCATGACATATCTAAGTTGATTAAATTTATCATATTCTTAAATCTCAAAATCATCTCAGAGCTTAGAGTAAAAGAACACTGAATAGAAACAAAATGGCGGGAACAGCTGTGTTCTGTCTAATACATCTATATGAATAACCGACATCAGTTTAAACATACGCTTTGCAGTAGATATATGTTCTTAAGTATATTGGTGTACATTTAATTACATTTAAATTGGCTATCCAAAAGGTTATGGCAAAACCCTCAAGTGTACTTTGAAAACCCCGAGTACACAATTTAAACAAAAATCAGCCATGTAACAGATTATGTTAACGAACTTTTTAAAAAAAATGGGATAATGTTTAAATATAAACGATTTATCAGACTTATTGGCCGTACTTTCACCTAAAGAAATGCATTACTAGCTTTAAACTTAGGCTAACTTCTAGACACCAACTTTCCGAAAATAGCTCGCAAGCTATGGATTTCAAATATGATTGTTAGGAAATGTGTTTAGCAACGTTTAAACTATTGGAACACATTTGGCATTCTGTTTAATTCAGATTATAGGATGTACAAACAAAGGTGACTGCTTACCGAATTGTTTTATAGGACCATTGAAACCGTCAAACAGGGACTAACCGTTTCTGAATCCTAAACGTTGTGTTTCAAGTTATATAAAAGCATTTCAGGCTACACTTTTTTTTTCCATTAGCTTTATTGTCTCTCACTTTTATTAAGTTAACTCGCCCTAATATTTTGGTGGGTACAACTCGACAGCAACTCTAAAAAAAAATGCAGAGATCCTCCTTTGGTTCGTATGTACTCTGGAACACATACTCCTCCAGATATCCGACAAAGTGGCATTTATTCTATCCGTATTTTGGTGTAACAGTACATACTTCCCTCCATTGACGTTCAATATACTGAGTAAGTGTTCCAGTTTCACAAAAGCATAGCTATGATTGATGCTGATGTTCGAAACCACACTATTCAAGATCGTAGTAACTCTTCCAGCAAACTGAATATGGTGGTGCCATCCTCCACTTTCCTAGCTAGCACGTTCTTAAGTGTAGCGTCATTCCGGAGTTTCCACAGGAACCAAAAGGTAGGAGTGTCACGGGCGATACCACCGAAAACTCCTTCGACCAAACGACCTTTCAAAGTTTACTTTACCCACTTCCACAATCTTCAAACCTACGTCCCAACACACATGATCGACAAACACAAATTCACTACTGTCTCAACTCAATTCACGAACCAACTGAAGCTGTCGAGGAGGACAGAAAATTGTAGCCGCAACCCGAAAAATCTCCATAACACTTAAATGAGTTGGTTCAATGAATGTTCCACAACTGCCTGACTAAGCAACTATAGTTCACTTGTTTCCTCTTGGCATATTTCTCGCACATTCTACCACACCGGAATGAGAGATTCGTTTCTTTTAAAGCCTCATTTGATGTTCAGAAACCTCGGAAATCATCGTGCATATCTGTGAAAATGCCATAATGAATAAATAGTGCAATATTTAGCAGTGACGGAAACTCAGTAAAGCTGAAATATTAAGTTCACATTTGCCGTCAGCTGAGCACATGATATATTTGAACATGAAACTAAGTTCCAATTTGGCTACAGTACTAAAACTGCCTTTTTAATTGGCAGCTAATAATCAACAAGGTATCCTATGACATAATAAATACCACTAGCCACTACATAGGCGCACACCACTGAGCAGAACATTTAACCAATGAAATTAACTTTTAGAGAATTGATATCCTTGGGTCTACCTCGTTAAACACTTTAAATGTGGATCACTGAAGAAAAAACCACTTCCCAAATTTGAATATTCTTCAAATATAACATTATCTCAAAATTATGTCCAACTATATATACCCTACTCTTGGAATAATTCATATATCAGTTCTGTATCTAAAGTGAACTTTTCCAAAATATGTTTAATAGAAACATAGGCGACTGCGTCAAGAATGCTTTGTACAATTACTATAAACGGCAAGTCTACGAAATCCTATCCAGGCTGAGTCATTGCCTAAAGATGCACCAAGTAGAACTGTCAAATGGAGTTGCAAAACTATGCAATGTCCGACACAAACGGTGAATACGAACAGAATGGTTTCAACACCACTGAAAGCATAAATTAGGGCTGCTATTATATAATTTTTCGAATCTTCAACGTTAAATGTTTTCGCTATAAACATTATGTCCAGACTACAATTATATTCAAGAACCTGAAACCTACCCAAATAGTAAGCTAATAATTGTAGATCCTTTGTCCTTAGTACTCCAGCATGTATCAAGTCAAACGCACCAGTGCCCAGCCACTCACTGCGTAACTACGTACTAAACAGAAACCTCAAATGCAGTTAAATTAAAAATATGCAATGTAAAGAACAAATGCGACTGCGTGCAGAATGGTTTATATGATTACTGGAAACAAGCTATGGCCAGAGTGTAAATCAAATTCCTAAATTTGAAACGTTCAGTGTAGAGCTACACAGAATTATGTTCGGACTAGCACATTATTCTGCAATCCACGAAAATCAAATAATGTTTAGTGTTCTTTCAACAAGCTCAAGAAACTGTCCTTACCTGCACGAAAATTCTGATGCAATGGAGTATGTTGCGTGTTCAGTTTTCCAGCACGTATGTGGTCTGAATTATGTCTGGTCGTAACTGCTCGCGGGTACAAAATGATTGGCTTATCACTGTACTATGCTTGTCGGTCTGTGTTCCAGCAATGTAGCAACGTTCAGATTGGCCAATAGCGTTTACCCTGCCCTAGGTGAATCAGCGGCCGCTAGTGGCGCTTAAAACACGCCTCAGACCAAGACCACTAGATGGCAGTTTTTTAATACTGAAGCAGTAAAGCCGGATTCACAATGGATGCGATACTGGCACCGCGATATGGGTCTCATCGCATTCACAATAGGGCAGTACAATTTGGCATTACTGAGTGGTGCCACTTGAAGCAATGGCTGCGGATTTAAATCAAGTTCTTGCTCTGCATCTTCTAAAAAGTAGAAACAATACAATCGACAGTACAAGCTCCGTCGTTGGTGGGTTGGACCTGTATTATGGTGCGTAGCCAACTTTGCGATTTTCATACCCTAATCCCGATAATGACGGATCTCTAATCATATTACAATTACATGCTAATGACACCGTCACAATTTGATCATCTTTTGCACATCATTGGTCCTCATATAGAGAAACGGTCAATTCGAAAGCCATTATCTTCAGCAGAGCGCCTTTGTGTAACTTTGAGGGCTTATTTATTATTCAGTCAACAGCATAGATGTCGTTTTAATTAGGTGGCAATATTAAGGTATAATTTTGGTTGTCCAAGACAGTGCATTTTCTGAAGCGTTTGAATTATCATTACACAGTTAAAAAAGCACAACATAAAAAATCTGATGTGTACCATTCTCATGACTTTCTCTATATCCCTGCAACAAATTATTTTTAAAAAGCTTATACTTCTACTTGCTTTATGATAATCAGAAAAAAATTAGCAGAAATAGTCTTATTACTTGCTTCCTTGTAAGTAGAAGCGAAATAAGGGACTACCATAGGTTAAAGTTATAGTCACAAGTTGGTTGCTGTGTCAATGAAGTTCCTTTGTTTATATGGATAGGAGTTGACAAGCTCCTGTATGAGAAAAGTATACGTTTTTCATAGCAGAAACCAAAAATAAGGAATGTCTCAAAAACAACGAACTCCACGAAAAAAAAAATGTACAGCAAATAAATTGTGTGTTTTAATGTGCTCTACATTTTTGTGTATCAAGTTTTTGTCCATCTCTTACGGTTTAGCAGTTATTCAAAATTCAGTAAAATTCATCCAGAATAAACTACTCTTCAGAGGCTATTCTCAGAAAATTCAAGATATACATTTTATTTGTCAGGTAAATATCTTTAATACACGAAATTTTAATCAAATTCGTTAGAGCCATTTTTGAGAAAACCAAAATTTTCGAAAAAAATTCCATGTAGAGGGTAGTTGGGGGTGGGGGGATTTTCTCAAAATCTTCATGTCGCATCCCTGGAAGATACTAAATTTAAATACCAAGTTTGGTATTTTACCGACTTTTCGTTTTTGAGTTATCGTGTTCACAGTCACACGGACACACACACACACACACACACACACACACACACACATTGACCTTTTTGTGAAAATGCTTTTTTTTGGATATTGGGGACCCTAAAACATATACTTCCGGTGAAATCTCGGTATCGAATTTTTGGGTGGAGTGCAATACCTTCTCTATAAACTATGTACATAATGCGTATAGAGAAAGTAAGAAAGGAACGAACTTCCCTTGACGTTGACGCCATCTTTAACAACAACCACAGAATATAAAACAGAACTCTGTGGATGACGCCCATGCCGCGGGGTAAAAGTTAAATCCTATTCAAATTTTTTCGCACGGGTCTCGTCGCGTCAGTTCTGAATTCCTATTGGTCAATCGTTTTGCTGAGTCGCCAATATCGCTCCATTGTGAATCCGGTATAATAACGCTGTCATCTAGTGACTTTACCCTCTATTGTGGTCTATGGTTTGAGGTATAATCCCGAGTGAAATCTGTGGGAATGATGCAAAATTCAACAGTTCGCATTTTCATTTTAAAAAATCCGCTTGTGCAGAAATCCATGCTAATGAGGTTGTATAACATTATATATTCATTTAAAGAACCCTTACCAAGGTCGGGGCCGCACATGCCAACCTTTCTGAGAATATTACACATTACATGTATATGCATATTTTTTTTTCAGAAGTATTAAAAGTATAGCATATATTTTAAATAATGTTCTAAATCATTAAAACGCACCTTAAGTAAAAATGTTATTTGGTGCAGTCGCATGACTCTCTGCTCACACGTGTCCAAGCTATTCTTTAAAAACTCTTATTCTATATTCCTGCTGAAACTTGCGAAGATACTTGTTGAGTATAAGGACTAAGGGAATACATTAGGTTAAAGGCATAGTTAAATCTTTTAAAAGCTAGTTGCTATGTGATGGTTTGATGTTTCCTATTTGCAGCGCCAAGAACTTGCCTTTCAGATAAGTACGAGTATTGGAATATTTGAACCTACAACAAAGAATATCTCGGAAATAATCAAGTCTACAAAAAAAAAAAAAAAAAAAAAAAAGTTTAACAAATTGCCCATTTTAAGGGATCAATTTTGTGTAGTATGATTTTGTACATCCCTTACGGTATACGAGTTATATAAATGTCATTTAAACTAAAGAGGACTTCAGAGTCTGTTTCCAGAAAATTTAAGATAGATACATTTCATTTATTATGAAAATATCAAACATATGGTGGTTTAATTAAAATCTTTAGGTCAATTTTGAGAAAACATTCCAAAAACTGTGCTATGTAAATGGTAGTTCGTGGTGAAGCGTTATTGTTGAAATCCTCGAGTCGTATACATGCAATATACTACACGTAAGTAGGTTCGTGTTTAGCCGACTTTTCGTTTTGGGTTATGCTGTGCTAGGCACACGCAACATTTTCTAAAATAGATTTTGGGGGGGTGCAATCTTACCCCCTACTTACTACACGGGCAATATAAAGTAAAATGTTACTATGAACAATATTAAAATTTCTGGTCAGTTAATATGTGCGGATTATTATTTTGGTTCTCAGTTGTAATTTTAATTAGTTTCCCCAATACTAGTGGCTAAACCATTATATCGTCAACGCTTTACAAATGTTTTAAAGGGGTAAAACAAGGTTAATTAAGGGGATAAGGTTTTAAGCACATTCTTAAAATTAAAAGGTCTTTTGTACCGTTTTGAGATGTATGTTAATTATTAGGTATATAAGTATTGTGTGTTATAATGTAGAATGCGAGGACTGTATTATCAATCTCAGTGACTTGCTGGCTCTTATTACCGCGGTATACAAAACATACTTCAGGATTATAATCCTGAAAAAACTGCGCGAGTCAATGAACCACTGATAGGTACATTAATCTAAAGTAGTACATAAAATATCAGAATATGATGCCTTACTTAAACAGAAATATGAAGACTATATTCGCTGGTGTTAAAATCAAAATTATTTTGTACAGCTTTCAGCGCCATATGCGAGTAATTATACCAATAACCTAACTAGGGAATATTTCCTGAAAAGGAAAACCATCGAGAAGTAGCTCTAAAGGCAACAAAACAGCTCCTCTCAGTGAACAATTCGCTCCCAGCCCGCTCTGTAGTGTGGGGGTAGCGTGTGAGACTCACAAGAGGTCCCGAGTTCGAATCTTGGCTAGGGTAGGTTACCCTGCTAAGTTTTCTCAGTTAGCGGGTTTCCCTTATCCTGAGAATATTAATGTCGAGTAACTAAGCTCCATGGACCGCGGGCTCATTTGAGCATTATTTCACACATCGTCTGGTATAAACCTACCAGGTGAATGACTTATAAACATAGCTCCGATTCATTTTCTGAATCTAATTTAAACAATAGGGCGGGAAGTTTAATTTATTGTTGTGTAATCAAGAGTTTCAGCTCTGTACCACATTTTTGGGATTTGCGCAACAATGAAATTAGTAGCTGCGTAGAGAACTCTGCAATCGACTTGAAACAGACTTCTCTTTGTTTAGAGGCGACTATGCCAGTGAGTTTCTTGAATTGCTCGCAATACAGGTACACAACACATGTCTTCGAGAATCAAAAGTATCTGCGGACATTGCACACTTTTCCGGATTTACAAAGCTGGTCTATCATACTCCATGCATGTACACGTTTGTAAATGTATCTTCTACATGCCACTGTATTGCACTAATATGACGATTCGGGTAGTTTCCGGTGTTGTAAAGGTAAGGTATCTATACACACAAGAGGTTACCAAACATTTACTCAGTTAATACAGTGTATAACGAGCTGCCATTAAGACATGGCATTTTTACTTTCTCTAGCCCGCATGTACAATGTACATAGTGGATAGAAAAGCTATTTTATTCCACCCAAAATTAAATGCCAAATTTCACAGGTAATATGTTTTGAGATCCTCTGAATCCGGCACTTTTAGAAAAAGTTCTGCATGCGCCTGTGTGTGTGTGTGTACAGCATAGTTTAAAAACGAGTTCGGTTAATATAAAACTTGATATTTAAGATCGGTATCTTTCAAGGATTTTTGACAACTCCAACTACCCTTTGCATTGAACGTTTCTCAAATATTTTGAGTTTCTCAAAAACGATCTATCGTTTTTTATTAAAGTATTGTATACTAAAAATATTCACATCAAAAATGAGATTTATATTTTGAATAGCCTCTGAAGAGCTCTTTATTACGGTTGAGTTTTACAGAATTTTACAAAGCGCTTAGACCCTTAGAGATAGACAAAAAATAGATTGCACAAAACATTTAAATCTCGTTAAAACACAATCTGTATCATATGCTTTCTTGTAGAACTGACCGTTTAAGATAACACTTGTCATTGGTTTCAGCTTTAAAATACTTTACTATTCTCAAACGGGACCATGCAAAGCAAACCGAACCTCAATTGTTTCACATATCAACGACATTTTAAAGGATTTGACTATCGCGTTTAGCTGATGTATTCTCTTATGTCTCTACTACTTAAAAGGAAGCTAATAACAATAATTATGCTAATATTTGTCTCGATTAGTATAGTATAGATAAAAAAAAAACTATGTTTTATAAGAATAATTTGTATTTGGAACAGCTAGAGAAAGTCATGTGAATGGAACGCTTCAGATTTTTTTTTTTTGAAAGTTTAACGTTCTTTAACCTGGTTGGTCAGATCGAACAATGAATGAAATTGGTGAAATGATGCTCAAATGATCTCGGGGTCCATGGAGCTTACAGTTACTCGACATTCGTCTTTTCAGGATAAGGGAAAACCTTATCCGGGTAACTCGCCATTAAGCGAGATTCGAACTCGCGACCTGTTGAATGTGAGGCAGACACACTACCCAGGCGGGTTTGTATACATACAAGATTTTCACTATTGCGGGTAGCTCCCAGTTGCAAAGATTCACATGCTTTCGACTGTGTACTTTTATGTTTGTTTTAACTTACACAACTGCATTTTTACTTTCTCTACACATAGTAGGTAGGAAACACATTGTATTCCACCCAAACATTCGATGTAGAATACATGTTTTGAAGCCCCCTAGATAAATTATTTTTACAGTACATGAACAGCATAGCTGAAAAACGAAAAGTAAGTTAAATGCCAATCTTAATATTTAAGTTCATATTTTCCCAAGGATACAATACTGAAGAAAATCCCTTACACCTCAATCTACCCTTTACATGGAAGACGTTTTCCAAATTTTTATTATCTCAAAAATGGATGTAACGATTTTGATTAAAATAAATGTTTAACATGCGTTTATTAAAAGTATACCTCTAGTCTTGGTATAGCATCTGAAGACACCTCATTCTGAATTAATTTTGTTTAACTAGTAAACCTCAAGACAAACATTTCCTAAAAGAAAGCTGATGTCCTCCATTCCCATGCCTTTCTCTACATCTCTATAACATATTACTGTTAATAAGCTTATTCTTTTATCTATTTAATGCTAAAACATAGCATAAACTATCTGATTACTTAGTTCCTTTATAAGTAGAAGGGACAGACAGACAGTCAAATGTTTCAAAATGAGGTTACAATGGGCTTGAAATCCGTTTCTTTGCGTGGCCAAGGCTCACAAGTTACCCTATCACAATAGTTAAGTATTTTAAAACTGAAATCAACAACAACGAACATCTCGAAAACGGACAACTCCACAAAAAAAGATGTACAGGTCATAAATCGTGCGTTGAAACAAGATTTTGTGTTTTAAGTTTCTGGCTCTTTATGGCTTAATTATGCAAAATACGTCCATGATAAAGAGGTCTTCAGAAGCTATTCCCAGAAAATTCAGGATGTACATTTTATATGTCTGTAAATATCTTTAATATAACTCCATGGCACGACAGCTCACGGGGAATCTTGGCCTACCAACCGGCCGCTGCGTCCCCCATCTCGGTCCACTACAGACGTCATGGATGGGGTGCAGTATTGGAGGGTGAGACGTGGTCAGCGCCTCGAGTCCCCCCGGCCGGTTAATGCGGTCCTCATGACCTGGAGCCGCTACTTCTCCATCAAGTAGCTCCTCAATTGGCCCCCCAGGGACCTTACGAGGCTGAGTGCACCCCGGGCCAGGTCTGCCAGCGGGGGAAAAATCCCCACGCCGGTACTGGGGATCGAACCCAGGTCTCCCGCTTGGTAAGCAGCTGCGCTACCACCGCGCTAAGGAGACGACCATATCTTTAATATACGGCATTTTAATCAAAATCGTTAGACATTTGAGAAAATCCAAATTTTCGAAAAATGTAAAATGTAATTTGGAATAGAGGGATTTTCCTCAAAATCTTTGTATCATATCTTTGGAAGACGTCAAACTTAAATAAAAAGTTTAGTGATTTACCAACTTTTCGTTGTTGTTATCGTGTTCACAGACCTACACACATTTGTCTAAAAATTAGTATTTTTTATTATCCTAAAAGTTGTATTTTCGGTGAAATCTCGGTATCAAGGTTTTGGATGGAGTACAATACCCTCTCTACTTACGTACTATGTATTTTATAGAGAAAGTAATAGCATCAAGCTCAAGAACAATGTGTTTGTGAACTATACCACTTCAACATGCAGTCTAAATCAACTATTCTTTTTAATAGCTTAACGTCGTTTAACCTGGTGGGTCATATCGAACGATGAATGAAATTAGTGAAATGATGCTCAAATGATCTCGGGGTCCATGGAGCTTAAAGTTACTCGACATTCGTCTTCTCAGGATAAGGGAAAACCACCGAAAAAAAAAAAAAAAAAAACCTTATCCAGGTAACTCACCCTAAGCGAGATTGTGACCCTTGACCTGTTGAATATGCGGCAGAGACGCTACCACCACACTATCCAGGGGGGCTAAATGAACTTATAAAAGCAAGTAAATAGAAAAACTCCTTAAGTCTGACGTCACAGCTGGCCGTTGCCATGGAGATGCCCAGTCCCTTTCTATACAACTGATTGCTAATGGACATGTGTATAGGCCTCTAATATAAATAATAGTTTGTGCTATAATACACTACATTGGATAGAGCTGCCATATTTAAATAGTTGGTGCGAGGTTTTCTCGCGATGGTTGTGTGTTTCGTCCTTAAATGCGAGCTTTATAATGAGGAGTTATTGGTATAAATAAAAGTGAAGTGCAGGACTGGTATATCATACATATAGAAATATCATACAAACAAATCTGATGTGCTCCATTCAAACGACCTTCTTTAGAAATTATTGTTAAAAAGCTTATGCTTCTATTTACTTCATGCTAATCGAGAAAAAATTAGCAGAAATAGTCTTATTACTTGCTTCCTTGTAAGTAGAAGCGAAGTAAGGGAGTACCATAGGTTAAAGTGATAGTCAAAAGCTGATTACTCTGTGACTGAAATAGCTTTGTCTGTATGGACAGCAGTTGAGAGATTCCTGTATGAGAAAAGTATAAGTTTTTTAAAGCTGCAACCAAAAACAAGGAATATCCAAAAAGCGATCAACTCCACGAAAAAGTGTGACAAATTGTGTGTTTTTGTGCTCTACATTATTTGTGTGGTAAGTTTTTGTGCATCTGTTACGGTTTAGCAGTTATGCAAAATTCTCTAAAATTCATCCAGAATAAAGTAGTTTTCAGAGACTATTCCCAGAAAATTCAAGATATACATTTTATTTGTCAGATAAATATCTTTAATATACAATAGTTTAATCAAAATCGTTACCCATTTTTGAGAAAATCAAAATGTTCAAAAAAAGTTCCATGTAAAGGGTAGTTGGGGGTGGGGGATTTACTTGAAAATCTTCAAGTCGCATCCTTGGAATATATCAAACTTAAACACCAAGATTGGCATTTAAAGGTCTTTTCCTTTCTGAGCTATGCTGTCCACAGACACACACACGCACACATACACGAATCTTTTTCCAAAAATGATTTTTGGGGGGATCCAGGGGTACTCAAAACATGTATTTCCGGTGAAATCTCAGTATTAAATTTTTGGGTGGAATACAATACCTTCTCTACACACTATGTACATAGTACGTGTAGAGAAAGTAAAGTAAAAGTATATATGAAAAGCTGTGTGTTTTAATGAGGTCTACATTTTTGTGTAGTAAGTTTTTGTCTATCTCTTACGGTTTGCCAGGCTACAAAATACATCCACAATGGAGAGGTCTTCAGAGGCTATCCGCAGGAAATTAAAGATATTTCGTTTGTCATAAAAATATCTTAAACACAAAGTATTTTTGAAATTTGTAGGTTTTTACGGCCGGTGTCAGTATAAGAAAAATTATTATCCGGGCTTATAGGCCGTGGTCTACTGGGCTCCTCCTTCATCTTCCCAGACGTTTCGTCTGCGGTTGCGGCAGATATCTTCAGTGACAGTGCAATCGAAGTGTCCTGGTGGAGGTCTCAACAGCGACTGTGCTGTTAGACCAGAGCAATTGGCAGGCTGAGGGCAGTCCGAAGTGTGATAGACGTGTCCCTGTTCTCGGAGAGAACTAAACCACGTTCTGACGGGATTGTGGGTTTTTGCAGGATGGCGGGTGAGATTAGGGGAATTCTCCATGGGTTGCGGTATATATACCGGTGGCTCGCCGGAGAGCTGGCTGTGATTGGTTCGGGTTGATGGTGGGCTGGACCTGACAGCGGGCGGTGCTTCGTTCTGCTGACGTATGATTGGTGTGGGAGGAATGTTTGGTTTTGACCTTTGTTAATGCTGCTGTCCATATTCTGTTTAGTTGAAAACCTTTTTCTTTATGGTTCATGTTATTTTCATGTTTGTATATTTCAATGGCTTCTCGGTATAAACGAGAATGATAGGTAAGTTGAAGCCAGTACTTCTGTATTGTCAAACTGAATGATGTGCTCTCCTTTTTCAAGAATAGCGTGTTCTCCTATTGCTGACTTTTCTGTTACCGTGTTCATGCAACAAAGTATACATACGAACCACACAGAGAAGCATAGAAACTCGCGTTAACGAACATAAAAGAAATTGTCGCTTGGGCCAAATAGAAAAGTCAGCAATAGCAGAACACGCTATTCTTGAAAAAGGAGAGCACATCATTCAGTTTGATAATACAGAAGTGTTGGCTTCAACTTCACACTATCAACAGAATATGGGCAACAGTATTAACAAAGGTCAAAACCAAGGATTCCTCCCGCACCAATCATAGGTCAGCAGAACGAAGCACCGCCAGCTGTCAGGTCCAGCCCATCATCAACCCGAACCAATCACAGCCAGCTCTCCGGCCAGCCACCGGTATATATACCGCAACCCATGGAGCTAACAGCACAATTGGAGCGCCCTCGTTAGGTATCTTGAGGATTACGATCTCACAAACCGCCGCTTCAGGCGAAACCGGCTTCCCCGCATGGCTTGCGGGCATCCCCGGTAACGAAGGAGCACCTCCAACAGCTGCTACGGCTAAGCTCCTTACAATCCTTCAAGAGTTGCTTGGATATAAAAATTAAAAATCCAAAATAAACATTTTGAATAAACTTTACACCAGCGGTGCACAAGGGCCGTTGCACCATAATAGGCAGCCGTCGAGGAGCAATACTTGCCTCCTCCTGTCACTCCACAACCCCAAACCTCACCCGCCATCCTGCAAACACCACAATCCCGTCAGTACGTGGATAAGTTCTCTCCGAGAACAGGGACACGTTTAACACACCTCGGGCTGCCCTCAGCCTGCCATTTGCTCTGGGTCTGGGTCTAACAGCACAATCGCTGTTGAGACCTCCACCAGGACACTTCGATCGCACTGCCACTGAAGATGTCTGCCGCAGACGAAACGTCTGGGAAGATGAAGGAGGAGCCCAGTAGACCACGGACTACAAGCCCGGATAATTATTTTTCTTATACAAAGTATTCTAATTGTTTCATTTGTAGAGCCCCCTTTAACTTCAATGTATAAGGCATTTTAGTCAAACTCGTTATAACTAGTTTTGAGAAAATCAATTTTTTTGAAAAATCTTCCACGTAAAGGAAGTTGGGGTGGGGAGATTTTCTTGAAATTCTTAGTGATATAGTAGTAGTAGAGTAGCAGTTTTAGGGCGCATCAACTGCTGGGGTTATTAGCGCCCATGAATAGTAGTTCAGTAAAAACAGATAAAAACTACATGCACCTCCTAAGGAGGCGACCAGCAGTCAGGGGCAACCAAAATAGTAGCAAGGTAAAAGACGAGGCAACGTGAAATCAGATAAAACTGTAAAGTTCGCTTTCGCGTAAGAATAAAATTAGACGTGCAATGACGTCATCATCGTCGGATAAAATTATTTTGAGACTGGGAGACAACCGGTGTTTGGTACGAATTCCAGTGAAATTGTGGCAGTCGAGGAGAAGATGTTTCACGGTGATGGGGAGCGTACATAATGAACACAGCGGTTGATCCTTACCTTGGAGGAGATGTCTGTGCGTCAAGTGTGTGTGACCAATCCGGAGGCGGCAGAGAACTTCCTCGCGACAGTTCTTACGGCAGGACGTTTTCGCGAGTATAGCTGACGCTAAAGATAATGCTGCACATCCTGGGGTGGCACCTGAGATATATCAATATGAGTTTTCGCTAATGCCTGTTTTGCGCCTCTATCTGCTGCTTCATTTCCTGATATGCCTACGTGACCTGGTACCCAACACAGTACAATTGCATAGCGGTGTTGTAACAGCGAGTGGATTAGTAATTGCACTCGTTGTACAAGGGATGTGTAGAGTACAAAACAGAGATAGATTGTAGAGCACTGAGGCTATCTGTGCAGATGACATATCGAGTGTCAGCAGAAGTCTGTATATACAGCAGAGCCTGGTGAATAGCTGTCAGTTCAGCCGTAAAAATACTGTTAAGAGTGTAGCTTGTAGTACTGTGTGGCACGGGTAGTATGAAATGAACCGCCCACTGAGGTGCCATTAGAGGAACCGTCCGTGTATATAAACTGAGAGGATTTAAGCTGTTCAAAAGAGATGAATGGAGGGGTATCATGTTTATTGAAGGCGGAGAGGTCGAAGTTTATGACCGGGTGGAGGCATTTCCAGGGTACGGATGGGCAGCGTACCATGGGTAGCGTCTTTGGCAGGGTCACCTTGAGGCTGTCCAACAGGGAGCGAAAACGTATACCTAACGGGCGAGGGAGAGAGGACGATCCGCATAAGAAGAGGCACAGAGAGGTTTAAGAACACCGTGTGTGGGATGGTCAACCAACGCACTATGCTTTCTAGCATATTTGGCCAATAAAATTTCGCGGCGTAGAGAAAGAGAAGGTTCACCAGCCTCAGCAAGCAACACCTCTATTCGGCTAGTGCGATAAGCTCCGGTACACAGGCGAATACCTGTATGGTGAACGGAGTCCAAAGGCTTGAGCGTTGTACGAGCGGCAGAGCCATAAGCGACACTCCCATAATCTAAAATGGAGCGAACGAGAGAGCGATGCAGGCGGAGAAGAGACTCTACTAGCTCCCCATTGGGTCCCACTCAACACCCGAAGCAGATTCAGCGATGAAGTGCACCGTTTCCGCAGGTGAGAGACGTGAGGCTTCCAGGTAAGCGACCGGTCGAAGAAAAGACCAAGAAATTTGGTAGTGGGGACAAATGGCAACAAGTTACCCTCAAGAGACAGAGATGGATCATCGTGTAAGGTGCGCTTCCGACAGAAGTGAACACACACAGTCTTCGATGTGGAAAACCGAAAGCCACTGTGAGCACTCCAAGCAGAAAGTCTGGTTAAAATAGCTGTAACTGGCGTTCGATGACTGGAATGCTAGCGGATGAGCAGTAAATAGCGAAGTCATCAACATATAGGCAGGCGCGGACTGGTAGGCGAACGGTGTCCACATTACTGTTAATGGCAATGGAGAATAGAATGACGCTTAAAACAGAGCCCTGCTGAACTCCATTTTCGAGTGTGTGTCTCCGCGACAACACAGTTCCCAGTTTGACCCGAAAATACCGCTCCGAGAGGAAGGTTTGGAGAAACAAGGGAAGTGCGCCCCGGAAACCCCAAGAATGTAACGTGCGCAGGATTCCATGCCTCCAAGTTGTGTCAAAAGCCTTGTCGATATCAAAGAAAATAGCCACTAGGTGCTGCCGAATCGCTAAGGCCCGGGAAATTGCATTGGCCAAGGAAACGAGACGGTCCGACGTCGAACGGTCTGGTCGAAACCCACACTGAAGAGCGGACAATAGTTTCCGTTGTTCTAGGACCCATAATAAGCGACGATTTACCATGCGCTCCAGCAGCTTACATAAGCAGCTCGTCAGGGAAATTGGGCGATAATTGGAAGGTAGAGAGCGGTCCTTCCCTTCCTTGGGAATAAGGATTATAAACGCCTCACGCCATAAAGTAGGAAGAGTATGGTCAGTCCAAATTTTATTGTAGAGCCGTAAAAGGAAAACCAGAGCACACGTTGGCAGATGTTGCAGCATGACATTGTGAATGCCATCAGGTCCAGGAGCAGAAGTTCTGGTGAAACTGAGTGCTGCCTGAAGCTCTGGCAAGGTAAAGGCCGCATTTGTAATCCTCAGTGGTACGAGAGGAAAAGTCCAGCGAACGCCGTTCCCAAAATGCTTTATGAGCCAGAAATTCCGGGGTGTAATTTCCAGAACTCGAGACTGTCTCATAGTGAGAGGCAAGAATTTCGGCAACAGTTGCTGGTACTGATACAATGGAGCCCTTGTGCAGCAACCCACTGACAGAAAGAGGGCAGGAACGGCCTTTGAGTTTGCGAACCTTACGCCAAACTTCCGAGGAAGGGGTGTTGGAGGAAATGTAAACATTCCAAGAGGTGGTTTTATTCTCCCGAATAGTTTTTCGTGCTTGAGACTTGAGTTTCTTGTACGTAATTAAATTTTCCATCGTAGGATGGCGCTTAAGGTGCTGAAGGGCAGTTTTTCGGGCACAAACGGCTTTCGCGCATGTAGTATTTCACCATGGTACGGTTAGTCGTTTGCTACCTCCAGAGGACTGTGGAATGGAAGAGCAGGCGGCTGAGAGGACAGCCTCAGTAAAATGAGTGGCCATTTCGTCCATTACATGAAGAATTTAAATTATTAATTGGTAAAAAAAATTAATAAAGGATCCACATTGGAAAAACACCCGTCAGAAAGACGGAAGGACTGTTGAAACACAGTCCAAGCAGCGTTCGAAAAACGCCACTTTGGAGAAGAGAGAGAAGGCTGAGGTGATGCTAGAAAATGAAGAAGTATGGGAAAGTGATCACTGCCATAAGGTTCCTGAAGGACGCTCCATTCAAAGGATGGCGCAACAGAAGGGCTGCAGAACGCTAAATCAATAGCTGAGAAAGACCCAGAGGAGAGACAGAGGTGTGTGTGGAATCTCCTGTATTTAGTAGAACAAAGTTGTGCATGTCTAAGAGCCGCTCAATCAATGTCCCCCTAACACAAGTGCGGTGAGAACCCCAAATAGAGTTGTGGGCGTTAAAATCCCCAACTACCACACAAGGAGTAGGGAGAGCAGACATGTTACCAAGGTCAGTGTCAGAGATGGGTATACCAGGCGGCAGATACATGTTGCATATTGTGAGAGTTAGGGTGGGAAAGAAGACTTCAACACAAACAGACTGAAGGGTAGTAGTAAGAGTCACTTGCCTAGAGAAGGTGGAATTTTTCACCAATATAGCAACGCCACCGTGGGCACGGAGCCCATCATTAAGGTCACTACGATAGGTTGTGTATCCACGCAAACACAGTGGCTGTTGTTCTGATAGGCGCGTTTCCTGGAGACAGAGAAGAAGGGGAGCGTATCGGAAGATAAGAAGTTGCAACTCTTCTATACGGGAGCGGTAGCCATTGAGATTCATGAAAACTCATGGTCAGCGTTTGAGTTTCGAACGGGAGTGGTGTTTGGTAGGTTGAAAACCGGAGTCCCCAGTCACGTCCATTGACGAAGATTCGGCATCACTGTCAGAGGCTGTCCGCTGGACAACTTTGCTGATTTTAGCGCTGGAAGCAGGGGAGAGCGATGTCTTCCGACCACCGCGTCCCTGAAACCGAGAGGCAGATGGTAGATTTACAGGGATAGTGGAACTGGTACTTTCCACAACCTGCTTATACTTACTGTGTATGATAACCTTTAGTTTCGACGAAGAAGTGTCGGAAGAGGATGAGGGCAGGTGGTCACCTGTCTGACAGTGTAAGGAGCGGGTTTGAAACCTAGTAGGCTGACCAATACGAGGTTCAATGGATGGATGCCGGGCTCGCAATTTAGAAGCTGGAGTCAGATTGGCGGTAACTGTAGCATAACGGTGTGTAAGCTCAACAGGATGTCGAAGTTTATACTGTTGACGGGCCTCGGAGAACGACAACTTTTCGGTGACCCGAAGAGCCTGTATCTTCTTTTCGATTTGCCACTTAGGACAGTCTTTAGAATTTGAAGAATGTTCACCGTCACAGTTAACACAGTGGAGTGGAGTACTGCAGACAATAGAGTCATGAGCCTTCTCACCACATAACATGCAAATAGCTGAGTCAGAGCGACAATGCTGGGAGGTGTGACCAAACTTCTGACATTTGAAGCATCGCATGGGGTTGGGGATATATGGGCGTACACGGAGGTTAAAAAAGCCAATGGAAATGCGCTCAGGCAAGGAAGACTTATTAAATGTCAAAATGAGGGTGGAGGTGGGGACCAACTGTCCCTCCAGCTTGCGTTTTACGCGGTAAATATCAACAACACCCTCCGGTTCGAAGAAGAATTTCAGGTCCTCATCGGTCTCGTTGGCAAAAACCTCGTGGGTGACCACACCTTTACACAAGTTCCAATTAGGGTGGGTAGTAACGGCCACAGAAATACCAGCAATGGATTTGAGGAACATCAGCAAGTCGATCTGCTTATCCGTCTTCGCCTCGAGAAGTAGCGTGCCGTTACGTTGCCGGGTTGCCGTACGGAGGGGACCAACCAGTGAATCAAGAGAGCGGGCTAATCGACATGCACTAACATTATGCATGGGCTTGCCGTCCTCTGAACAACCATTACAAGAAACCGTGGTTTTTTAGGTGTGCCAAAAAACTGTAGCAAGGTCAAAACTGTCGAGGCAGCGCTTTTTATTGGAAGCGGGACGTGGGGAAGAGGCCGCCTTCATTGCAAGGTCGTCAATTTGGAGCTGAGGAGCCGCGCCAGAGAGAACCCCACTCTCTGACGACAAAGAAGTGCATGGAGTAACCATGATGAAAGGACCCCCGTCCGGAACTGTCGGCGTCAGCCTGCCATCAGGAGGGTGAAGAAAGAAAGACACCATAACCTCCCGGTCTGTGCCGGTGCATGGACCTCCGCTACGCCTGAGCCCTAAGAATACTTCAGAAAAGTTACCCTTCAACCATCACTACGGATTCCCAGTGTAAGTCTTACACCATCGGCAAGTGCAACTTTAGGCCCCTACCACAGGCATAACCGCCTGTGGCCCTCCGCTTTACGTCCCCTGGCCGTACAGGGTCAGACATGCAGTCAAGCAGACATCTGAGGAGAAGCGGGCCCAAATAAGGACTACGTGGGTGTACTTGACTTATGGTATGGGCTCCGCACCTGGACTTACAAAGAGGGGCAGTGAGAAGGGTTCACTCAACCTTCATTCAAGAGCCCTCCGAAGAGCATACAAGTCGGAGTCCACGCAGAAACCGTGGGAAAGGACCACGGAGATAGGAAAGATCCCTGTTGGTGAAGCAGGTGTTAATAATCCTAGATAGCTAGCCTAATATAAGTATATAATAAACCTAGAAGAGGAAGGTAATTTAAGCTTCATGAAAAGGTATGACTATGACAGTACATGAAGAAGATACCTCAGTGAATGATGTAGAGCAACACATGTGTTGCTGTGGTCTTCCGTACACTGACAGGACACCCGTCGGAGGAGCGGAGCAAAGAGCTGAGAAGTGTAAATGTGAATGAAGGGAACAGCAATAAAGACCAAACGAAGAGGAGGAAAAGAAGATACGAAAGTGTTGAAAGAGAGCATGGAGTAAACAAAGGGGGTTGGGAGGCGAAAATGTGGCATGTGGCTCGGGACCAAGGGTGCACCAAACCCATACTTATCGAAATAGGCCCCTGGGGGAAAGACGGTGATAACGTGAAAAAAAAAATAAAACAAAAGTAGTATAAAAAAACGTGGCTAAGTGGATGGAGATGGGAAGGGTGTAGTGGCGGTGAGCGGCTCGGGAACCCCCGGGTGCGCCAAACCCGTACCTGCCGTAGTAGGCCCCTTGGGGGCTTAGTGATGCATTCTTGGAAGATACTCAACGGACTTTTCTATGCTGCCCCCAAACGAACATGTTTGTAAACATCTTATGTGACATAACTTTTTCTACTTCTGTTACAATTAGCAAAAAGCTTATTCTTCTATGTACTTCATGCTAATAGACATAAACATTAGAATTATTTTTATTACTTGCTTCCTAGCAAGTGCAAGCGATAGCTAAATCTTTTAAACGCTGATTGCTATGTGGTTTGTTTGTATGGTCAGGAGTTGTTAAATTACCGTAAGAGAAGAGTATAAGTATTTTACAGTTGAAACCAAGAACACGGAATATCTCAGAAACGGCCATTTCCACAAGAAAAATCTGATGTGTTCCAGGCACATGACTTTCTCTGCATTTCTGTAACAAATTATTGTTGAAAAGCTTTTGCTTCTATTTACTTCATGCTAATCAAGAAAAAAAATAGCAGAAATAGTCTTATTACTTGCTTCCCTGTAAGTGGAAGCGAAATAAGGGAGTACCATACGTTAAAGTGATAGTCAAAAGCTGGTTGCTATGTGTGCTGGTTCCTTTGTATGGACAGGAGTTGACAAATTCCTGTATGAGAAAAGTATAGGTTTTTCAAAGCTGAAAACAAAAACAAGGAATATCTCAAAAAAGATCGACTCCACGAAGAAAATGTATGTAACATAAATTATGTGTTTTAAAGTGCTCTACATTTTGTGTGTGGTAAGTTTTTGTCCATCTCTTACGGTTTAGCAGTTATGCAAAAGTCCGCAAAATTGATCCAGAATAAAGTAGCCTTTAGAGTCTACTCCCAGATAATTCAAGATATACATTTTATTTGTCAGGTAAACATCTTTAATATACTATATGTTAATCAAAATCGTTAGAGCCATTTTTAAGAAAATCGAAATTTTCGAAAAAAGTTCCATGTAAAGGGTAGTTTGGGGTGGGGGAATTTTTCTCAATATCTTCGTGCCGCATCCCTGGAAGATACTAAACTTAAGCACCAATTTTGGTATTTTACGCACTTTTCGTGTTTGTGTTATCGTGTTCACAGACACACACACACACACACACACACGCACACACACACGCACACACACACACACACACACACACAAACACACGAACCTTTTTGTGTAAATGCTATTTTTGGAATTCTTCTATTTACTTCAAGCTAATCAAGAAAAAATTAGCAGAAATAGTCTCATTACTTGCTTCCTTGTAAGCGAAATATGCTAAAATGAAGTCAAAAGCTGGTTACTAGGTGACTGAAGTTCCTTTGTTTGTATGGGCATGAATTAACAAATTCCTGTATGAGAAAAGTACAATTTTTTTAAACCTGAAACCAAAAACAAGGAATATCTAAAAAACGATCAATTCCTCAAAAAAAATGTATATGACATAAATTGTGTGCTCTACATTTTTTGTGTGGTAAGTTTTTGTCCATTTCTTACTGTTTAGCAGTTATGCAAAATTTGTAAAATTCATCCAGAATGAAGTGGGTGAGTGAGTGGTGTTTAAGGGCCCGTCGACAACTACGTCATTTGGGCCCGAAGTTCCGAAAAAGGGAAATACAGTAAAAAGAAGAGAGAAAGAGAAAACACAGTGTGAAAAGTTAAAAAAAAAAAAAAAAAAATGCTAAAAAATTCTTGCTTGCACGAAAAACAGGAGCATGTGGTAAAAAGCACAGGCTAAAGAGTTAAAAAGCTAAAAACTATACATACACGCACAAAAAACTGAGCTCATGTGGTAAAAGTCAGCGGCTAAAAAGTTAAAACAGCTAAAAACCACACACACGCATAAAACAGGTTAGATCTCTTTGTTGAGGCCATTAGAGGCATCAAACCGGAGCACTTTATCAACGGATTTGGCGTTGTCGCTTAAAATGGCATTTAAAGTGGTACTCAGGCCAATGGATTGCCAGTCGCGTTGGAATCTCGGACAATCAAGCAACACATGTGCCACAGACAGACGAACATCGCAAGTCTGACAGAAACTAGCTGGCTCAGCGCGGCGAAGGTAGCCATGGGTAACCGCTTGTGACCGATCCGCAGACGCGTAAGAATAACCTCGCGGCGCTGGTTCGGTTGGCAAGATATGAGCCATGGATTCACCGTATCTTTGATAGTGCGAAGCTGGGTACCCGCTAAATTTTGCCTAGATTGCTGCCAGGCTAAAAGAAGAAACCGACGGAGGTGACGTGAAACATCCCCGGAGGGCAAAGTCGCTTCCAAGTAACCCTGCAAGGAACAAGCAGCCTTAGCAAACCTGTCCGCTATCTCATTACCTGCAATACCGACATGGCCTGGAACCCATGTGAAGACAAACTGGTAGCCGCAATTAATCAATTCAGAAATGCGAGATTGAATGCACATAACGAGCGATGAGGAGCTGGTATATTGATGCAGTGCCTGTAGGGCACTCAGGGAATCACTGCATACAATAAAACTACCAGGCGCTAAAATCGAAATAAAATCCAGAAAATAAAAGAGAGCGTACAGTTCAGTGGTGAATACCAAGCTGGCGTCCGCAAGGCGATAACTATGTGTTTCGCCATCAAAATAAAAGGCACAATCTGTAGCTCCTCCAAGTTGGGAACCATCAGTGAACATCGGTGCATAGGCCCGGTAACTGCACAGAAGTTCGTTAAACAGGCGCCGAAATACCTCCGGAGCGGTGGAGAGTTTCACAAAGTTCGAGAGGATCAGATCGAAACCGGGACGTCTCAGTTGCCAGGTAGGTTCCAGGTATACAAAAGTGCGCTCCACAAGAGGCAATCTGAGATCCCTAGCGGGGAGCAGCTCACGAAACCGAATACCACAGGTGCGTGAAGCAGTGGTGTTCCTTAGATAGCGCTGTGAATACTCC
>CM060896.1:277500-537500 GCA_030762935.1 Hymenopus coronatus
AACATCTCCATTACTGCTGCGAGCTATGTTATGAACTTGCTGTGTGTGTGTGTGCGTGTGTGTGTGTGTGTAAATAACAGAAGTATGTCTAGACTGCACCAGGTCATGTGGCAGGAGATTGTGTTTATCAACATCTCCATTACTGCTCCGAGCTATGTTATGAACCTACTGTGTGTGTGTGTGTGTGTGTGTGTGTGTGTGTGTGTGTGTGTAAATAACAGAAGTATGTCTAGACTGCACCAGGTCATGTAGCAGGAGATTGTTTTTATCAACATCTCCATTACTGCTCCGAGCTATGTTATGAACCTACTGTGTGTGTGTGTGTGTGTGTGTGTGTGTGTGTGTGTTTGTAAATAACAGAAGTATGTCTAGACTGCACCAACTCATGTGGCAGGAGATTGTGTTTATCAACATCTCCTTTACTGCTGCGAGCTATGTTATGAACCTGCTCTGTGTGTGTGTGTGTGTGTAAATAACAGAAGTATGTCTAGACTGCACCAGGTCATGTGGCAGGAGATTGTGTTTATCAACATCTCCATTACTGCTGTGAGCTATGTTATGAACCTACTGTGTGTGTGTGTGTGTGTGTGTGTGTGTGTGTGTGTGTGTGTGTGTGTGTGTGTGTGTGTAAATAACAGAAGTATGTCTAGACTGCACCAAATAATCAATTTTTTTTTTCCATATAAAGGAATGTTTGGGGTTGGGGAATGTTTCTCTTTATATTTTTGTGTTTATCCATGGAAGATGGTAAACTTGAATACAAAGTTTGGTATTCTACCTACTTTTGAGTTGACGTGTTCACAGACATATACACGCGTGTTAGGACTTTTTTCTAAAAGTTCTCTATTTGGATTAAGGGGAGTCTCAAAACACGCATTTCTGGTGAAATCTGGGTATGATTTTTTTTTGGAATGCAATATTTTGTCTATGCACTAAGTATAAGGTACGTGTTGAGAAACTAAAATCGTATGTTTTAGAATGCTCTGTTTATAAAGTGACGTTATTTTGACTATAGTTCACAATATCTTCCAGATTTAAATGAAAAGTAATCCTTAAACTCGTCTGTTGTCATTACAAGACTCGATTCTTTGTCCAAGCGACCCAATTGGACTGTTTACATTCTAGCAGCTGTAAAGGAAATACATGCAATTCTAATATCGAAAAATTGTAATGTTTAACATTCGCACGACTTTCTCATACCTACAGCGAGTATACAATTACTCCTACGGAAGTTTATTTTTCTATCTGCTTCATCATAATGCAGTTGAACATTACACATTTCATTATAAACACAGTCGCTATAACATTCCGTGTAATCGCGAGAAACAATTGAATGTGGAATGCATTTTACAAGAATGAATGATACAGAAATGTTAATATCGGATATTTCACAAGAAGTTATCTAAAATAAATCGTGTACATTATACAATCGCGATATAACGGCGCAATTAGAGAGCGACTCAGCTAAATCAATTTGTAATGAAGAAGCTATTCCCAGAAAATTTGTCCCGTGTAAATATCTCTAATATATGGTACTTTAAGCAAATTGTTGCAGCCATTTTTATAAAAAATCTGATGTGTTCCATTCACATAACTTTCTCTACATCTCTGCAACAAATTACTGTATAAAAGCTTATACTTCTTTCTTCTTCATGCTAATCGAGAAAAACTTAGAAGAAATAGTTCTGATTTCTCGCTTCGTTGTAAGTAGAAACGAAATAAGGGAGAACCATAGGTTAAAGTGATAGTCAAAAGCTGGTTGCTATGTGACTAAAGTTCCATTGTTTGTATGGACTGGAAGTGATAAACTCCTGAAAAGTGTAAGTTTTTCAAAGCTGAAACCAAAAACAAGGAATCTCAAAAATAATCAACTCCACGAAAAAAAACGTTTATCACAAATTGTGTGTTTTAACAAGCTCCACATTTTCTGTTATGCAAGTTTTTCTCTATCTCTTACGGTGTACTAGTTATACAACATTACGCAATATTTATCCAGAATGAAGTAGTCTTCAGATGCTATTCCCAGAAAATTCAATATATTCATTTAGTTGGCCAGGAAATATTTTAAATATTTGATATTTTAATCAAAATCGTTGAAGCCATTTTTGAGAAAATTAAAATGTTCGAAAATATTTCCATGTAAAGAGTAGTTAGGAGTGGGGGGATTTTTTGAAAATATTCGTGACGTATCCTTGGAGGATACTAAACCTAAATACAAAGTTTGGTATTTAACGGACTTTTCATTTTTGAGCTATGCTGTCCACACACAGATTTTTTCCAAAAAATTTTATTTTGGGAGGGGGGGTTCAGGCGGACCGAAACATTTCCGGTGAAATCTCGGTATCGAATTTTTGGGTGCAGTATAATACGTTCTCTATACACTATGTACATAATACGTGTAGAGATTAAACGGTATTTGGTTGTAAGGTTATTTTCTTGAAAATCTTCGGCTGTCAGATTGGCATTTTAACAGATATAAAGAATTAGCTAAACAATTGAAAGACGAAACGTTGCAAGCCCAGGAGCGGTTCTTAGAACAAATTCTTAGCGGGACCAATAATAGTTGGAAATCTTTTTAGAATTATGTAAGTAGACGCAGGGGAAATAAACTTGGCATACCAGAACTCAAGGAATGTGGAATTGCCATATTGAACGATAAGGAAAAGGCGAACGCATTAAATTCACATTTTGTTTCTGTTTTTAACAAAGCGGATTATAATTATAAACTGGAAATTGAGGATAGTGGAAAATCCGTTTTTCAAATAATGGCATTCAAATTGCGCAGAAGGATCAGAATGTTGCAAAATCGAAAGTCGAGGGGGCCTGATCATATACCGACCGAAATACTAAAAATTAGAGGGGAATCCATGCTTCCGTACCTAATGCTTTTATTTAATACGACAATAAATAACTGTGCCTTACCGGAAGACTGGAAAACCGCGATTGTAGTTCCAATTCATAAAGGGGAAAATAAAACAGAACTATATAGTTATCGACCAGTCAGCCTAACTTCAGTAGTGTGCAAATTGATGGAACATTTAATTGTGGAATATGTACGGGAGGAATTAGAAAACAAAAAGTGGTTCAATAAAGCGCAACATGGGTTTAGACCTGGATACTTGTGTGAAAGCCAGATAACGTCATTATTTCAAGATTTAGCAGAGGAGGTGGATGCAGGGGGAAGAACAGATGCAGTGGTGATAGATTTTTCCAAAGCTTTTGATGTTGTATCATATAATTTACTTATCCAGAAGCTAACTGCTACAGGAATTGATAAACGCGTAGTTCTATGGGTTAAAAAAATTTTGGAAGGAAGATCGCAAAGGATAAAAGTAGGCAAGGAGTTATCTCAGAGGGGTATGGTAAGCTCGGGCGTACCCCAAGGCTCAGTACTGGGCCGTTACTTTTTCTTATTTTTGTAAATGACATAACTGTCAATATAAAATGCCAGATAAGGTTGTTTGCAGACGATTGTATTATTTACAATAAAATTAGAAATGTTGAAGATGAGATTGCTCTTCAGGGTGATTTAAATGAAATGAGTGATGGGCTGCTGCAAATAAAATGAGAATTAACGCTGGCAAAAGTAAGTCAATTGCATTTAATAGATCTATAGAAAAAATTCTGCAAAACTATCACATGGGTGGGGAAAAAATTCCACAGGTGGACAGCTGCAAATACTTGGGAGTTTACTTGGCGAGTAACGCTGGATGGGACGAGCAGGTAAATTCTGTATCTAAGAAAGCGTGGAAAACACTGCACTTCCTAATGAGGATTTTAAAAAAGGGGAGTGCAAAGTCCAAGGAAATCGCGTACAAGTCCTTAGTGCGGCCGGTCATGGAATTTGGAGTAACTTGTTGGGACCCGTATAGAGTAAATCAAATTGATTCGTTAGAAAAGATCCAGAGAAGGGCTATAAAATTCATAAAAAGGGGTAAATATTTTGGGCTTACAAACGCTGAGGAGATAAAATGGGAGCCGTTGAAAGTTAGGCGTGAGAAACAGAGCTTGTTAGCTTTATTAAAGCCTACGCTGGCTTAAACGCATGGGAGGACGTTACTGACAAACTGGAAACCCCAACTTACTATGCACGAAATGATCATCCGTTCAAAATTAAGGGTAGAAGCTACAGAACTGACGTGGGAAAGTTCTCCTTTTTAAATAGAACCATAAAAGACTGCAATGAATTGCCTGGAGCAGCCTTTCGGGGTTGTCCTGTCTCTGAAGAAATTTAGGAAAAATCTTGATATTAATGTTGGATAATTTTTGTAAATATTCCTTAAATGAAATGCTTATGATGTTATATTACTATAAATATAAATGTTAAATTGGTTGGTGATTCATTAGTTAATCTGAATTGAGAGAAAAATTAATGTGTTCATATTTGTTGTAAATAACTATTATATCTAGTTTACAAAGCCATAAACTGGCAGCTGTAATTTATTGTTTATATATCTTGTATACATATATATCTCTGCCATCGGGTGATACCCACTTGCAGAGAAATAAACACATACATACATACATACATACATACATACATACATACATACATACATACATACATACATACATACATACATACATACATACATACATACATACATACATACATACATACATACATACATACATACATACATACATACATACATACATACATACATACATACATACATACATACATACATACATACATACATACATACATACATACATACATACATACATACATACATACATACATACATACATACATACATACATACATACATACATACATACATACATACATACATACATACATACATACATACATACATACATACATACATACATACATACATACATACATACATACATACATACATACATACATACATACATACATACATACATACATACATACATACATACATACATACATACATACATACATACATACATACATACATACATACATACATACATACATACATACATACATACATACATACATACATACATACATACATACATACATACATACATACATACATACATACATACATACATACATACATACATACATACATACATACATACATACATACATACATACATACATACATACATACATACATACATACATACATACATACATACATACATACATACATACATACATACATACATACATACATACATACATACATACATACATACATACATACATACATACATACATACATACATACATACATACATACATACATACATACATACATACATACATACATACATACATACATACATACATACATACATACATACATACATACATACATACATACATACATACATACATACATATCTGAGACATACTGAGTTTAAATACCTAACAAGTTTGAATATTTATCCAACGTTACGTTTTTACTTTATCTACCCCTTAAGTACAATATACATAGTGGATAGAGAAGGTATTGTATTTCACCCAAAAATTCGATACTGAGATATCACCGAAAATACTTGTTTTAAAAACCCCTGAATAAAAAAGGCATTTTCAGAAAAAGGTCCGTGTGTGTAGAAGTGTAGCATAGTATAAAATCAAAGAGATTTAAACACCAAACTGGATATTTAAGTTTAGTATCTTTCAAGGATGTGATACGAAGATTTTCAAGAAAATCCCCCCACCCATAACTACCCTTTACATGAATTTTTTTTTTTTTTTTTTTTTTGAAATTTTCTGTTTCTTAAAAACCGCTCTTAACAATTTAGATTAAATGCTACATATTAAAGTTATTTCCATCATAAATAAAATATATATCTTGATTTTTTTGGTAATAGCTTCTGAAGACCTGAACTTAGCATAACTTGCTGAACTTAGCATAACTAGTAAATCGTAAGAGACTACACAAAAAAATTCGATTTCGTTAAAATACACAATTTATGTCATACATTTTTGTGAAGTTTAGAGTTTTCAAGATATTCCTTGTTATTAATTTCAATTGCAAAGTACTTATACTTTTCTCAGACAGGAATTGTCCGTTTTTCTTTTGTCCTACTCCTCGTCGAGCAAAGAAGGGATTTGCAATGACTCGTATAACGACAGCTTTTTAAAACATTTGACTATCACTTTAACATAGCACATTCCTTTAATTGCCTTCTACTTATAATAAACTAAGTAATAAGAACATTCTGCTAATGTTTATCTGAATTAGCATTGTGTAGAGAGAGAAGCAGCTAGAGAAAATCATGTGAGTGCAACACTTTTTTTTTTTTTTTTTTTTTTTTTTTTTTAGTTATAGTGTTCATTCATTCACTATATACAAATTACCTTTTGTACATTTTTTTTTTTTTTTTTTTTGGTCATTAAAATATATTTAGAGTGAAATTTCAACATCGAATTTAGGGTGGAATGCAATAATTCATTAAGGTAAGCATTTATTCTGTTTTACGATTCTCAAATTATTTAATCAGAATTAAATAACTAAACACTTTAAATAAGCACATCAGTTATTTAACAGTGAATTTTATCATTTTATGCCGAGACAAAACATTTTAAAGTCCAAACGAATACGCAACTTCAAATTTGACCGAAATTAATAAATGAAAGGAGTCGGAAATGGAGACGAACAAACTAAAGATAATGTTATATTGAGTACCTGCTGCATTTGACAGACGACCTGGACTCCTCGCCGTGTGCGACGTCAACTGTGACTAGAGGTAAGCCCAGCCGAGTTGGCTCGTGACGTAGCTCATATACAGTGCAGTGAACGCAACACAGTACATTGTGGGCAGACCGTGAGAACTGTGCTATACTAGTAATTAGAGATGGGCCGCGAAGAATCGAACACTTTAACGCCTGGGAACCGATACTCTCGGTTCTGGAGTCGATTGCCTCTTCCGCACGCCATCTGTTGTTAAAACAAATATAATACGCGTGTAGCACTGTGTGAAAGAATATGCTCTGTATATACTTAACGTGATGTGAACTCATGCTGAAGGTGTCTTGCCTTTTCTACTACGCACAAAAACGGGGAGGATAGTGCATTCCATGCAAAATTCGATACCGGGATACCACTGGAAATCCGCGTTTTGAGACTCCCTGAATAGAAAAAAAAATCTGATGTCCTCCATTCACATGACTTTCTTTAGCTGTTCCACTTATAAAATACTCTTACCAGAGATTATTCTTGCATCTACTTCATGATAATAGAAAGTGTGTTATTACTCACCTCCTTGTAAGTATAAGGGAAATAAGGGAATACATTAGGCTACCATGTCCTGCCCCGTCCAGTTCCGACTCCCGTCCCGTCCGTTCTCCATTCAGACCAGTGTCCCGCTCCCCGTCACGTCACCAGTCCCGAGCCGTGCCGACCAATCCCGTCTTGTACCATGTCCTGCCCCGTCCAGTTCCGACTCCCGTCCGGTCCGTTCTCCATCCAGACCAGTGTCCGTTCCCCGTCTCGTCTCCAGACCCGAGCCGTGCAGATCAATCCCGTGTCGTACCATGTCCTGCCCCGTCCAGTTCCGACTCCCGTCCCGTCCGTTCTCCATCCAGACCAGTGTCCCGTTCCCCATCTCGTCTCCAGCCCCGAGCCGTGCCGACCAATCCCGTCTCGTACCATATCCTGCCCCGTCCAGTTCCGACTCCCGTCCCGTCCGTTCTCCATCCAGACCAGTGTCCCGTTCCGCATCTCGTCTCCAGCCCCGAGCCGTGCCGACCAAACCCGTCTCGTACCATATCCTGCCCCGTCCAGTTCCGACTCCCGCCCCGTCCGTTCTCCATCCAGTCCAGTGTCTCGTTCCCCGTCTCGTCTCCAGACCCGAGCCGTGCCGACCAATCCCGTGTCGTACCATGTCCTGCCCCGTCCAGTTCCAATTCCCGTCCCGTCCGTTCTCCATCCAGACCAATGTCCCGCTCTCCGTCACGTCACCAGTCCCGAGCCGTGCCGACCAATCCCGTCTCATACCATGTCCTGCCCCGTCCAGTTCCGACTCCCGTCCCGTCCGTTCTCCATCCAGACCAGTGTCCCGTTCCCCGTCCCGAGCCGTGCCGACCAATCCCGTCTCGTACCATGTCCTGCCCCGTCCAGTTCCGACTCCCGTCCCGTCCGTTCTCCGTCCACACCAGTGTCCCGTTCCCCGTCACGTCACCATTCCCGTACCGTGCCGACCAATCCCGTCTCGTACCATGTCCTGCCCCGTCCAGTTCCGACTTCCGTCCGTTCTCCATCCAGACCAGTGTCCCGTTCCCCCTCTCGTCTCCAGCCCCGAGCCGTGCCGACCAATCCCGTCTCGTACCATACTGCCCCGTCCAGTTTCGACTCCCGTCCCATCCGTTCTCCATCCAGACCAGTGTCCCGTTCCCCGTCCCGAGCCGTGCCCACCAATCCCGTCTCGTACCATGTCCTGTCCCGTCCAGTTCCAACTCCCGCCCCGTCCGTTCTCCATCCAGACCGGTGTCCCACTCCCCGTCACGTCACCAGTCCCGAGCCGTGCCGACCAATCCCGTCTCGTACCATGTCCTGCCCCGTCCAGTTACGACTCCCGTCTCGTCCGTTCTCCATCCAGACCAGTGTGCAATTCCCCATCTCGTCTCCAGCCCCGAGCCGTGCCGACCAATCCCGTCTTGTACCATATCCTGCCCCGTCCAGTTCCGACTGCCGTCCCGTCCGTTCTCCATCCAGACCAGTGTCTCGTTCCCCGTCTCGTCTCCAGACCCGAGCCATGCCGACCAATCCCGTGTCGTACCATGTTCTGCCCCGTCCAGTTCCGACTCCCGTTCCGTCCGTTCTCCATCCAGAACGGTGTCCCGCTCCCCGTCACTTCACCAGTCCCGAGCCGTGCCGACCAATCCCGTCTCGTACCATGTCCGGCCCCGTCCAGTTCCGACTCCCGTCCCGTCCGTTCTCCATCCAGACCACTGTCCCGTTCCCTATCTCGTCTCCAGCCCCGAGCCGTGCCGAGCAAACCCGTCTCGTACCGTGTCCTGCCCCGTTGGAGGACTTCGCTTCGAGATGCTGAAGAGGAAGCAACAACGCAGACCAGCAGCCCCTACAGCAGCCACTGGTTCTCCGGCATCTCCGCCACCTGCTGTTACACCGGCAGTGAGCGCTACACCTTTGCCGCGCTCACCATCACCACCGCCGCCGACCGCCGCTGCTTCACCGGCAGCCAACAATTCCTCATCACCGCCACCGCTGTGCTCCACGCCGACGCCGCCCCAGTACAGTGCCGTGATTAGGAGGGTCCCTCGGGATCTGTCCACCCGGCACCTCCTCGCCGCTGCACAATTTAGATGGCCTTCATGTTCGAGGGCCACTAGAATTATCTGTGACCGGGGCCCGACACCACTAGTCAGGGTGGAGCTACAGGGCCGATCAGACCTGGAGGCTGCATTGGCGTCAGGGTTTCCCATATTAGCGCGACTTCTGCACGTTGAGGCAAGCAGACAGGAAAGACACCGGCCCTGCCGTCGCTGCTGTGCTTACGGGCACAGCCAAGATGACTGCTCTTCGCCGCCGAAGTTCCACTACTGTGGCACCAACGCATTCACTTCGGAGTGCACTGGGCACGACCTCCGCCGCTGTCGCCGGTTCTGTGCCACCTGTGGTGATACGGGACATTTCGCCGGGCAAGCCCAGTGCCCCAGCTACCCAAAGAGCAGGCACTCATCGCCTAAACCAACCTGGACACCATCATCTATACAGCCATCTCTGCAGACTGAACAACCAACACCAACCAACCTGCAGAAGGAAATCCAGGTCCTAAGTGAGGCCATTCAGGACCTCCACGCGGAGGTCCTGATTCTTACGGCTAAGCTGACGGCCTTGGAGGACAGGCTTCAGGAAAGGACAGCACCACTTCACATCCAGAACTACACCAAGCAATAGCAGCAGCAGACACCGACATCCGACTCATCTTCAGGGAGGAGGTGAGAGCTCTACTGGAGAAGTCGGCACCTCAAACTTCCAAGTTCAACATCCAAAGTAGACGTCAAGGGCTTAGGCTCGAAAGCGTCCCAGGATACAACGACTGGCTCAACAGAGTCAACCAGCACTAACTCCATCCTTCACCCTAGAATTCCTTCATTCCTCTCCCCGAATACTCCGCGGTGGCAGTCTGGGCCTCGGTCAAGTCTGTCTCCCGGTCCTCATTTCACCCTTCTGACTGCACCCTGCAGTCAGTTAAATTATCGCCTTGAATCCGCGGGTGCAATCATGCGGTACCGCCTCTCCTTTCTTCCTTCTAATACCGGTGGAGGGTTTTTTTAGTCGGTATGCCCACATGGGAGACCCCGACACTCCGGGCTTGCCCGAGTTAGTCCATAAGGTGGATTTTTCCCCTCCACTCGAAATTAAAAAAAAAAAAAAGGCCCCGTCCAGTTCCGACTGCCGTCCCGTCCGTTCGTTCTCCATCCAGACCAGTGTCTCGTTCCCCGTCACGTCACCAGTCCCGAATCCCGTCTCGTACCGTGTCCTGCCATGTTCAGTTCCGTGTTTCATCTATGTTATTTTAACTTTTTTATTTTAAGTTATTTATTTAATCTATTTTATTTCAATTGAATTATATCATTTAGTTATCTATTTTAATTTAAATTATTTATTCATTCATGTATTTATTTTGTTTTAATTAATATCTTTAATTTATTTTCATTTAATATTTCTTATAATTTATTTAATTTAATTTTTCTTAATATTAACTAAATTATTTGTTTTAAACTTATTTATTTATTTTATATTAATTAATGTAATTTACTGTCGCCTCGTCCCGTCATCTCTTCTGTTACACTTACACACAAAACACTCTTACACACTGACACACACGCGCGCAAACATTCACAAACACACTCACTGACACTCACACACATTCAAAAACACACACTCTCACATACAATCAAACACAGACACTCACACACACTCAAAACACAAACACGCTCGCACACATACATTCACACAAACACTCACTCCCACCCATACAAACACTCCCGCACACACTCACATACACACAATCACACTAACCCACTCACACACACACTCTCTCTCTCTCTCTCTCTCTCAAACACACCTTATCACACAATTCACACACTCACAAACACACTCCCACACACACACACACCTGACACATACCCTCACATACTCTAACACATACACTTATACACCTACTCTCCCACACACTCACACGCACTCTAAAATAGACACTCACACTCACAGCCACAGTCACACCAGACAAATACGCTCCCACACACACTCAGACACACCCAATCACACAAACACTCTCACACACTCAAACACATACACTCACAACCACTCTAACACACACACACACACACACACACACACACACAAACGCCTAAACACTGACACGCACACTCGCACACACACACACATTCTCAAAAACAGGCACATTCATACACAATATCACAAACTCACGCACACTAGAAGACACTCGCCCACAAACTAACAGTCACACACAGAAACTCACACATACACCCAAACACCTACTCAAAAACACACAAAAAAAACGCTTATGCACACACACATTACACCCAATCACACACACTCACATACGCTCATTCTAACACATTCAAACACACTCACATACACTCGCACACACTTTCCTTAACACAATCATACACATATACTCACACACATTCACAAACTCACAATTACTCACAAACTCACACGCACTCGCACACAGATTTCACACACACACACTCAAACAGAAAACACCCACTCTCTCTCTCTCTCTCTCACACACACACACACACACACACACAAACACCATCTTTTCCACACACACATACATATTGAAACACACACTCACAGATACACTCTCAAACTGACACCCCTAAGAACACTCATATTCACACACACAATCACTGACACGCACACTAATACACACAAAACACACACGCACACACACTCACACACACCACACTTAAACCTTGACACACAAACTCATACACATACAGGCATATACACTCACACACAAGCATTCTAACACGCTCACTTATGCACACACTTACATTCAAACACACTCACACATACACACAGTCGCACACACATTCACAAACAAACTCGCACACATGCACTCACACACACAAACCACCCACCCACAAACACTCACAAAAACATACCATTACGCTCACACCCTCTAACATTTACACTCACACAGAAATTCACAAACACACAGTGACACTCACACAAACTCACAATCACACACTCAAAGACGCTCACAAACACACACTCAAAATTCTTTCATATACCTACACTCACACTTACTCACAAACACACTGAAATAGGATCTGAAGCTTTCCTGGCGACGAACATGTTCTAGACGTTCTCAGGGTTCTAGCCAGGTGTAGTGATGAAGAATCATCGACGTTTCGGGAGCGTGCATCTCTCCCATCATCAGGAATGGCTCAAGCGGGTCACTCGTCATCCTGATGATGGGAGAGATGCACGCTCCCGAAACGTCGATGATTCTTCATCACTACTCCTGGCTTGAAGCCCGAGAACGTCTAGAAAATGTTCATCACCAGGAAAGCTTCAGATCCTATTTCAAGATTGTAGATGTCTCTAACTACACGCTACTGAAGCAACAGATATTAATTTGTCATAGTTCAAGCTTCTTAAACAAGAGTGCAGATGTTTCTAACTACACGATACCGAAACAAGAGCTATGCAAGTGTCAAAGTTCACGTTTCTCGAACAAGAGTGTAGATGTCTCTGACTACTCGCTACTTAATAAAGAGATGCATTTATCATATTCGCGTTTCTTAAACAAGAGTGTAGGTGTCTCTGACTACATGCTACTGAAGCAAGAGATATGCAAGCGTAATAGTTCACGTTTCTCAAATAATACTGTAGATGTCTTTTAGTGCACGATATTATAGGAAGAGATATGCATGTGACATGGTTCACGTTTCTTAAACAAGAGTGTAGATGTCTCTCTCAGCACGCTGCTGAATCAAGAGAAATGCAAGTGTCAGATTTCACGCTTCTTAAACAAGAATGTAGATTTCTCTGACTCAAGCTACTGAAGTAAGAGGTACGCAGGTGTCATGACGATGACGATGATTGGAGTTAAGGGCAACTACTGAGGTCATTAGCACCCAAGGATAATAAAGACGCCAAAGGTAAAAGAGCAATATAAAAAAGTAAAATGAAAAGTAGAACGTTATTTAAAAACCAGAGAATAATAACACTGGTGGCTAAAGGACACACCTGAATCCAAAATAGTTTTAAAAGGAGCAAGCAGTATACACAAGAAATAAAACGTGGTGAACAGGTAAAAATTAATGCGTGGCACACATAAATTAATTTTAAAAAAACATGAACCTCTGCTCCAATAAAAGTAACCCTTAAAAGTGAAAATAAGAGAAACTATATCCTTATTGGAACCACCAAAGAAGATAAAAAGCTAAAACTCTATCGACCACTCTGGGTCGTTGGCAAGGACGTCCGCGAGGGAGGCCGGCAGGTGGAATAATGAACGAAAGGCTGCTAGAGAAATACACTCTAGCAGCACATGCCGTACCACCAATTCTGCCCACAGAGCGGAGAGATAGGCACAAAATTCCTCTTAAAATATAACTATGAGTAAAATAACAGTGACCAATCCGTAAGCGAGCCAATTGCACCTCCTCCCGACGGGATTTACGAGAGGAGGTTACCCAGGTAACAGGAAGATCCTTCACTTCCCTAAGTTCTTTCCCGCGAAGAGACGCACAGTCTTCATGCCAGCCGGAGTGCACCACTCTCCGGACAAGCAGCGGCTACAAAAGGACGCATAGTACTGTGTTGCGATGCTGCCGTCTTAGCTGCCAAATCCGCCAGTTCATTACCCTGCAAGCCGACGTGACCAGGAATCCATGCACACTCCACATTAACACCAGAAGTGTGTAGAACGTGGATGAGGTCCTCGATGCGCTGCACGAGAGGATGGTGGTGGTACAACCCACGAACGCTCTGAATGGCACAAGAGAATCACTCATTATGAGGCAGTCACCAAAATTTCGACGGCGAACATACAGAATGGCTTGATAGATAGCATACAGTTCCACAGTATAAATAGACATGCTCTTTGCAATCCAAAAGTATATGTTTCGGTCCCAGTAACAAAGACACATCCAACACCGTCGGCGCACTTACTGCAGTCGGTGGAAATAAAAGATCGGTCATTGTAGTGGGATAAAAATTCTAAAACGCAAATACGGATACTAGAGACAGGCATCGCAGATTTCTCGTAAACTGCCACCCCGAAATCTACGTGGGATGTAGCACGTAACAAAGGGGTGTATACCCTCTCTCAATTGGAAAGCATGCGAGGAAGCGCGATATTGTGCTTTGGAAGCAGCTCGCGGAAACGGAAACCTGCAGGCCTGGAACTGAGTGACAAGTTTTCGCATCGTTCATCAAGCACGGCATTGAAAAAAGAGGAAAACGTTGGATGCGAAGGAATGCTGCTAAGCCCACAGCCATAACTGCCTAGCAAGATACTACGTCGATATCGCCGAGGGGGTTCTCCCGACTCGGCGTAAAGGCTAACAACTGGGCTGGTTGGAAATGCTCAAACAGCCACACGGATGCTCTGATTATGGACTGTGTCTAATCTTCTAAGCACAGATGGTCGTGCTGAGGAATATACAATGCATCAATAGTCTAACCTGGAACATATCAGCGCACAATAAAGACGGAGTAGCACCGTCCGATCTGCTCCCCAAGATTTGCCACTTAGTATCCGAAGGGTCACACTGTGCTTTAAGCTGTGCTATATGCGGTGACCAACTTAGTTTTCGATCGCATATCAACTCCAGGAATTTCACATCTGCGAAGGGAAGTATATTTGGCCCGAGATGATGAGAAGGATAATATTCGTCACCTTCGACGCCAGAAATTGACGCAGAGTGTCTTCTCAGGTGAGAAACGAAAGCCGTTTTTTGCGCTCCAATCATAGCGATTATCCAAACACCGCTGGAGAGGGCGTTCCAAAAACGGCGTACGCTGAGAAGTGCAGAAGATGTCAAAGTAGTCATCGAACAAACAGGACCAGACACCTGGGGGGACACATCCGCTAACACGTATCATAAGCCTTCTCAAGGGCAAAAAATATCCCAACTGTTGGGCTGTTCTTCAGAAACCCGTCCATGATCTGAGTTGACAGCGAGACAAGGTGGTCAGTTGCTGAACAATGTCGTCGAAAACCACATTGGATATTAGTCAGAAGGTTGTGGGATTCCAGCCATCACACCAACCGTCCACTGATCATGCGTTCCATCACCTTGCACACGCAACTGGTGAGGGGAATAGGATGGTAACTGGAAGGAAGATAGCGATGCTCTCCAGGTTTAGGAATAAGTATGATGGTGGCCTCACGCCACTTGTCTGGAAAAGTGCCATCAACCCAGGCACGATTATAGACCTCGAGTAGGAAAGCCTTACCATCAGGAGAGAGATGTTGCAGCATTTAGACATGGATACCACCTGGTCCTGGCGCAGAGTGTCGCGAAGATGAAAATGCATTGTCTAGCTTTGCCATGATGAAAAGACGATTATGCTCCTCAAGGTTTCCAGAAGGAAAGGAGAATCCTTGAGATTGCTCCTGAGACTTAACTGTAAGAAAGTCAGGGGAATAATTTCTGAGCTAATGCACTGCCTAAAGTGTTCGCCACGTCAAACGAATCAACAACAGCTCCGGCAGGTGTTTTGAGACCGATGATGGGTATATCAGTCAATTTTCCTGCCACGCGTCTTAACTTATCCCATACGACAGAGGAAGGTTTATGTCGGTTAAAAGAGGCTACAAATTGGTTTCAGTATGTCTTTTTGCTATACATAATAATTCTTCTAGATTGGGCACGCATTTGTATTGGCGAGTAGGTAACCTCTCGCAAAAGTTCGTGGTGAGCCCCAAAGTGGGTGGTGGGCATTCAAGACCCCTACCAACAGAAATGGTGTTGGTGGCTGGGAAATGTGGTCGTAGAAATCAGTGCGTGAGAGGCCAGTAGAGGGAGGCAGATAGATACTACAAATGGTAAATCTGGCAGATGGCAGCGTAATCCTCACAGCGACTGACTGGATGTTAGACTATAAGGACACCGAATCAGCGTAAATGTCATCTCTGATGAGCATCATAGTGCCTCCGTGTGCTGGAATACCTTCTGTCGGTGATAAATCACACCGTACAGAAGAATAGTGTATGATGGTAACATCTAGCAGACGAAGCGTTCTCTCTTGTATGCAGACGACGAGGGGTTGAGTCTGGTTGAGCAACAGTTCAAGCTCTGCTCGATGAGGTCAAATGCCGCGAGTTTCCACCGTATGCTAGCCATGGTGAATAGTATGGGATAAGAACTAAATGGAAAGCCGTTTCTGCAGGTTCGGTTGTACTAGTCGGGTTAATTTCTTCTTTTTTGCCGTGGAATTAACACCGGTTCCAGGAGCACTATCCTGCCACTTAGGCACTGTCCGTTTGGCAGAGTCCTCCTGCTCCATCTCTTCCACGGATGAGGACCCCTTTCCAATAGAAAATTTCTGTTCGAGGACTTCGAACCGATTTTGCGTACTGATCCTCGAAGATGGGCGTCGCCGATCGGAGCTCCTCCCAGAAGATTCCTCAGAAGAGCATCTACGTGGAGCATGATTTTTTTACTACCCTTGTGTGTTTTGGGTGCAGGAAGTCAGTCCTAACATAACTCGTCTTGAAGTTTTTTGCTAGTACAGAATATGCTAGAGTTTTGCCGGTCTTAGTGAAAGAGGTCGATGGTTGGGGTGGCAGCTGTTCTCGAGTTTGCCTTACATTGGCGGATTGTGATGCCGATATGGACATGGATGTTGAGGTGGATATAGGGGTGTGGAAACAATTATCTTTTCCGCAATTGTTGCCCGTTGATATCGCCGGTCGGTGTGGCGATTTCCCGCTTCGGTACCGGTTTCGCTGTAAGAACCGAACCGCGGGACAGAGGCTTGTCGGATACGCAGGAGCTTAAGGGCTTCGGAGGACACCTTCTCTTTCACCCGAATCTCCTGAAAGACCCTATCCTCAGCAAAACGGGGGCAATCTTGTGAACTGGATGGATGTTCCCCGCTGCAGTTCACGCACTATGGACGGCTGGCGCCTTCCCCATCGTGGGATGTGTCACCACATATTGCATACGTAGACCGATCAGAGCAAAATTCACTGGTATACCCAAACCTCTGGCACTTGTAACACCGTAAGGGGTTGGGTATATAAGGCCTAACCTCGATGGGTTCGTACCCCGCCTTAATGCTTTGAGGGAGATCTACCTAATCAAAGGTAAGGAACAGGGTACGGGTTGGTACAAAATCACCATTAACTTTCCGCTGAACCCTATAAACGGATGTTACGCCTTGTTCTGCCAAATCCTCCTTAAGCTCCTCATTGCACAAACCGTTCAATGCGCGGATGGTGATAAAGCCACGCGAGGAGTTCAAGGTCTTGTGCTTTTCGACCTTAATCGGGTACCTGCCTAAGAGATTCCACTTGAGTATTTTCGCTGCCTGGAACGTTGAAATTGCCTCGACCAGGAGTGTTCCATTTCGGGCTTTAACACAAGACTTAACCGGACCAGCAATTTTGCCAAGGCCCTTCTGGATTGCAAAAGGGCTGACAAACGTAAACGTTCTTCCTTCCTGTGTTCTAAATACAACTAATTAGCGAGGACCACTACATTCGACTACTTCTTTTCTATTGACTATCTTAGGTTTAGGTTTGCCATATAAATGGTGTAAAATTCCATCCCCCAGTGCTTCCCGCCCACCACGGAGCCCAACAAGGGGTCACCCCACTGCACAGGGGATATAGCAGGCTCGCCGTCCCACTCACCCTGGAGTTCGGTATAATACCTAGTCCTGGCTGATTGACTAGGGGTGGGTTAATCCCTAGCCTCCCGTTAAAGCGAAGCAGAAACCAAAGCGGTGTATTAGGCTGGGCACTCTCCCCAGTTACTGAAAAAACAGAAGCCCAGGCTCAGGTACACAACCATCAACCAATCAGGATAGTCCTTTCCACCGACATGGGTCTTCACACACGGCCAACACGTGGGTGGGAATTTTGATCTACTGACTCCCTCACCACAGAGGGAGTCAAGGTTGGCTCAGGAGCCCCCGGGTGCGCTAAAGCCGTACCTACCGTAGTAGGCCCCTGGGGGGGGGGGTGATAAGGATTGAAGCCAGTGAAATTGTGTCCGGCACGAAGAGGGTCTCGTCCGAGTCGGCCAAAGAAATGTCATCACCATCCGAAATCCGTGGCGACGGGGAAGAAGAAGCTGAGGGCGTTTGAACAACGCCGTCCCCTTGATCCAAATCTTCGACGGATGCTAGAACGCCTGGCCTGTTAACTCCGAAAGAAGAATACCACGAGGAATTAAACAGACGTTCCATCCCATCTAGAACATGGTCGTTGTTCAAAAAAAAAAAAAAAAAAAAAAAAAGACGCCCACGGAGATGGAGGTGACAAAGAAACCCAATCGTCACTTGGTGCTGGCGAAGAGGTAGCGCTTGAAGCAGACTGTGTAGCCGACATGATGAATGTTGCAAAGATATATGTGAGAAAACCAAGATGGTGGGAGAACTCGGTTCACACGGGACAGCTACCGACAACAGCAAAAGTATAAAGTAATAATGGCCGACCGGAAAACCAAACGATAAAGTTTTGAGATTTAACAGGAAGCAGTGGTAGATGGCGCGAGCCGCCGGATGTGATGTGGTAAGTGGAGATAACGACGTCCGGGTGTGGTCGCGATAACACGGACGATAAGAACACATTAGCAAGACTATATTCTTTCTGCAGGGAATCTAACATATTGTACAAGTTTAATGCGAATATATTAAAGTATAGGTATCCCTATTTTAAAAAAAGAACGCTTCCATTTCAATAAAACCGAACTAAAAGGTCCTCTGGAATAGCAAAACAATAGCGTTGTTATAGGAAAGGGTAATTGCAGGGTTTCTTAATAGTCTATGAACTGTATATAAAAAAGCTGATGTGTTCCATTCACATTACTTTCTCTACATCTCTGCAATAAATTATTGTTAAACAGCTTAAGCTTCTATTTACCTCATGCTAATCGAGAAAAATTAACAGAAATAATCTTATTACTTCCTTCCTTGAAAGTTGAAGCGAAATAAGGGAGTACCATAGGTTAAAGTGATAGTCAAAAGCTGGTTCCTATGTGACCGAAGTTCCTTTGTATGGACAGGAGTTGATAATTTCCTGTACGAAAAAGGTATGTTTTTCACAGCTGAAGCCAAAAACAAGGAATATCTAAAAAACGATCTACTCCACGAAAAAAATGTATATACCATAAATTGTGTGTTTTAACGTGCTCTACATTTTTGTGCTGTAAGTTTTTGTCCATCTCTTATGGTTTAGCAGTTATGCAAAATTTCGTAAAATTCATCCAGAATAAAGTAGTCTTCAGAGGATTTTCACAGAAAATTCAAAATATACATTTTATTTGTCAGGTAAATATCTTTAATATAGATATTTTAATCGAAATCGTCAGTCATTTTTTAAAAAAACAAAATTTTCGAAAAATGTTCCATATAAAGGGTAGTTTAGGATGGGGGAGATTTTTCTCAAAAGCTTCGTGTCGCATCCCTGAAAGAATCTAAACTTAAATACTAATTTTGGTATTTTACCGACTTTTCGTTTTTGAGTTATCGTGTTCAGACACGCGGGCCTTTTTCTGAAATGTTTTTTGATACAGGGGACCCCAAAATATATATTTCCGGTAAAATCTTGGTATCGAATTTTTGGGTGGAGTGCAATACCTTCTATATACACTGCGTACATAGTACGTGTAGAGAGAGAGAGAGAGAGAGAGAGAGAGAGAGAGAGTAAAAATGGATGAAAGGCTGAGTACAGGTGTCGCAGACCGATCTGCAAGAAGCGGAAAGTTCAGACGCTAGCTTTATAATTATAGACCATAGACAGAGAAAAGGTTTGCAAAGTTTTATTCAGGATTTTCATAGACAGAAATTACTGTTAAACAAATGCCACAAGATGCAGACCCACAGCAGTGGATTCAAACAATGCTTAATGAATTGCTAGAGTTTTTCAATACAGAACTACTTGAAAACGAACCCGGGTATGTAGGACTTACTATTCACGATTCGCAAAATGCATTTATGCCATTTAGCATGAGGGAAGCGCAGATTTGACCAGGTGAATACATATGTATTCCTTCAAAGCATAGAGAAGGCTATGCAAAGCAATTTATAATGGGAGGACTACTAAAGCTTAATTGCGTATGAAAAAGGAAATTTCCGGACGATGTTATAAACCATGTGAATTATGTTATCGCAATAAAGGTATAACAGAAATAAAGAATAGGGATGATAGTAGTGGGAATGCCAAGGCGGACAATGATGTTACCAACTCTAAGTATTTGCAAAAAGAGACGGCTGCAGCGCTTTCTAGAAATGTCGGGGGATCCATAAATGATGTTAAAAATATGATAGGCTAATGCAGCATAACCGTCTTCGGAGATCATTCGGAGAAGAATGTTTTACTTAAAACTAGACAGCAGTTAGAAAAACACATTGATCTCATACTGCATGATGGGCACTACAACGTCATCGTGAACCTACACATGGCGTTTAAGTGCAAGTACTACTGACGTCACTGTAACTACCCATTTACGGAGATGCACAGATGCGACACATCTTGTACAAAATGCCACATGCAGTGCAGGCAACCGTTTTCACAATATGTGCGAAGTAACACGTGCAACCGCGATTTTAACGGGCAACAGTGTTTTGTAAATAATTTAAAGAAGGGAGAGTTTTATTCTAAAGGGAATAGATTGATTGAAATTGAAAAGGTATTTGTTTAATGTGTAACAAGTTATATAACACTAAGAATAAAAAATGAAATAGCGTGTTATTTACGGACGCTCTTTAATTACTGTGGTTCTCAGCGTCCAATTCTATACTGGGCGTGAAATACCGCTTAACTTTGCTCAGAGGCCTCTCTATCTGGTTTGAGGTTGTTTTACGTGCCGTAAATCTACGACACGGGACCCACAGCTTTACTTCCCTTCCGAAGGAAGCCATCCTAAGGATTTGTATGCCCGAAAAAATCCATCGTCCTCCGCCGGGTTTGAACCCGCGACCTTGGGTATATGAAGTCAGCATGGTAACTATTACACCACGGAGGGCGACACACTAAGAATAGGAAGTCCGCAATGTCTGTGGGGAAATATTTTATACGAACTGCAAAACATGTGTAGAGGCCAACCATTCTGTCTAAGAAGCTGAAAAATGACTTTATTGTTATGTTTGTAGAATGCACACAGAATACACCGTATCAAGGCAGGGCAAATGTGGTTGAGTATGTTCCTAACCAATATGTGATACAGCAGGTATGTGCGCTCTACATTGACGATGAGAAGCAAATGAATTATTGCACTCAGTGTGGGGTGAAGGAGTGGATTTTTGCACGACATCCTGTAAAACAGCTGTTTGACCACGTCACGGAACTCAAACATGACAGATGGGAAATTGCTATTGCGCATAATCTTAAAACCTATGACGGACAATTTTTGCCAAAACATATGGTGGGAGATTTGAAATGGAACCCTGAGCTTATTATGAATGGTTCAAAAATATTTAGAATGAAATATAATAATGAACCTTTTTGGACTCGTTTAATTTTCCTCCTAAGCCGCTTTCTAGGTTTGCAAAATCCTTCCAGTTGAGCGAGTGCAACTGATATTTAACCTTACCTCTTTAAGACCAAAGAGAATGAGTGGTATGTAGGGCCGATCCCTGACCAAAAGCATTACTGCCCCGAACAAGGCCGAAGAGAGTTTGAGCACTGGCATGCCGAAACAAAGAACACGAACTACATTTTTGACATGCGCACTGAAATAGTCTCTTATTGCCGAATGGATGTAACGCTGTTCAGTTTGGGAGTTCGGAAATTTAGAAAAGAATTTCCAGAAAAGAACGGGATCGATCCTTTTAGGGAATGTGTCATCATTGCCCAGACCTGCATGAACGTTTGCAGAAAGCGCTTTGTGCCAAAAAAACGAAATAGCCATGATAACTGGAGGGGAATACAAACACTCGCGCACGGCTTGCGTATGGTTGTCGTGGTTGGAGCAGCAGCACAAGCGCCCTATAGTGCACGCTATGAGAAGGCGGGAAGTGAAAGTTGTTGGTGAACGGATACAGGCACGACAAGACGGTGTTTTTCTTTCATGGTTTCTTTTATCACGGGTACACAAAGTGCTTCCCGAATAGACACGCAGTGATTTACTTCTCAAGAGAAGATAAGGCAACCAGCCTATTTCGTTATGGAAATGTGGGAATGCAACTTCAACGATATGATAAAGACGAACGAAGATCTCGCCCCCTATGTGGAACGCTTTCCCTCACCGAAGCCTCTAAACGCGGGAGATGCGTTTTACGGCGGACAGACCAACAGCTGCACTAAGACCTTCTGCAAGGCAACGGCCGATTCTAAACTCTTTTACTACGACGTGTGCAGCTTGTATCCGTTTGTCAACAAGACCAAACCCTACCCGTTGGACATCCTAAAATTTACTTGGAGAACTTTCTTCGCTTAGAAATTTTACAGGGGGAATCGTAAAGTGTAGGGTTCTTCCACCCCAAGACCTGTACCACCCTGTGCTACCTGTGCGCGTAAACAGAAAAAAGCTTATGTTTCCACACTGCCGCACTTGTGCAGAGGCGCAAAACCTGGAGGAATGTTCCCACAACGCCAGGGCGTTAACGGGGACCTGGGTGATTGACGAAATGATAGTTGCCTGGAGGAGAGTTAAAGAGTCTTGCAGATTTATGGGATTTGGGAATATGACATGGTTCGATACAACCCTCAGACAGGAGCAAAGGGTTTGTTTCAGGACTATGTTAATCAGTTCTTAAAGATAAAAACTGAGGCCTCAATGTGGTCCACAGGGAGCGAAAAGGAGGGTTTTGTTAAACGGTTCTACGAGCGTGAGGGCGTGACCCTTGACCCCACATCGATTTCCCACAACCCCGGAAGACGTGAGCTGGTCAAGCTTATGTTAAAGAGCTTCTGGAGAAAGATGGGGGCATTACTGATGAGCTTGAGAAAAACGGAAAGGGTGCGTACATCTTCCGCTTCGCGTCCACATGTCCAAAGAGCTGTAGCCTTGAGATTTATTGCCCCGAAACTAGAAAAACTTTCTCTGTGAACCAAATCAACGGAATAACCTTAAACTCAGGGAACCTGAAGCTTGTGAATGCTCAGGTGATGCGAGAGGTAGTCCTTGAGGAGAACGATAGGCTAGGGGGAACACAAATCTCTAGGAAACCCCTCTGGAACGTTGTTACCAAACGGTTAAGATGGTTGTTACCAAACGAGCACTAACAGGCGGATTCGACACTCTTCCCTATGGGTTTAAGAGAAGCCGGTTTAAACATTAAAATCTGAGCATGCCAGGGGACTAGTTTATTGTTGCTTGAACACTTGCACGCACCATGCCGAAGGCTTCCTCTTCCAATGACGAATGCCCAAAGAGGATTACTTTTCCGTTTACCATGCTTGTTGCAGGACCCTCTAGATGTGAAAAACCAACCTTTGTAAATAACTATTCGAATGCTATCACTATGTTTAATAAATAACTGCGAAAGGCGTTGTGCTACAATCCGGAGGAATACTCTCCACGATTAGAGGATCCTCCTTTGAGTTGCGAGACGCACTCAGGAATGCCAGACCTAAACATGGTGAGCAAAAATTACCTCGTTACTCTTGACGGTCTGATATTTGACGGCGACTGCGTCAACGCGTCCAACTTTTTCACTAAAGACTCCCATCACAGGCACTTCGGAGTGATTTACATTCTGCAAAATGCCCTTCCGTAGGGAAATGAATTCCGAACGATATCGCTCAATGCAAACTATATAACTGTATTTAAAAACAATAAGGATAAGACGTAAATAGAGAGGCTCTGTCAGCAGTTTGAGTCTCGGATGTCGAAGTTGCTCTTGGAGGCATTCGAGAAGACCACGGAAAAGTCCCGTGGGTACATACTTCTTGATTGCACTCTGTTCACCCCTAATGCATTTAGGTATCGAACTGGTGTTCTTCCAGGAGAGAGCCTGTCGTACTTTTTACCCGCCGAGGACAACTAGAATACCAGCATAAATACAGGTAGTTTGGATGTATACTCATCATTGCGAATACATCATGTTGAGTATCGCCAAACTAAGCATTCCGTTAATAGCGAGGTAACACGCTAACCTGGCAGTAACAGCAAAAGCAAAATCCACATTGCGCAAAACTCTGCTGCAGAATGCCGTACCAGACCTCATAAAGGCGGTCTCGGAATGCATGCTTATCATAAGCCAGGGCAATGTGAGTTTACCACCAAGATATCCAAATCGCTTAAAAAGGCACAACACCTGCTGGAGAAAGTTAGTCGACAAGAAGCTGTTACTAAAGAAAAAGACACATTCTCGTGCAGAGGAGGATTTCTTCTGGCGTTTGTATTACCAGTCCTTGCCTCTCTCGGTATCGCTCTTGTGTCTAAGATTGCAAAATGAAGTACAGCAGACAGGCTGTCGCACCACAGCCCTTCACGTCATAGATAAGTCTATCCAGTTTGGCAAAAGAGATTAATTTACTTAAACGATTAAAGACGGATGCTCCCGATAAGTGGCGATTGTTTAAGTATAAATTCGCAAATCACCTAGACCTTATGGCACCAGTTAGAAAACCGTACACGGCCTCGGTCGAAGACGACGATGATGATGACGACTACGAGGATATATCCGAGGGACCTAAACTGAAAGTGGAAAGGGGCGCTGGTACGACAGAAACGACCCCTTTGGATATAGAACTGAGCATCAAACGGATGTCTTTATCGGAAAGAGCCCCGCGAAAGCATAAGATGAAGCGCTTAGAGAGCGGAAAAGAGCTCAAAAGGTCAAGGGAAAATATTGTGCTCAAGTGAAGCGTACTATTGGTATTTCTTTAGGAGGCGCAAATGGGTATTATGTACAAAAAATAGAGCACGAAGCGTTCAGGCGATATTATTACAACCCAGGACATTACGCAGGATTTTCCAATTCGGCTAAACTAAATAAGGCCAAGAGTGTTTCTAAAGCAAAGATCCGACAATTTTTGTAACACAGGACAGCTACACCAATCACAAACCGGCGATAAAGCGATGCTCCACGAGATTCTATCAGGTGACCAACATCAACGATGTTCGGAAGGCTGATCTTAACATGCTTCCTACCATCAAACAGTACAACAAAACCTACGCGTACATCCTAACGAAACTAGACGGCCCGGGTTCGATCCCAAGCGACCGCACGTGAGATTTGTGGTGGACAAAGTGTCACAGGAGCGGGTTTTCTCCGGGTTCTCTGGTTTCCCCGCCATTACATTCCATCGAGGCTCCATCTTCATGTATCATCAGTGTCATCGCCTGCGGTGCCAGAGCAATAAATGCGGGCGTTAAACACTACTAAAAAAAACATCTTAACGTTGATCGATGTGATTTCCAAATTTGCCTGGGCCGTTGCTCTAAACATGAAAGAAGGGACAGAACCTGTTTCAGCGTTTAAGAACATATTCTCAGAACACTCCCCCAGGGTGCTGCAAACAGACAAAGGCGCCGAATTCACTGACAAGTCATTTCGCGAATTTCTAAAGAGGCACTTCCAATAGCAACGTCACGTCCAGAGTCGCTGTGCGCTTTAACTGCACTCTAAAGAGTAAAGTGTGGAAGTATTTCACGCATAAAAACAGCTACCGATTTATGGAAGTACTCCCCCCCCTCCTCTAGTCAGGAGCTACAGGGCCATAAAAATGGCGCCAAAGGATGTAAACTAATCTAACGTGTTAAACGTGTAACCACAACCTGTACGGTTCAAAATTCGCGCACCACGTACGAAAAGAATCGAAGATTACAAAGGGGAATCGCGTACGCATATCTAAGTAGAAGGCTAGGTTCAACAAAGGATACGAGCAGAGTTGGACGGACGAGATATTTGTCGTCGCCATTGTGGTGCACGGGGCGCCTACGGTATATAAGTTAAAGGATCTCGCCGACGATGGCATAGAAGGCATCTTCTACACCGAAGAGCTGCAGGAGGTAGCCCTTTCTGAGACGTTTAAGATTGACAAAGTACTGGAGGAAAAAGGGCATAGTCAAAATAAACAGTGTTTGGTGAAGTGGAGAGGGTATTCCTCAGTTTAATTCGTGGGTGAAGGCCTTCACTGTTCCTTCACCATGATCAGAACCAGACCATTTTCTTTAACCTTCGTCAGCAATGCATCCATGGATCACTTTACCCATAACACCACTTCCAAATTTTCAAATATTGTACCCGAGAGACTAGTGTTGCAGGGGGAATGGGAAGTGGCCTTGCAAAAGGTGACGTGCCCCGTTAAGTTCTACAACGTTTCCAAGCAAGACGGGCAGATCGTAGGCACAAAGTAACGCTTAACCCAACTCAATCGAAATTTAGTCTACAATTACTTCCCGCCATTGTGTACGATCCAGGCGAGTTGGTGAAGTGTTAATTCTGTCATTCACGCACACCTGAAGGTGAAGGACATCTTCCATCATGATGGCGTGGGGGCTGTCAGTGTAAATGCTGACGTCGTTCACCCATCTAGATTACCCAATCTTCCGTTTGACGGTTACGTCAAACCTACTACCTCTTCGGGATCTTCCCGTCCTAAAAAGCTTACTGGAGTGGGTTCGGGAGAGCAGGGCGGGATGGGCGCCGCAGCTCCCGCCGGGAGCCCCGCCGCAGGGTCCTCTTCGCCGATAGATCGGACACACCGCATTCACAGTTTGCTCCTGTCACCAACACTCGCGAGTAAGCTGGGATTGGAACCCTTTACCAATGTCGTTTATCAGAAGCAGGGAAAGCAATCCGTAGATCCATACATGGGCTTTCCTTACGAAATGCTCATCTGCTGCAATCTGGTCGTTCCCCAGGTGGTAGGCGATACATTTGCTCAGGTCATAGAAAGCGTGGCCGTGGAGTACGAAAAGAGCAACATCACTACCTGACCGATGAAAGAACATTCTTTCCCCTGGCCCAGCACGATTTTAAGACCATGTGTATAGATTTAAGAAACGGTTTCGGCGAACTCTTACCATTTGCGGACGCTTTTTCTTCCAGTACAGTGTTCACGTTTAGATCGAAGCAGCATTCATGGAGTCAAGCACGCCCACTCAGTATTACCTTAATCAGGCAAGGGGTGTGCTAAACGATCGCGATTTTATTCTCTTCAGAGGAAATCGATATTAAAAGGGTAGCGGTCTATTCTCGGCCCTTGGAGGGCTCTCTAGAACCGTTCTACCATTTCTCAAAAGAGGAGCCAAGGCGATTGGAAAGGAGGCTCTTAAAGTCTGTGCTAACGTGTTGGCCGACGTTGCAACCTCCGACACGTCGCCAAAGGAATCGTTTAGGTCGAGGCTCAAATAGGCGGAATTTAATCTTAAGAGAAAAGCCGACGAAGAGATCCATTCCATGCTCGGCTCTGGTCTGCGTCGTCACAAAGGCATAAAACGCTCAAAAATCGCAAAGAGAAAACAGTTTAGGCGCGTTCGCAGAAGACGCAAGGTACAAGACATATTTTCATAATGTCCGAAACAGCCATGCACATAAATTCAGAGCTGAATCTTTTCAAAGATCTCCCCGTTCAGATGAACGTGGATGACTCCCGCTTCATAGTTCTCAATCCTCAGAACAGATTGATGCAGAATGCTCCCATCACCTTTCATTACTCTGGTAATGCTGACGATTACCTCGACCTCACCTACGTCGTGCACGAACTCAAGCTACGCATCGTAGGCAACGATGGTAACCCGCTCAAGACTGAAGTGAATGACACTTTGGTCAACAATGCTCTTACAGAACATACCTGTAAACGCTATTAAATTATTCCGAAGACGCTATGAACACCAGGCTACAGTCCGCGCTAGGGCGAAAAAGCACCGCAGGCATCACGGATACTTGGAAATCCAATGCAGGGTTTCTGTTTCGCCAGGTATTTACAAATAGCAGCAAAGTTGTGGAAATCATGGGGTGCTTTTCAAACGCTCTTCAGACAGCATAACTTGCTCTTAAATAATGCCAGCGCCACCATAAAGCTCAAACCATCATCCACCTGTTCTCTACCGCTAAAGAATTCAAAGTGCACACAGAAATTCAATTGGCAATTCTTCATCTAAAAATCTTTCGCCCATCACCCACCATTAAGCTCGCCCATCAGGCCGTGCTCGCAAAGAGCAATGCAAAGTATCATCTCAAAGACGTCAGCTTCCACTCCCTCAGCATTCCAAAGGGTCCATCAACGACGTCTTCATAGGGCAAGTTCCTAGAAGGGTGGACGTCACCATGGTATACGACCTTCAGCATTTTGGCATGAATTCCCTCCAGATAAAAATGTGCGGTCAACCCATTCCATCCTTCAACCCAATTTTGATAGCCGGAATGCTTTCAAACCCAGCAAGATGCCCTAGGCATTCAGTTTAAGGACGAGGGCCACTGCATACCGAGAGAGCAATGTCCTCACGGATACACCATTCTGGTATTCGACCACACTGCCGATATGAGCGCTAACGCCTCTTACATCTCGGGCCAAAGCCATGAAACTGTATCCATGAGCATAGGTTTTTCGAAACCGTTAACAGATGCTATCATGCTTCTCGTCTTGTCGGACATCAGTAGTAATACATACGGATAACAAGATGGATTAACGACAATCCTGCCACCAGGGGGGATTAAGCGCTAGTGTCGCGTTAATCCGCCGGATTAAGAAAATGGCGGGACATTTGAAAAAATCCAAGGTTTGGTTCATCGGATCATCTCTTAATCCGATGAAGAAGGGGTCAATGGATTAAGAGATAATCCGCTGATCCATACATTTGCAATTTTCAAATTTCCCGCCATTTTCTTAATCCGGTGGATTAACGCTACTGCACGCGTAGAAAAAAGGCTGCATTATTGATAATCCTAATTGCCAATCCGTATGCAAAACCTAATAAACAACAAGTTCATATCACAGATATATTTATTACATATTCTAATGCAATACAATATTGAATACATGCAAAAAACTGATTTCTTTAAGAAACCACATGCACAATTGTTTATATATATTTTTGTCTTTAGCTTGTTTTGAATATCACACGCTCACTGGTCGTCAGCACACGATAAAAAAATAATGTTTATGAAAGTTTTCGATGTAGGGGAAATAGTTTCACAAGGAGGACGATTTGTATAGGCATCACAGGCTAGATGAATCTGACGAAAATTGGGGTCGACATCTGCGTTGACGGCAGGAACATATACAGGTGCAATAATTGAATTGCGAATATCACCAGCAGGTAGAAGGCCCAAAGAGCTGAAGATATTGTCAATGGCTGGAACTTTGTTGGGCCACATGAAGACAGTGCATCGAACATCAGGATCAGACGGCGAAGGCTTCCATGCCGAGAATCTTACGTTGACGATGTGGGCATCGGACGAGGATAACCTAATGGTAACAATTTTATGGTCACCAAAGGTGGAGATTTCTTGTGAGACGATACGGCACTCCCTGGGGTATATGCCGGCAGCATTAACGGTCTCATCCACGGCAAATAAAATCCTGGCCATTAGGTTGGGATGGATGTCGACAGGGTCAGATTTGCAGGACATGGTACAGGATAATGAAAAGGAAATATTATTCAAAATCTGAGTACTGGTTGGAACGGTGTTGATAGTCACGAGGAGAAGAGAATTTGACGATGCGGCTCTCGAATCCTGATTGCTGTAGCTCCTCCCCGACGTAAGTCAGGCACATCGGGACGGTGTTCATTTCGTCGATGACGACTTGCGACATGGAGTCGAAGTTTTAAGGAAGAAATACTTCTCGGTTGTTGTTGGTAACGGCGACCTTGCGACCATACTTGGTTGAGAGTGCTCTAGCCCCCTGGATTCTGTAAGGGCGTCCTTTCTGTAGCTCGCCCATGGACATGAACGGCAGGGTTTCTGCCATTTGGTTCAGATCACGAAGAATGTTACTGGAGGTTGGCATAACGAGTTGCAGACTGTAATCGATCCAAAGCTGCAATTATATGTAGCAGACAAAGGCAAGATGGCGATGAGGTGGGGGAGGGAGCTGTTCACACGGGACAGAAAGCGATGTCAGCACTCCGACCGGAGATGGTGCAAGATTGCGCAAGCCAGAAAAACTCCACCGGACGTGAATCAGACAACCACTTGGTAGGTTGTGCAATAAGCTGAGCTAATGACGTCCGGTTACAGCGGTGAAAACAAGAACAAATCTCTATGAGAAAGAAATATTTGCACAGTATAAGCATGGTATTCATTCTTTAGAGAATACATTGCTTGTACAACGTATATAATAAAACATATTGAGAGAAAACCACACATTCTTTCCTAACAGTATTTGAGCCTGAAAATTTAACATACACAAACACATATACACATTAGCAGGGTGTTAAAACATTCATTAAACATGGATAATATACCCAGTACTATCACAAAGGTGGCGCAGGAGGATAGCCAGGAGATAGATCCGACAGAGGCTAGATTCGAAATTACAGAGCATAGGCAGAGAAATCTTCCAAAGTATTATACAGGGTTTTCTGAGACAGAAATTAATGTTAGGCAAATACCACACGATGCAGACCCACAGCTATGGATCCAAAGCATGTTTAATGACCTAATAGAATTTGAAAAAACTGAGCTATTGGAAAATGGACCTGGGTATGTAGGATTGACCATTCACGATACACATAATGCGTTTACTCCATTTAGTATGAGTGTGCGTAGGACCGATCAGGTGAATTCAAATGTATTCTTTCAAGGCATTGAAAAGGTTCTGCAAAGAACAGGGAATTTATAATGGGAGGACCACTTAAATTAAATTGTGTATGGACAAAGGATATTTCTGGACAGTGTTATAAGCCATGCCAAATATGCTACAACAATAAAGGCATTATAGAAATTAAAAATAGGGATATGTGCTTGCCTAGAGCACTTATAGTAGGAAAGGCCAAGGCTGACAAAGATGTTAATTACAAAACACTAACTAATGCCGATAACTTGCAAAAAGAAAGGGCTCTAGCGCTCTTTAGAAGTGTAGGAGGCAGAATAAATGATGTTAAAAAGTATGATGAATATTTGCAGGCATACAACATTACTGTGTTTGGCGATCATACAGGAAAATCTGTTTTATTCAAATAAAAAAAAATGGTCAGAAAAGCACATTGATGTTATATTGCATGATGGGCATTTCAGTGTTATTGTTAACCTAAACCTGGCGTTTAGGTGCAAGTACTATTGCCGAAATTGCAACTTCCCATTTTCCAATCCTAGAGAAATGCATAGTCGTGACACATTGTGTACAAAATTTTCACAGTATGTACGGTGTAACATGTGCAACCGCAACTTTAACGGACCTGATTGTTTTGAGAACCATCTCTAGAAGGGAGGGTTTTATCCTAAAGGACAAACAGTTTGCGAAGTGGAAACGGTTTTTCTAAGCTGTAATAAGCTGTTTAACATTAGGAATAGGAAGGTGTCTCACACCTGTGGAGAAATATTCTGCTCAAATTGCAAAAGACACGTTGATGCCAATAACTTGTGCTATATGCAACCCTTACAGTCTAGGAAGCTGAAAACATACTTTATTTTTATGTTTATAGATTTTGAATGCACGCAGATTACGCCTTTTAAAGGTAGAGCAAACGTGTTTGAGCACGTTCCAAATATGTGCGTGCTCCACCAGGTATGTCCGCTCTGTATAGACGATGAACACCAAATGAGGTATTGTGCACAGTGTGGCATCAAGGAGTGGGTGTTTGCGCAGAATCCGGTAAAGCAGCTGCTTGATCACGTCACTGATTCTTGATATGATAGATGGGACATAATTGGCATGGCGCATAATCTAAAGGCCTATGACGGACAGTTTCTGCTTATGTATATGGTGGGGGATTTGAAATGGTCACCAGAGCTCATGATGAATGGAACTAAAATATTTCGAATGAAGTATAGTAATGTCACATTCCTGGACTCTAAACTTTCTTCCCATGGCACTTTCTAGGTTTCCAAAAACCTTTCAGCTAAGCGAGACCAAGGGGTATTTTCCCTACCTTTTTAACACTAAACATAATGAGCACTATGTTGGGCCTATTCCAGACAAAAAGTATTACTGTCCCGATGGAATGACCGAAGACGGACGGAGAGACTTTGACCAGTGGCATGACAAAAAGAGAGAATCGAACTATGTTTTTGACATGCGATCAGAAATCGTTACATATTGTAGAATGGATGTTACATTGTTAAGTCTCAGAGTTCGAAAATTTAGAAAGGAATTTCTTGAGGAGAACAGCATAGACCCGTTTAGGGAATGTGTCACCATTGCACAGGCATGCATGAAGGTTTATAGAAAACGGTTTATGCCAAAGGATAAAATAGCCATGATACCCAGGGGCGGGTACCGACAGGGTGACAGGCAGTCGCGCATAGCGGTTATTTGGTTGACCTGGCTTGAACGGGAGCAGAAGAACCCCATTCAGCATTCTATGAGTGGGAGGGAAGTTAAAGTTGCAGGGCATAGGGTTGACGGGTACAGACCCGACAAGACGGTTTTCTTCTTTCACGGTTGTTTCTACCATGGGTGCCCAAAGTGTTTTCCTAATAGACACGCAGTGGTGCACTGTACGGGGAGTGAGACCATGGCCTCCAGGTTCGAGACTACCGTGAAGGTTTCTGAAATCATTCGGAAAGCCGGGTATACTGTAGTCGAAATGTGGGAGTGCACCTTCAATGCCATGATGAAGGGAGTCGAGGAACTCGCCCACTATGCCAAACACTTTTCCACACCAGAGCCTCTAAACCCAAGAGATGCGTTCTATGGGGGTCGAACCAACTGCACGAAAACGTACTGCGAGACAACAGAGAACTCTAAACTATATTACTATGATGTGTGCAGCTTGTATCCGTATGTGAACAAGACAAAACCTACCCGGTGGGCCATTCTAAAATCCATTTGGAAAACTTTTCTCGGTTGGAAACTTTACAGGGTGGAATCATAAAGTGTAGGGTGCTTCCACCCCAAAACCTGTATCATCCCGTTCTGCCGGTGCGCGTCAATGGGAAGCTTATGTTCCCACTGTGTCGCGCGTGTGCAGAGGCACAAAATCAGGAAGAGTGTCTTCATGGCGACGACAGGATCCTAACGGGTACATGGGTCTTGGACGAGATGATGGTCGCCATCGAGGAGGGGTACCGTGTTCTAGAGACTTATGAGATATGGGAGTATGACATGGTGCAGAATAATCCCTCCACAGGATACAAGGGGCTGTTTCAGGACTATGTCAATCAATTCCTGAAGATAAAAACCGAGGCATCGGGATGGCCCTCAGAATGCGATTCCCCAGGGGCGAAGGAGCAATATGTTAGGCAGTTTTACGAGCGTGAAGGTGTTACCCTGGACCCTGCAGCCATTTCTCACAATCCGGGTAGGCGTGAACTGGCCAAGCTAACATTAAACAGCTTCTGTGGGAAACTAGGGCAACGAGATAAACTGCCAACGTGCGAACTAGTGGACCAGTATGCCCGACTCATCGAGTTATTGAATGATCCGGGTGTGGAAGTGCAGACCTACATGCCGGCAACAGAAGACATAATGTATGTAGTTTGGAGGTACTGTGAACAGTGCCCTAAGCTAAGCGCCACGGCCAACGTTGTCCTCGCTGCCTACACCACGGCACACGCGCGGCTTGAACTTTATTCGTACCTAAAGCGACTTGGGGAACGGGTATGCTATATTGATACCGACTCTGTAATTACCTCGGGAAAACCGGGGGATTGGTTGCCGTCTGTAGGAAGCTTTTTGAGTGACATGACGGATGAACTTGAGAAGTACGGGAAGGGTGCGTACATATCGCGATTTGCTTCCACAGGGCCAAAGAGCTACTGCCTCTAAGTGTACTGCCCAACGTCAAGAAAGACATTTTCAGTGTGCAAAATTAAAGGCATTACGCTTAACTCAGGGAACCTGAGGCTTGTGAATTCCGAGGTATTGCGAGAGGTCGCCCACCACGAGCCCGATAGTGATCATGTTGCGGGGAACGCAGATCTCTAGGAAGCCGCTTTGGAATGTGGTGACCGAACCAGCGGTAAGAACCTTTAAAATGGTTGTCACAAAGCGAGCTATGGTAGACGGGTACGATACTCTGCCCTACGGGTATAAGAGACGGCGATAGGGGCCATGGCCACAAAAAATAAAACTCTCCAACCTCCAAACATTCGGACCCGAGAACCTAAGCAAACCATGACAAAATCCTCCTCCTCCCCAAAATGTCCAAACAGGCTTTCATTTCCATGTACAATGCTTGTTGCAGGACCATCGAGGTGTGGGAAGTCCACCTTTGTTAAGAAGCTAATTAGCAATGCTAGAGAAATGTTCGATAAACCGTTGGAAAAGGTACTTTGGTGCCACCCTGAGGAATACACACCAAACCCACAAGAATTCCCTTAGATATGCAAAACGCATGCAGGCATTCCCGATTTAAGCATGGTGAGGGAAAACTAGCTGGTAATCCTAGACGACCTAATGTTGGACGGGGACTGTCTTAACGTTTCAAACTTCTTTACTAGAGATTCCCATCATAAGCACTTTGGGGTTATATATATTCTGCAAGATGTTCTGCCGCAGGGAAGAAAATTTCGGACGATATCACTTAATGCAAACTATATTTTCGTGTTTAAAAACAATAGGGACAAGATGCAAATAGAAGGATTGTGCCAGCCCCGACGGTCGAGGTTTCTATTGGAGGCATTTGAAAAGGCAACGGAACAACCTCATGGATACCTCCTGCTCGACTGCACACAGTATACTCCAAACGATTTTAGATATGGAACCGGAGACCTTCCAGGAGAGCAGCTGTCTTATTTCATTGCCAGCAAGGGGCTTTAGAATTGGAACATGGCGCACATCGGAAGGGGGTGTTAAATACAGCTGTTTAAGCTATACGGTTTAATGTAGTTGAAGAATGGGTAGGAAAAGGACACCCACCGTTAAAGTGAGCACTCCGCTTATAGCGAGGCAACACGCAAACTTGGCGGTGTTAGCAAAGGAAAAACCTGCATTGTGCAAAACGCTGATTCAGAATGCCAGCCCCGAGTTGGTGAAGGCTGTTTCGGAATGCATGCTTAACGTTAGCAAGGGCAATGTAAGCTTACCCCCAAGATGCCTTAAACGCTTACAAAGGCACAAGACCTGCCGGAGAAAGTTAGTCGACAAGAAGCTTTCGCTTAAGAAAAAGAAACGCATTCTCGTTCAAAAAGGAGGATTTCTTCCCGCATTTCTGTTGCCAGTTCTTGCCTCCCTGGGAAGTGCCCTTGTGACAAAGTTTGTGAAATGAAGTACCGGCGCCAGGTTCTTGTAGCTTCCCAGTGTATATGTGTTTGTGTATGTTAAATTTTCAGGCTCAAATACTATTAGGAAAAATGGAAATGGCGTGTTATTTATGGACGCTCTTTAACTACTGTGATTCTCAGCGTCCCATTCTAAATTGGGTGTGGAAGACCGCTTAATTTTGATCAGAGGTCTCTCTTATCAGGCTTGAGGTTCTTTTACCTGCCGTAAGTCTACGACACGGGACCCACGGCTTTACGTCCCTTCCGAAGGAAGCCATGCTAAGGATTTTTACACCCGAAAAAATCCATCGTCCTCCGCCGGATTTGAACCCGCGACCTTGGGTATATGAAGTCAGCATGGTAACCATTACACCACAGAGGGCGACTCTATTACCAAAGAATGTGTGGTTTTCTCTCAATATGTTTTATTATATTCGTTGTACAAGCAATGCATTCTCTAAAGAATGGATACCATGCTTATACTGTGCAAATATTTCTTTCTCATAGAGATTTGTTCTTGTTTTCACCGCTGTAACCGGACGTCATTAGCTCAGCTTATTGCACAACCTACCAAGTGGTTGTCTGATTCACGTCCGGTGGAGTTATTCTGGCTTGCGCAATCTTGCACCATCTCCGGTCGGAGTGCTGACATCGCTTTCTGTCCCGTGTGAACAGCTCCCTCCCCCACCTCATCGCCATCTTGCCTTTGTCTGCTACATATAATTGCAGCTTTGGATCGATTACAGTCTGCAACTCGTTATGGCAACCTCCAGTAACATTCTTCGTGATCTGAACCAAATGGCAGAAACCCTGCCGCTCATGTCCATGGGCGAGCTACAGAAAGGACGCCCTTACAGAATCCAGGGGGCTAGAGCACTCTCAACCAAGTATGATCGCAAGGTCGCCGTTACCATCAACAATCTAGAAGTATTTCTTTCTTCCAACTTCGACTCCATGTCGCAAGTCGTCATCGACGAAATGAACACCGTCCCGATGTGCCTGACTTACGTCGGGGAGGAGCTACAGCAATCAGGATTCGAGAGCCGCATCGTCAAATTCTCTTCTCCTCGTGACTATCAACACCGTTCCAACCAGTACTCAGATTTTGAATAATATTTCCTTTTAATTATCCTGTACCATGTCCTGCAAATCTGACCCTGTCGACATCCATCCCAACCTAATGGCCAGGATTTTATTTACCGTGGATGAGACCGTTAATGCTGCCGGCATATACCCCAGGGAGTGCCGCATCGTCACACAAGAAATCTCCGCCTTTGGTGACCATAAAATTGTTACCATTAGGTTATCCTCGACCGATGCCCACATCGTCAACGTAAGATTCTCGGCATGGAAGGCTTTGCCGTCGGATCCTGATGTTCGATGCACTGTCTTCATGTGGCCCAACAAAGTTCCAGCCATTGACAATATCTTCAGCTCTTCGGGCCTTCTACCTGCTGGTGATATTATTCGCAATTCAATCATTGCATCTGTATATGTTCCTGCCGTCAACGCAGATGTCGACCCCCAATTTTCGTCACATTAATCTAGCCTGTGATGCCTATACAAATCGTCCTCCTTGTGAAACTATTTCCCCTACATCGAAAACTTTCATAAACATTATTTTTTATCGTGTGCTGAAGACCAGTGAGCGTGTGATATTCAAAACAAGCTAAAGACAAAAATATATATAAACAATTGTGCATGTGGTTTCTTAAAAAAATCAGTTTTTGCATGTATTCAATATTGTATTGCATAAGAATATGTAATAAATATATCTATGATATGAACTTGTTGTTTATTAGGTTTTGCATACGGATTTGCAATTAGGATTATCGATAATGCTGCCTTTTTTTCTACGTGTGCAGTAGCGTTAATCTACCGGATTAAGAAAATGGCGGGAAATTTGAAAATTGTAAAGGTATGGATCAGCGGATTATCTCTTAATCCATTGACTCCTTCATCGGATTAAGAGATAATCCGATGAACCACACCTCGGATTTTTAAATGTCCCGCCATTTTCTTAATCCGGCGGATTAACGCGACACTAGTGCTTAATCCCCCTGGTGGCAGGATTATCGTTAATCCATCTTGCTAATCCGTATGTACTACTACTGACAATCATCGCACCATTGAAATTGACTCCAATAGATCCATCCTCGTATCATGAACACGTTTCATTTGCAACGGTTTTTATCCTCGTGTCCCTCTACTCGCCTCCTCTTTTTAGGTGTTTTCGCTTGCGATCAGTTGGCACTTGATACTTCTCGCCTGTGCTTTCCTTTGACCGTTGCCATTAATACGGATCCCAGCACAAATCTGCATCTACATCGGCTCCAGCGGAAGAGGGGAGTATTTTGACAGTTACGGTCTCAGCACATTTGAACCGCACATTCAAAATTGGTTGAATAAGGTCTGCAGCACCAACTGGTTCCACAGTTCCATTAGGCTGCAGGGAGATGACAGTACGACCTGCAGTCATTATGTCATTGATTTTCTTTCTCACCGCTGCTCGGGAGCGTCCAGAGATTCGTTTTTTTTTTTTTTTTTCAAATTCGCGCTAAGGATTTCCATCACAACGATCGTGTCATTCTTCGAACGTATGTTCTTCGTGTCGTGTACAAATTCTCAACAGCCTGCCAACCTTTGTTGTATCGATACCCTCCCTTCCTCCCTCCCACAGTGCAGCTTTGTTTCTATTCATTTCCTCATATTGTGATTTCAGAACTCGCTTCACTGCTATATTTCCTGCTCGTACGTGATCGCCGCCAGTACATGTTCCACGAGGACGACAGCTCTTCTATTGGGTAAGCACCGTTAGCGTTTCGTAGGTGATTCTGCTCATGTTTGTCCCTACGGCATTCTAACACTTTCGCTATTGATGTTTCAGAGGCATAGAGGCCACGCCGTGGCTGAGTGGTTAGACCTCTGGCCTTTCACCTAGACGGCCCACATTCGATCCCAAGCGACCGCATGTGAGATTTATGGTGCACAAAGCGGCGCAGGGGCGGGTTTTCTCCGAGTTCTCCGCTTTTCCCACCATTGCATTCCAAGCCGCATATTCCATCCATGTATCACGAGTGGCATTGCCTGCGATGCCATAAGTAGTAAAAGCGGGCGTTAAACACAACAAAAAAGAGGCACAGATATGAAGTCGTCGAAGGAGGGAACTGCTGCATGGGAGCCTTCATCTACCACTGGGCCGTTCTCCGATGTCTACTTTCTCAACGGTCCACAAACCAAATTCGTGTGTGTTGGGTTTTCGCCCTTAACGCCTTACCAACTACAAGTGCCCATTGTAAGGTGCGGTTGCAGAAGTCCTAGTTGGAGATGAATGGCAGAAGCTGGTGGATACGAAGCCTTCGATCCAGGAACGCCTCCTCAGCCCCGACACCTGTGTTCAAGATCTTCAATTCTCAGGTCGTGACTCCGCCATATTCAAGACCATGTTCGGCAACACATTGTCGTCTTCAAAGACCAGGAGGGACACTGCGTTTCTTTCACGCGCGAGGAATGCAGCGTGTTGCACAACCTCCAGAAACTCGTTACAGATCTCCTATTTCACAAGAAGAAAGAGGAGTGCGACACTCACAACCAAACCACGGAGTTCCACAAGTACATGCTTCACTTCTTTACATCTGGTGCATCCTTCACCACATTCACAAAGTACTTTCGCTCCGCAAACTTTAGAATCTTCCTAGGAATAGACCACTATCTCAAGCATTCACTCGCATAAAGCATCCTACGTCATCATTCTTCTTAATTATTTCTTTCCCTCCCCAACCATTTCCCTTGCAGTCGTCCTTCACCCATCGGCAGATGTCTGTGTATACCGATGGCTCCAGTGTTAAAGAATTACGAGGTAGAGGGACATCCTCACAAGAATGCACCGTGTGCCCTAAGGTTCATCGACGACAGCTACGACGGCATGAAATGCCATAGCTGTGAAAGCAGAATCCACTACATCTTATCAACATGAACTTAAAAGACATACTGTTTAAAGTTGTGCCTTGGCCCCCTGACACCATTGACGAAGGTGCAGACGTGGATATTCTCGTCAATCAAGATCAACTATTTAAATTTATTCCCAAAAGGTGTCTCTACATCATTTCCTACGAACAATACATCACAGTAGATAAAATGCAAGATCTTATAAATCAGGGCCGACTGTGTTACGGTAGATGCTTGGCTATTCCCCTGGGAAACACCTCGTTGTTCATTATGCCGGATCTCATTAACTGAGATTGGCTGTTCAGCGAGGTTGTTAACAGCCCCGATGCCAGCGCCATCTACTATAAGAGCAATGCCTGGTGGTAATCCCCTTCGCCTCCTATCCATCCGCTTCCTCACGTCAGTTTATGCAACTCTCCTCATGTCCAGTTCTCAGTGTACTCTCCACTGCTCAAAGTTCTTTCATCGAAAGTGCAACGAAGTCGTCTTCACCGACCTTCAAGTCTTCAGTTTAGAATCGACGCTTTCCTTCAAAAGTATGCCCGGCGCTGTAGAGAGATTCCAACATTCACCAAATACCTCGAACAGCACCGAACTCTCTCCCACCTCAGCAATGAGGAGATTCGAACCGTGCTGTTTTACAGGGAAATACCCTCCCTATAATATCGACTTCATTTGGAAGAGTTTAATTCGCACACAACAGCAAAAATGTGGAATTTTTTGTCGGTGCACCCAAACACTGGAACCAACTATGGCAAATAATACACATAGATAGACCTGCACCGCTCATTAGAAACTGCCAAATCAGCCGTGAAGTTCATCCCCTCTTCAACAACGTGTGAACGATGTGGACTGTTATTAACTTCCACCGGATGCAGCGCTTCCCCCGGCAAGCTCTTATACAGCAGTATCGGGCTAACTCATCACAGTCGACGAATAGGACTCTTGCACCATGGCCAGCAACACAAGCATTCTTCGTGATCTCAACTAGATGGCAGAAACTCTGCATTTCATGTCCGTCGGAGTGCCCAAGCAGGGGGCTCGAGCCATCTCAACCAAATACGGCAGAAAGATCGTCGTCACCATCAATAACCAGGAGATATTCCTACCTTCAAACTTTGGCGTCATGTCGCAGGACTGCATCGACGAGATGAACTACGTGCCCCTGTGCGCATTACTTACTCGGGAGACGAAATGCTCAAGAGCGGTTACGAAAGACGTATTGTAAAGTTCTCTGCTCTTCGAGAACCTCCTTGCTCCAACCAGTACTCAGACTTCCAGGAGTGTTCCTAATTCTACCAGTTGCATTCCTAACCTTCATCTGTCAACATGGCTTACAAGTCAAACGCAGTTGATATTCATCCCAACCTCATTGCCCGAATCCTCTTATACATGGATGCCTCCGTAAATGCTAACGGCAACTACGCCGAGTGCCGCCGCATCTCACAGGAAATATCGGACTTTGTAAACCACAAAATTTGCCCCAATCAAAGTATCCAGCAGCGATGTCCACATCGTAAACGTCAGTTTCCTCGTCTCCAAAGCGGCAGCATTCTCGATGCACCGTCTATGTAGGGCACAGCAAAGTCCCCGACATTGACATCATCACCTCTTCAGGATGTTTTCCAGCAGGCGCCGTCGTTCGCATCAATGCTCCAATGTATGTTCCAAGAATTGACGCCCTCGTCGACCCAAATTTTTGACACATCCACCTGTAACGATCGTCCTTTGTCCATTCATGACGACGCATCGTTCAGTGATTCGACTCCATTCAATAAACTATTTTTCACAGTGCAGTGTACAAAATTCATATTATTCTGTGTGATTTCTAATGTGATATTTCAGTATGATATTGTATATTATAATTGAGTTGATCATATATATACTTGATTTTGTGTAATAAAAATGAATTATGATAGAGGAATACTAAGTATACATGCGCATTATCAATTGGGGTTTCGCCTATCCTGCCACCACAAATATTTTTATATACAATTTTGATTTTCAATTTATAATTTTCTTTCAATATGTGTTCTCCTTTAACGCCTAATCCGGTGATCATACCATCGCCACTTTTTTTTTTTTTTTTTTTTTTTTTTTTCAAATTTACCGCCTTTTCTTAATCCATCCGAGTATCCCTTAATCCGATTACACTCTATTCCAACGGATTATCTCTTAATCCGCTGATCCATACCACGGTATTTCTTTCAAATTCCCCGCCGTTTTCTTAGTCCGACGGATTAGCGTGACCCTAGCGCTTTATCCTCCTGGGTGGCAGGAATATTGTTAATCCAACTTGCTTATCCGTATGCATTACTACTGACGCCACTTTTCCGGGAATGCAGCGGGAGGCCACCATCATCCCTGTTTTGAAACCTGAAAAAGATCGTTATCTTCCATCCTGTTTCTCGCACCAGTTGCGTTTGCAAGGTGTTGTAACGCATGATTACTGGACGGCCGGTGTGGTGGCTGGAATCCCAGCACTAACTTTCGGTTTAGGAAGACGTCAGCAGCTGACCACCTTGTATTGCTATCGACGCAGATCATGAACGGGTTTCTGATCTACTGACAAAGAGCTGGGATAGCTTTTGACCTCGAGAAGGCTTATGATACGTCATGGCGAGCAGGGATCTTACACACACTGAACTGGAATATACGTGGAAGCCTACGTTCTTCATTTAGAACGTTATGAACGATCACGTTTTCCGAGTAAGGGTCGGGTCGATTTTTTCGAACATTTTTATTTAAGAGAACGCAGTGCCACAGGGCTCGGTACTCCACGCCATGCTGTTTGCTACAGCGAAGAATTCTGTTTCGCAGTGTGTTCCCCCAGGGGTCTCGTCCTGCACCTATTTGTAGATGTCTTTTGTACTCCTCAGCGAACGCCGTTTCTGGAACGGCGTCTACAGCAGTGCTTAGACAATCTTTCCAACTGGAGCTCGAGAAATGGATTTCGTTTCTCAACTGGCGCCGTAGTATGCGGTTACCTACTGTCTCTTTGACTGGGGCCAGATGTGCTTCCGTTCGCAAGATTCCTGGGGTATATATTCGATCGGAAACGTTGCTGGTCACCGCACAAAACACAGCTGAAAGTGCGGTGTGACCGCTCTCTGAATATTTTACGGATACTAAGTGGCAAATTTTGGGAAGACGATCGGACAGTGTTGCTACATCTATACCGTGCAATCATCCAATCCAAATTAGACTATGGATGAACTGTTTATGCTTCTGCACGATTAGATGAGAGTCCGTAACCAGGGTATCCGTGTGGCTGTTGGAGCTTTTCCGAACAGCTCAGTTGGAAGCCTTTCCGCCGAATCGACAGAACCACCACTGCGTTGTCGGTATGTCCTGCTCACTAATTATGGCAGTGGACTCAAAAGCAAGCCTGCGCATCCATCGTTTGCTCCCTTTTTTTCTCTACCAAGCTGGATGAACGTTATCGCCACCTATCACTTGTTCCAAAGCCTGCAGTTTTCGTTTCCGAGAGCTTCTTCGGGAGCTTAATATTAAAATATGGAACTGCCTAGCACGTTTCTCAAGGACGACCCACCTTGGTTATGTGCTGCATTTCATGTAGATCTCGGGATGTTGCTATGTGGGAAGTCTACGATGCCTGCGTGTAGTATCCGTACTTTTTTTTTCTTTCTAGAATTGTATCCTATTACAGTGGCCGTATCCGTGTATACACCGATAGTAGCCAGTGTACTGATTGTGTTGGATGTGCATTTGTGACTGTAACACCGCATACTCTCGGTTTACATAGTAGCACATCCATTTATACTGAATGCGATATACCGAGCCTTTGTGTACGTACACCGTCGCAATTTCGGTGACTGCCTCATTTTGAGTGATTCGCTCAGTGCAATTAAGAGCCTTCGTGAGCACTATCACAATCATCCTATCCCATTCAGGACGCCCTCCATATTTCACACGCTTCGGTAGTTCATGTGGACTGTGCATAGGTTCCTGGTCACGTAGGCTTGCTGGGTAATGAACTGGAAAATTTGTTAGTGAAGACAGCAGCAATGCAACGAAGTACTGTTCTTCCTTTTGTATCCACTTCGGGCTTCAGGCTTGTTGTGCGGAGAGCGGTGCTTTCGTGCTTGCATGAAGAATGGTCATCTCTCCGCGGGAAAAAGCTCTGGGAAGTCAAGGATTTCCCTGTAAACTGGGTAACCTCCTCTCGTAAATCCCGTCGAGAGGAGGTGCTGTTGGCTTGCTTCCGAATCGGTCATTGTATTTTACGCAGTAACATTTTTAAGAAAGATCTTGCTCCTATATGCTAGCTCTGTAGGGAGACATTATCGGTCCGTGTCGCTGGATTTATTTCCTCTGGCACACACCTATTCCTCTCTGCAAATGCGATCCACCCTCGCAGAGATTTTGACGGACGATGAAAGCTGTGGCTATGGCTTTTAAATTTATATCGTATTTTAATGTTACACTAAGCACCTAGTATTTTAATTGTACTTATCACCATTAACAGCTAATTTTATACTTTTTTTTTGTTGCTTGTGGCTTTTTGTTTTAGCGTTTTATTCATTTTTAGCTGCGTTGTTTTTCTTCGTTTTTCCACTCTTCTACCTCTGGTTTTCGCCTTGGTGGTTTTATTTACCATGAATTTTATTTTAGCCATTTTTTTTATTTTTGAATCTATTTCGTGTATCTCGTGGTCTTAGGCTCGTTAGTTCAGCACTCTTAAATATCATCATCCACTGACATGTTGAATGTTACCCTCGAGATTCAGTGCGTCTCCAATTGGCTTTGCGGCAATTTCGTGAGGGCGGGAACATATTCGGGGCCAATGAGCCATCGATACTAACGAGCACTGGGAGGTGAGGATTAAACGATGATTCAGTCCATGAGTGATGGTTATGTCCAGGACGTCTGAGTTTTGTTATCTGTTGTTTGGGAGGCATGTGGGTCGTTGGGAACATGAATTATGCAGTGTCTCAAGAGAGCATTACCGGAAGCATTTGAGACCCGAGAATTCTAGATAGGACGTTTTCCGTTTAGGTTCCGTGTGGTTTAAGCGCTGTTTGAAGGTGTCCGGGCGGGTTGTACGCAAGTTTCCGTGGGTGGCTGATTTTAATACAGATGGCTGTCTCCAGTCTTCGCAGGGCAGGAAGAGGAGCTAGTTCGTGTTCTATTGTGTCTTTGATGATTATCACTATGCCTCAGCCTCTGCCGTCGCGGTCTTTGCGGTAAATTTGGTGTGGTGGGGTGGTAAATCTGGCCGATAGGAAACGGTGGGTTTCCTACACGAGAAGAATGTCTGAATGGTGTCGAAAGATATCAACAACTTCAATGTTTGCGTCTGTAAATTCCGTTGGCATTCCACGTGGCTAACCTTGTAATTGGTTCAGTCAGTATGATGGGTCGTCAAGGAGGTTGGTGTCGGGATCGCAGAATACGGCAAAGAAGCTCGATAGTTTACGAGGGTGTTGAGTGCCATTTATGATTGGGTGCTGAGTAGGGATAGGACGTGGACGGGTTCATGTCAAGCCTGGGATCAGGTCATACGCAGCCAGAGCTTGCTGGATCTGGTCAAGGGTGAGTGTTGGTGGTGGTGTGACAGGAGGATGGTTGAGAGAAAGGATTCGGGGCGTGGCGGGTTAATGAATATGGAGGTGCGGGTTTGAGAAGGTTTGTAGGTTAAGTGTAGGATAAGCAGGGGCTTGGGCCAGATTGCTGTGCCCGCAGAGGGTGCGGTGGGATGAGTAGCAGTACAGGTCACGCTCACTCGGGGGGCACCCGGGTTTCTCCTAGCTTTTCATTGGGATGCTGCCGAGGTAGCCTTTGCGTGGCCTGCGGCTGATCGTTGGTTAGAGGAGCGAGAGCATCCTTGATGTGGATACCGGTCTCCTGTTGGGTGCGCCTCGCAGCAAAGCCCACACTGACCCGCTCCAGTCCTTAAACCATGTGACAGGATGCACTTGGAGCACGTCTATTGGGTTTCAGTGCAACCGCGTTCAGAGTGCCGAGGTGCTGGGCATGTACCGCGAATAGTCCACCTATAGTCCTCTTCCTAAGCTCCTAAGGAATGAGGTTCGATCCTCCTTGAGGGCTCCTCAACAAGGCCCTCGTGTGAAGCGCCTCAGTTGTACCACCCGGGCATGTCCGAACCCCTAATCGGGAACACGGCCCTCTCCTCAAGAAAGCGACACCAGCTGATGTATCACTTCCTCGAAGAGGCGCGAACCATCGTATCACGCAACCGACACTGGCGCCATCGAGGCTACGTAACTTAGGTGGCCGCTGGGTGTCAACAGGGTACTAAGCGGATGCCTGGCTCCTGTGAACATACATCGGTGCCAGCAGCGCTGATATTTGGGCATACGAAAGGGGAGGCTGGAGTTGGGTAGGATGACAAACGGGAGGGGTGTCTCCCAGGAGTACTGGTGGAATTGCCGGGGACTGGGGAAGGTTGGAGAGAATGATGAGTGGGGTTTTAGGGCACTCAAACGCTAGGTTATCACTGCCTTACAAAACTAAAATTTTAAGGGGTCCAAGGCTAAAATCACGATAAAAATTACGAGATAAAAGAACAGCTAAAAGTTCATAGAAAGAAAACATGAGATTAAAAACCATCCAGTGCAAATAAAAACTTAGTAAAACCGACAAAACCCATTAAAACATAGGAACGTAAGAACAGGTTAAAATGAGCTAAACCTAAAAACCATAAGAAACTAAAACAGTACTATGAACATTCAACAAATCAGATCCTTAGTGGAAGTCACGCTTTTCATAAAAAGTTGAAACCCTTACCGACCGCCCCATGATCATCGGCAAGGATATCTCCTAGGGAAGCCGGCAGGTGGAGAGATCTGCGATGAGCCGCTAGAGCAACGTACTCTAGCAGTACGTGCTTCACCGTCAAGGACGCTCCACAGAGCGGGCAGAATGAACAGGATCTCTTTAGAAAGGTAACAATGGGTATAAGTTTAATGACTAATGCACAACCGAGCCAATATAGCCTCCTCCCGACGAGAAGGATGTGAGGAGGTAACCCAGGTTATAGGGAGGTATTTCACTTGCATAAGCTAATTACCGCGGAGAGCCGCCCACTCCGCATACCTGTCCGAAAGCACTGCTCTCCGCACCACCACTCTAAAATCGTCCACTGCTGCACAAGGAACATTAACTCTGGGCTCTTTGAGTACCGATTTTGCTGCCACATACGCCAGTTCATTCCTTGGGAAGCCAACGTGTCCAGGAATCCATGCGCACTACACTTTAACACTGAAAACATGCAAAATGTGGAGTGTCTCCTGAATGCGTTGCACTAACGGATGGTAACGCTAATGCTCACGGAGAATCACGCACTGACGTAATCACTCAGAATAAGGCACCTAGTATTCGATGGCAAATATATTGGACTCGGTAAATAGCACACCGCTCTGCAGCATAAATGGGCGTGCTACTAGGCAAACCAAATGTATGAGGTTCGGTCCAGGTGACAAAGACGCATCCAACACCGTCGGGGCACTTACTGCCATCGCCGTATATATAAATACGGCCACTGTAATTTCATAAAGTACGGTTACTACACACAGGTCTATCAGATTTCCCACAAGCCGTCATCGAGAAATCTATGTGGGATGGTTCACGTAACCAAGGGGAGAACACCCTCTCTCCCTTGAGAAACATGCGAGACAGTGCAATACTATGTTTCCGAAGAAGCTCGCTGAAACGAAAACATTGGGTTGAGCAACAGGTTTCTACAATGTGAGTCCAGCCCGGTACTGAAAATGGCGTACACGATGGATGCGAAGGCATACACTCACGCCCACAACCATAGCTACGTAACAGGACATCCCGTCAACATCGCAGAGGGGGTTCTGCCGATTCGGCTTAAAGGCTAAAAACAGGGCTACTCGGAAAAGCTATGACAGCAACACGGATGCTGTGATGGTGGATAGAGCATAATTTGCGCACCACTGTTGGGCGTGCTGATGAGTAAACAATGTATCCATAATCCCATTTACATCGGATTAATGAACGGTAAAGACACAGCAACACTGTCCGATCCCCTCCCCAAAATTTGCCATTTAGTATCCGTAAAATATTGTCAAACTCTTTGCTAATGTAGAATACCCTACTGGTGTTATTAGCACGGGTCGATGGTTTGGGCCAAACAGCTGCTCATCTGCACTTAACGGTGGCGGAGTTGGCAGATGGTGGTGCCGCCGTAGATGTTGAAGTCTTGGGTAGGGACCGGGCTACAGAATCTCTGCTGTAGTGGTCCCGCTTATATTGCAGGTCTGAGACGCCTTTTACCGACGCGGTACCGATTTAGCTGCAACTAGGTACCAAAGTGTGGGACAAATGGTTGGCGGAGGCGCAGGAGCCTACGGGTTTCTGAGGAGACCTTCTCCCTCATCCGTATCTCCTGTGTAAAATGGGGGCATCCCGTGTACTAGATGCATGTTACCCGCTGCAATTCACACAAGATGGATGGGTAGTACAATCCCCATTGTGCGATGCGTCACCCAGATAGCACACGTAGACCGACCAGTACCAAAGTCGCTGGTGTGCACAAACCGCTGGCATTTGTAACATTTTAATGGGTTCGGGATATAAGGTCCTCGATGGCTTCGTACCTTGCCTTAACCCTTTGAGAGAGTTGTAGCCAATCACAGGAAAGGAACATGGTACGGGTAGGCACGATTTCACCATTTACTTTGCACTGAACCATGTAAACGGATGTTACACCTTGGTCTGCCAGATCCTCTTGAAGCTCCTCGTTGGACAAACCGTACAATGCGCGGGTGAGGATAATGCCGTGCAAGGAGTTCAAGGTATTGTGCTTCTCGACCTTAATGTGGCAGCTGCCTAACATTTTGTCGTTAAATATTTTCTCTGCCTGGGATGCTGAACAATGCCTCATTCAAGAGTGTGCCATTCGAGCTCTAATACATGATTTCATCGGACCAGTAATTTTATCTATACCCTTTTTTTATAGCAAAAGGGATAACCGATGTAAGCTTCCTTCCTTTGTTCTGTTTATAACCAAGTAGTATTTTTATTTTTGGGGCTTGACATAAAAATGGTAACAGATTTCAATCCCCAGTGCTCCCCAACCATTTCGGAGCCCAACAAGGTTTCACCCCACTGTGGAAATAGTAGACTCGCCGCGTTCCACTCACCCTGGAATTCGGTATAGCACCTAGTCCTGGCCGATTGAATAGGAGTGGGTTAGTCCCTTGCCTCCCGTTTAGGCAGAAGCAGATTAGAATTCGCACTCTCCACAGACACTGATAGACAGAGGTCGAGGCTCAGATATATAACCCCCAACTAAATAGGATATCCACCTCCACCGACACGGGTTTCCACGCACGGCGTGGATGGGCGTTTTGATGGACTGACTCCCTCACCACTCTGAGGTTGCCCACACGAGGGATTCGGGATCTCGAGTGTGCCAAACCCGTACCTACCGTAGTCGGCCCCTGGGGGGGCGGAGGAGTAAGCGAAGGGTTTGTGGAGGAGCTGGGAATAGCTTAAAAAGGTGGGAAGGGAATCAAGTGAGCAGGATGAGGCTGTAGGACGAGGGTGGGAGAGGAGAGGTCATTGGAAGAGGAGGAGAGGTTGGAAAAACGCCCTGGTCCTCATCCACGAGACTCCCGAGTACGCCAATGCCGGTAGGGTGCGACCGATCAGCCGGAGTGGAGAATGGTGCAGGCAGGAGAGTCTGGAGTGGGGTAACAGCAAGGAGCGATGAAAGCAGAAGTGAGAGCAGGATGGGTGGATGAAAGGTGCGCAAGCGGGAGGCAAGAGAGAGGTAGGTGTGGAGGTAGGGTTGGAGCCAGAGGAGAGATAAAAGGAGTCGCAGGACCAGGGGAGGCAGCAGGGACAGAGGGAGTTGTCGAGGATTCATCTGGAGAATGAAGCGACTCACAGGAGGAAGTAAAGGCAGCAGGGGGAGTGATAATAATGATGATAATGGTGTTTAAGGGCGTCAACTGCCGGGGTCATTAGCGCCCTTATGATTAAAACTTGGCAATAGGCAGTAAGAAAATACCATTGCAAAAAAAAAGTAAACACAAGTAAAAGAACTAACAGAGTTGAAACAGAAGTAACAGAACTGTCCAGCCCTCCAACCAGAGCTGGATATAAAACTCGGTCTAAAACCAACACATTAATACCAAAAGATTTTAAAAAACTGCTATCACACTAAAACTTCAAGGTAAAAGAGACTTTTGCTGAAAATTTAAAAACCCTGCCCACTGCTCTTGGGTCATCTGCCAGGACCTCAGCAAGAGAGGCCGGCATGCCCATAGATGACAGAATGTGTGCCAGGTGACCACACTCCAGCAACACATGACGAAATGTCTGTGCCTCCCCACAGAGCGCACAGACAGGAGCAGGTTCGCGTTTAAAAAGGTAACAGAGTAAAAATACAGTGGCCAATTCTTAGCCGAGGTAGTACTACCTCCTCCCGGCGGAATAAACGAGAGGAGGTTACCCAGTTGACAGGGAGGTCCTTCACCTCTCGCAGCTTATTACCACGGAGAGCCGACCACTCCGCATGCCAAGTCGAGAAAACGGCTCTCCGTACAGCCACTCTAAAATCTTCTGCTGTTGAATGGGTAATCGTAACACTGGGAGCTGTGGCTGCCGATTTCGCTGCCAAATCCGCCGTGTCATTCCCTGGCAAGCCAACGTGTCCAGGAATCCAGGCGCACTCCACATTAAAACCAGAAGCGTGCAAAATGTGGAGAACGTCCTGGATGCGCTGCACCAAAGGATGGTAATTGTACAGCTCACGAATGCTCTGAAGGGCACTACGGGAATCACTAAGAATAAGGCAATCACCTAATTTTCGACGTCGAATATACAGAAGGGCTTGATAAATAGCATATAGCTCGGCAGAATATATAGATGTGCAACTAGGCAAACCGTAAGTAGAAGTAGCGGTGCCTGTGACAAAGGTACATCCAACACCATCGGGGCTCTTACTACCATCGGTGTAAATACAAATACGGCCACTGTATTTGGATAAAAATTCTAAAAAACAACGACGAATACTATCAAGAGGCGTAACAGATTTCCCGTAAAGCGTCATCCCGAGATCGACATGGGAGGTAGCGCGTAACCAAGGGGGGTATATACTCTCTCCCTTGGATAACAGCCGAGGAATGTCAACATGGTGCTGGCGTAGAAGCTCACGGAAACGAACACCTGCTGGCCTGGGGCTCAGAGAGCGGAGGCAGTATCGCTCGTGCAGCTCAGGGGAGAAAAACGCGTGATAAGTTGGATGCCCAGGCATACACTTCAGCCCACAGCCATAATTAGCAAGCAGGACATCACGCCGACAACGCAGAGGAGGTTCTCCCGATTCGGCGTAGAGGCTAACAACTGGGCTCGTTGGAAAAGCTCCAACGACCACACGGATGCCCTGGTTATGGACAGTGTCTAACCTTCTGAGCACTGAAGGTCGGGCTGAAGAATACACAATGCTGCCATAGTCCAACTTCGAACGAATCACACCACGATAAAGACGGAGTAATGCTGTCCGATCCGCACCCCAAGATTTGCCACTTAGTATCCGTAAAAGATTTAGAGAACGGCCACATCGTGCTCTAAGCTGTGCTATATGTGGTGCCCAACAAAGTTTCCGATCGAAGATCAAACCAAGGAATCTCGCCTCAACTGCGAAAGGAAGTAAATCTGGCCCGAGTCGAAGAGACGGCATTTTCCACTTACGGCGCCAGAAGTTAACGCAGACTGTCTTCTCAGCGGAGAAACGAAAACCGTGTTTCGAGCTCCAAGCATAGATTGTCCAAGCACCGCTGGAGACGGCGTTCCAAAAACGGTGTACGCTGAGAAGTACAGAAGATGGCAAAGTCGTCCACGAATAAACAGGAAGAGACACCTGGAGGCACACATAGTGATATGGAATTTATCGCAATAGCAAATAGAGTCACGCTGAGTACCGAGCCCTGCGGCACTCCGTTCTCTTGAATAAAATGGTTAGAAAAAACCGAGCCCACCCTCACTCGAAAAACGCGATCCCGCATAAACTCCTGAATGACCAACGGTAGGCTTCCACGTATGTTCCAGTTGTGGAGAGAACGCAATATTCCCGCCCGCCAACACGTGTCGTAGGCCTTCTCGAGGTCAAAAAATATCCCAACTGTGGGGCTGTTCTTAAGAAACCCGTCCATAATCTGAGTTGACAGAGAGACAAGGTGGTCAGTTGTTGAACGTCGTCGTCGAAAGCCACACTGGATGTTCGTCAGAAGATTGTGAGATTCCAGCCACCACACCAACCGTCCATTGATCATGCGTTCCATCACCTTGCACATGCAACTGGTGAGGGAAATAGGACGGTAACTGGAAGGAAGATGGCGGTCCTTTCCAGGTTTAAGAATGGGTATGATGGTGGCCTCCCGCCACTTGTCTGGAAAAATGCCATCAACCCAGACACGATTATAGACCTCGAGTAGGAAATCTTTGCCATCAGGAGAGAGATGTTGCAACATTTGGACGTGGATACCATCTGGACCTGGTGCTGAGTGTCGTGAAGAGGAGAGTGCATTGTCTAGCTCTGCCAGGGTGAAAGGGCGATTATAATCCTCAAGGTTGCCAGAAAGAAACGAGAATTCTTGAGATTCCACCTGATTCTTAACTGTAAGAAACTCAGGGGAATAATTGCCTGAGCTAGACACCTGAGCGAATGCACTGCCTAAAGTATTCGCCACGTCAAATGTATCAACAACAGCTCCGGTAGGTGTTTTGAGACCGGCGATGGGCATATGGGTCGGTTTCCCAGCCACACGTCTTAACTTATCCCATAATACAGAGGAAGGTGTATGTCGATTAAAGGAACCCACGAATTTATTCCACGACATCTTTTTGCTATCCTTAATAACCCGCCTAGAATGTGCACGCATCTGCTTATAGTGTATCAGGTTATCCAAAGTAGGAAAACGCTGGAAAACCCGTAGAGCTCGTCTGCGAGCGCGAATAGCATCCCGACAGTCATCGGTCCACCAAGGTACCGGAAATCGACGGCTGTAGCCGGTCGAATGCGGAATGGATTGTTAAGTAGCAGAAAGAATGGTCCCTGTGAGATGTTCGACCAAGTGGTTCACAGAGTCGTGCTCTTCGTAGCTAAATTCAGCCAAATGGGAGTACAGTTCCCAGCTGGCGTGGTCTAGGCGCCAACTAGGTAAACGGGTGGAACATACAACGGGTGTTAAGACACTAATACGACAAGGAAAGTGGTCACTAGAATGCAAATCCGAGAATATTCCAGCATAACGTGACTGCTAGCTGAGGGGAACAGATTGCAATGTCAATGTGTGAAAAGCTATGAAAGGCGTCAGAAAGAAAGGTAGGCTCTCCCGTGTTCAAGAGAGCAAGATTCTGACTATCCAAGAAGTCTTTAAGTAGTGTACCTCTCGCACAAGCCCGAAGAGAGCCCCAAAGAGGGTGATGGGCATTCACGTCGCCTACCAATAAAAAGGGTGGTGGCAACTGCGAAATTAGGTGTTCTAAGTCGCTGTGCGAGAGGTCCGCAGATGGAGGCAAATAGATACTGCAAATGGTGAATAAAGCGGAGGGTAGCTTAATGCTGACAGCAACGGACTGGATTGCAGATTGTATGGGTACGGAGTTGGCAAAAATATCATCTCGAATAAGCATCATAATGCCCCCATGTGCCGGGACACCGACCTCCGGGGATAAATCACATCGTACGGCGGAGTACTGCCTGATGGTAACGGTGTCCTGTGGACGGAGCTTCGTCTCTTGTAAGCATACAGCCAAGGGTTCATGCTGGCCCAGCAACAAGTCAAGCTCTGGTCGATGTGGTTGAATCCCGCGTATGTTCCAATGGAGGATAGCCATTGAGTATATTATGGGACAAGTTTCAAATCGAAAGACGCTTCTGCAGATTGGGATTAGCTGGTCGGTTCAATTTGTTCTTCTTAGGCGTTGGGCTAGTACTATTTTCAGGAGCACGATCATGCCGTTTCCGCACTGTCTCTCTGGCAGTGGCGGCAGAATCCTCCTGGTCCATCTCCTCCACAAGGGAGGCCCCTTTTTCAAGACCAAATTTCGGTCCGAGAAGTTCGAACCGATTGGATGTGCTGATCGGCGAAGACGGCCGTCGCCGATCCATGCCCTCCTCCCCAGATGACCCATCAGAGGAGGATACACGTGGGGAGTTGCGTGTACTTTTCTTACCCTTAGATGACTTGGCAGAAGATTGCACATTCTCTTTCAAGAAGTCTTGTCGTACATACTTGGTCTTAAACTGTTTTTCCGGGGCAGAAGACATCATGAATTTACCAACTTTAGTTCCAGAGGTCGAGGCTTTCGGTGACAAGTGTGCAGGACTATTCTGTAAGCTAGCGGATTTGGCAGATGTTAATACCAACTTGGGTGTAGGTGCCGAAGGCTTTGGCAGCGCTTGGGCTAAAATAACCTTTTCCGCAATTGTAGGCCCGTTCATATCGCCGGTCTGTGTTGCGATTTCACGACGCGGTACCGGTTTAGCTGCAACTGAGCTATAGGTACCGGACCTCGGGGCAGAGGGTTGGCGGAGTCGCAGGAGCTTCCGGGCTTCCAAGAAGGACACCTTCTCTTTCACCCGTATCTCCTGGATCGCTCGTTCCTCTGCAAAACGGGGGCAGTCTCGGGAACTAGATGGGTGTTCCCCGTTACAGTTCACACACGATGGAGCTGAAGCACAAGCCCCATCGTGGGAGATGTCACCGCAGTGGACGCAGGTGGACTTGCCGGTACACAACTCACTAGTGTGACCAAAACGTTGGCATTTAAAGCACCTCAGCGGATTGGGTATATAAGGCGTAACTTCGATGGCTTCATACCCTGTCCTAATCTTTTGAGGGAGGTCAACCCGATCAAAAGTAAGAAACAGGGTACGAGTAGGCAGGAATTCACCGCTGATCTTACGTTGTACCCGATAAACAGATGAGACACCCTGAGTCGCAAGATTTTCTTGGATCTCTTCAATGGACAAACCGTCCAACGCGCCGGTTGTTACTACACCGCGGGAGGAGTTCAGCGACTTGTGCACCTCGACCTTCACTGGATAGCTGGCTAACATGGTGGCTTTAAGTATTCTTGCAGCTTGCGAGGCGGAGTTGGCTTCGACAAGAAGTGTACCATTGCGAGCTCGAACGCAGCATTTAACCGGACCAGCAATGGCATCGAGACCCTTTTGGATAGTAAAAGGGCTCACCGTAAGGAACTTCTTACCTTCCTCTGTCCTATGAATAACCAAGTAGCGAGGACCACATGACTCCACTACTTCCTTTCCAACGTCTTTATTCGATATCAGGGGTTTAAGTTTTGGTGCCATAAAAAAATTGTATAAATTCATCCCCCAGTGCTCCCCACCAACCACGGAGCCCAACGAGGGGTCACGCCACTGGGGTGACAGGGCTACACAGGGGATATAGCGGGCTCGCCGTCCCACTCACCCTAGAGTTCGGTGTGATACCTCGTCCTGGCCGATTGACTAGGGGTGGGTTAGTCCCTAGCCTCCCGTTTCGGCAAATCAGAAACCAAAGCGGTGTATTAGGCTGCGCACCCTCCCCAGTTACTGAAAGACAGAAGCCCAGGCTCAGGTACACAACCCTCAACCAACCAGGATATTCCTTTTCACCGACACGGGTCTCCACGCACGGCCTACACGTGGGTGAGCATTTTGACCCACTGACTCCCTCACCACTCTGAGGTTGCCCACAGAGGGAGTCAAGGTGGCTCGGGACCCCGGGTGCGCCTAACCCGTACCTACCGTAGTAGGCCCCTGGGGGGAGCAGGGGGAGCGGAAGGGACAGAAGCGATGAGGTTCAGGTGCTCAGGTGTGGTCAGCCTGACTTCCACGGTCTCAGCCATGAGGTTCCTGGTCACATCCGGTCCACCCGCGGTCATCAGGTCGGGTGGAGATTGGAAAGATTTTCCAGACTTCTCCATGATAGGAGAGAAATGGATGAAGTAGCAGGAAGATTTGGGGGGGGGGGTCCTCACAGGGGAAAACTAGAAATCTAAAAGAAAATTGGAAGTGATAGAAGAAGAGAGCGACTAATAGGCAGAGGACCGAACTCCGTGGGGCGCCGTGGAGCCAGGTGATACAATTGTTGGTCTTGCAACTCAATCCGTCTATATCATTGGTGCTAGCAGTGGCTGCGAAAGCAGCCGTATTGGTATCTCATTCTGCTCTTTCTCTCTATAGCCCGGCAGTCGAAAGTCGTCTTGCCGGGAGCGCGCCGGGTTACCTCTTCGCGTCCGCCATTGAGATAGTCGTTCCTTCGGTGGGTGGCTAGCTGGTTGCCGCTCTTCTCGCTAACCAGCCCTTTCAGCCACCTAGGCCATAGAAGTTCTACGAGGGATGAGGTGAGGGCCATTCTCAACGGGTGCTAGCAGGGTCTTCGCTCTGATGCCATTTCGCGGCTGGGCTGTCTACTGGCAGTGGATGGAAATTGGGACGTGAGTTTGCCTGAGAAAAGTTTCGATTAAGAGTTAAAATGTGTGGGAGGGGAAATTTTGTTTGTAAAGGATACCCAAAAAATATTATTTATTGAGCGTCAGCCGCGGTTAAGAGGAGTGACTGGGCGAAGTCAGGGAACACCTTTTAATGAGCTATTTCTCATGTTGGTTTTTGTCGTTTTATCATTTGTCTAGAGGCAGCCTTGGGCACTTATATCGCTCGTCTGGGTCAATGTGTTCACCCAGAGGGCGTTGAAGCTGCAGGATAGGTCAGCGTAAAAGGGAGGCGATAGAGATGGATGTGCTCGGCTATGGTAGGGATGTTGAGGACTCTAGGAGGGTGGTGTTTGGGACATACCAAGGAGAATCAGTGCTATCTGGGATTGCAAAGTTTCTAGGGATTTTAGCTGCTGCGTCCCAGACTTGACAGCCATATGTCATTGCTGGCCTAAGTATTTGCTTGTAAAGAAGAGGTTTGTTCTGGACTAAGTGCAGAACGCCTGCCACAGAGGGGATATTGCATTCCCATGTGTTTATTAACCTTGCTGGTTGTATCTTGGAGATGAGCTTTCCACGCCAGCAAGATGCCAAAGTACTTGCGGTGGTCTGGTAGGGCGCATTCTCTCCGCCAATTCGGATTTTGGGCGTTAACTGCATCTGGCATCTCTGAGACTTCTGGCCCTTTAGTCGAAGCCCCCACCGAGATAATCAGGTGGTAAGTGGATTTGCATAGTACTGTACCCTCTGAGTGGCGAAGAGCAGCAGTTGGCAGTTCGATAACTAAGGTAGGGTGTTTATGTACATAAAGAAGAGCACGGGTGCCGACACACTACCCTGGGGCACACCGGCTCTGACGGTATGGGTAGAGATGGCCAAGGATCTACTTGTTAGATAGGATAAGAAGGATGTGGATTAGGTGTGATTGGACTTCATACTCAGTCTGGAGAGACCTTCGTGCCAGACGCTGTCAAAGGCTCCTGTCATGTGCAGGAAGAAGGGCGAGACAAACTATTTCCTGTTGAAGGCTATGCAAACCTCGTCCACCAATTTGAGGAACTGATGTGTGGTGGCGTGTCACGCCAGAAACCACATTGCTCCGGGCGGAGCACCTCCTTGGCGTCCAGGGTGGCAGTAGGCGAATCTTTATCACCTTCTCCATGAGCTTGCTAAGAGAGTTTAGCAAGCCTATGGGGCGATATCTCGATGAGGTGGCATATTTTACTGTCTTCTTGATGGTGAGGATCTTGGCCCTCTTACAGCTGGTGAGGAAGTAGACCAGACGCAGGGTGACGTTGAAGAGGTCACCAGGAACCAGGCGATCGGTATAGTCTTGAGGGCGGCAGTTGGAGCCTTGTACGGAGTCATTGGTTAAAAGATACTAATGAACTCCTATCGAGATGTGGTGTCCTTCGCAGCAGGAAGTGGCTGGAGGAGGTTAGCGCAGACCAGGTCGCGAACCTGCTGCACGAGTTCTATGTCTGGGGTGTCTGCTAATGTGAAGGAAGCAGCCAAGTGTGGGACATTCATTTCCATCATCTCCTTACCAGATTGGGCAGTCTGTTGGCCGAGTCTCAAGGGTGGGGCACTGGAAGTCAGCCGGAGCACAGTTTTCACTGATTTCCAGAGCGATCTATCCTCGGTGTTCAGTTTGGAGGGGCGCGCCTCTAATCTTTCATAGAACTCGGCCAGCTCACGTTTTATGAGTTCCTGCAGGCGTCGGAATTGCCGGCATTAGGTTGGGTCCCGGGACAACTGAAACCGCGCTGTGCTCTGTATTTAGCGGCGATCATTTCTCTGATGCGCTGTGGTATGAGTCACCCGCTTCAGTGAAGCAGCCTTAATGGCACTGGCCATTTCTACTGCAAGGAGCTTGGCAAGCTCATCCACATCGTGTGTGTGTCTGTTGCTGTACGGGTGGAGTTCGTTCCTGCATCAGTTTGGTGTACTCTCACCAGTTGGTTTTCCTGGGATTTGGGAATTCTCTAGTCGGTTTGGAGGTGGCCTGTCTGATTACATCGTGTTGTTCAGTAACCACATACAACAAGCAATCTGCATCAGAAACAAATGTTAAAGTTGTGCATAAACAGCACGTTGCAAGTTTTTCCATCCAAAAGTGCAAATCTCTGCACTTTTTCCATTTTAGCGAGAAAACTAACAAAGTTTGTTTTGGCAACATAAGACAAAATGGTAAGTCTAGTTCGAAACAAGAACCAGGCTTGTAATATTCTGCTTATCATGGCAATGAATACCTGCCATCTTGGTATCAGAATGTTCCTACATCCAGCTTTGGTGGTGTGAGGAGGAATTTGTAAGTTGTATGCTGAAATAGAAAATCCTGCCACTTGTAAAGTGCACCAATCTTGGTGAAATTTGCGGAAATTGTTCATGAAATTCACAAATTTTGTCATTGATTTTGATTGGCAGTTCATCGGAACTATCACTGCAGTCCTCGTCGTGAACATTGCTACGGCCATTTTTAAAACCATGCACCATTGTCTGACTTGGCTATCACTCATATTCGTAAAGATCACAAATTTGATGATAAATTTCAACTGGTCTGTTGTTTTTAGCTGCCAACAACAACCACAGTACACAAATGGCAGGAGTTTCTATAGACAGCTGATAGCTGTAGCCCTACGATGGCCCTCGTTTATTGCAACATTATCATCTCACTAACTAAACCTGCTGTTGCATGAGAAAAGGTAAGCAGGGAAACAAAATATTTCTTCCATTTCAATATTTATATTTACAAGGCATGGTTAAAACTGTATATTCCATGCTGAGTTTTTAAAGCCATTTTCTCATTAAAATGCACATGTTGATGAAAACTCATTACAGCTTTGTGATGTCCACATCAGCTTCTGTAGTAACAGCTTTGCATTGCTTGAAGAAGCTCGTAACCAACGCCTTTATAGCAGCTTCATCTGAAACAAAATCATTAACTTCTGCTTTATATTCATTACAGCTGAATTACACAATTTGTACATAAAAAACACACAAACATTTACGTCAGTCTTTGAATAGCACAGGTAAGAAATAAAATTTGTTTAACTACTATACAAAGTTCAGGATCTTATTTTCAGAAAAACTGCCCCCAACCAAACTAACCTTTGCGTAGAAAATTTTGCACTTATTATTTTCTCAAAAACGCCTGTAACAATTTTGATAAAAATACTTTATATTATAATATTTACATAACTAATAAAAAGTATATCTTGAAATTTCTGGCAATAACTTCTGAACACCTCTTTATTTGGCTGACTTTTGCATAACTGGAAAACATCAAGAGATGTAAATCTTGTTAAAACACTCTACTAATCACTAATTTGAGGAAATAGAAACTAGTAACTGTCATGCATAACCATGTATTAAGTTGGTAACACTACACTTGGACGTGTTATGGGAACAGAGTATTGTTCCCATTCCAAAAACGTGTTCCCATTTACCAATTCACAGAATATACAAACTACTAATGAGGAATACTTTTCCAAAGCTAGGATACGCATAATTTGTTTTTCTTCTTTTTTTCATCCCAGTAAGGCAAATTGAACAAGAGTATCAAGGCCAACATATGATGACAAGCTCTTAAAAGATTTGAATATTGACTTTGCCCAATAGATACCCCTATTTCCCTTGAAATAATAAGAAATAGTATAATAAGAACATTTCTGTTAATGTTCATCTTGATATTATGTATGACATTTGTTGCCCCTGTATGGTACATTGAGACATCTTGCAAGAAAATTATAGCAATATTCAAATGCATGTTATGGCCAGTTGTAATATGAAGCTAGCAATAATCAAATGCATGTTATGTCCAGTTGTAATATGAAGCTAGCAATATTCCAATGCATCTTATGTACAGTTGTAATATGAAGCCAGCAATATTCAAATGCATGTTATGCCCAGCTGTAATATGAAGCCAGCAATATTCAAATGCATGTTATGCCCAGTTGTAATATGAAGCTAGCAATATTAAAATACATTTTATGGTGAGTTATAATGTGAAGCCAACAATATTCAAATGTCTGTTATGTCCAGTTGTAATATGAAGCTAGCAATATTCAAATGCATGTTATGGCCAGTTGTAATATGAAGCTAGCAATATTAAAATGCATGTTATGGCCAGTTGTATTATGAAGCTAACAAAATTCAAATGTATGTTATGGCCAGTTGTAATATGAAGCTCTAATATTCAAATGCATCTTATAGCCAGCTGTAATATGAAGGTAGCAACATTCAAATGCATGTTATGGCCAATTGTAGTATGAAGGTACCAATATTCAAATGTATGTTATGGTCAGCTGTAATATGAAGCTAACAATATTCAAATGTATCTTACGGCCAGTTGTAATAAGAAGCTGACATAATTCAAATGCATGTTATAGTGAGCTGTACCATGAAGCTAACAATATTCAAATGTATGTTATGGTCAGCTGTAATATGAAGCTAACAATATTCAAATGTATGTTACGGCCAGTTGTAATAAGAAGCTGACATAATTAAAATGCATGTTATAGTGAGCTGTACATGAAGCTAACAATATTCCAATGCATGCTACAGCCAGTTGTAATATGAAGCTAACAATATTCAAATGCATGCTACAGCCAGTTGTAATATGAAGCTAACAATATTCAAATGCATGCTACGGCCAGTTGTAATATGAAGCTAGCAATATTCGAATGTATGTTACTGCCAGTTGTAATAAGAAGCTGACATAATTCAAATGAATGTTACAGTGAGCTGTACCATGAAGCCAACAATATTCAATTGTAAGTTATGGCCAGTTGTAATATGAAGCTAGCAATATTTAAATGCATATTACGACCAGTTGTAATATGAAGCTAACAATATTCAAATGCATGCTATGGCCAGTTGTAATATGAAGCTAGCAATATTCAAATGTATGTTACTGCCAGTTGTAATAAGAAGCTGACATAATTCAAATGAATGTTACAGTGAGCTGTACCATGAAGCCAACAAAATTCAAATGCATTTTATGGCCAGTTGTAATATGAAGCTAAAACTATTCAAATGCATGTTATAGCCAGATGTAATATGAAGCTAGCAATATTCAAATGTCTGTTATGGTCAGCTGTAATATAAAGGTAGGAATAGAAAAATGTATGTTATGGCCATCTGTAATATGAAGCTACCAATAAATGTTTGTCCTGGCCAGCTGTAATATGAAGCTAGTAATATACAAATGTATGTTATGGCCAGTTGTGATATGAAGCTAGCAATAATCAAATGCCTGTTATGTCCAATTGTAATATGAAGCTAGCAATATTCAAATGCATGTTATGGCCAGCTGTAATAGGAAGCTAGCAATGTTCAAATGTATGTTATGGCCAGCTGTAATATGATGCTAGCAATATTCAAATGTCTGTATTGGCCAGTTGTAATATGAAGCTAGCAATATTCAAATGAATGTTATGGCCAACTGTAATATGAAGCTAGCAATATTCAAATGTATGTCATGGGCAGCTGTAATATAAATCTAGTAATGTTCAAATGTCTGTTATGGCCAGATGTAATATGAAATTAGCTATATTCAAATGTACGTTATGTCCAGTTGTAATAGGAAACTAGCAATGTTCAAACATATGTTATGACCAGTTATAATATAAAGCTAGCATTATTCAAATGCATGTAATGGCCATCTTGTTATATAAAGGTAGCAATATTCAAGTGCCAGTTATGGTCAGCTGTAATATAAAGCTAGCAATATTCAAATGCATGCTATAGTCAGCTGTAATATGAAGCTGGCAATATTCAAATGTCAGTTATGGTCAGCTGTAATATAAAGCTAGCAATATTCAAATGTCACTTATGGTCAGCTGTAATATAAAGCTAGCAATATTCAAATGCATGCTATAGTCAGCTGTAATATGAAGCTAGCAATATTCAGATGTCAGTTATGGTCAGCTGTAATATAAAGCTAGCAATATTCAAATGTCAGTTATGGTCAGCTGTAATATAAAGGTAGGAATATACACATGTATGTTATGGCCATCTGTAATATGAAGCTACCAATAAATGTTTGTCCTGGCCAGCTGTAATATGAAGCTAGCAATATTCAAATGTTTGTTATGGTCAGCTGTAATATAAAGGTAGGAATAGACAAATGTATGTTATGGCCATCTGTAATATGAAGCTACCAATAAATGTTTGTCCTGACCAGCTGTAATATAAAGCTAGTAATATACAAATGTATGTTATGGCCAGTTGTGATACGAAGCTAGCAATATTCAAATGCATGTTATGGTCAGCTGTAATATGAAGCTAGGAATATACAAATGTATGTTATGGCCATCTGTAATATGAAGCTACCAATAACTGTTTGTCCTGGCTAGCTGTAATATGAAGCTAGTAATATACAAATGTATGTTATGGCCAGTTGTGATATGAAGCTAGCAATATTCAAATGCATGTTATGGTCAGCTGAAATATGAAGCTAGCAATATTCAAATGTCTGTTATGGTCAGCTGTAATATGAAGCTAGGAATATACAAATGTATGTTATGGCCATCTGTAATATGAAGCCAGTAATATACAAATATATGTTATGCCAGTTGTAATATGAAGCTAGCAATACTGATGATGATGATGGTTAGTGTTTATGGGCACTCAACTACAAGGTCATCAGCACCCTTATTAAATAAATCATGGCAAAAGACAGAGATAAAGCTCAATAAGAAATATTATTAATAAGAACGAAAAATTAGTCTAAAAATTAATGTAAAAAGATATCATAGAAAAAGCCACAGATTGGTGATTAGAGAAAAGAACGAAAAAAAAACTAAATACAAAAACAAGGATAAAAACAACTAAATCCGAAATTTGAAGGTATCTTCGATAAATATTAAAAAAATCTTAGCTACCGATCGACTATCGTCCGCCAGGACTTCTGCAAGACTGACCGGCAGTTGCAGTGATTGCCGAATATGTGCTAGATTAACACAATCTAGCAACACATGAAGGACAGACAAATCTTCTTCACAAAGCGGACACAATGGAGCAGATTCACTCTTAAAAAGGAAACTATGTGTAAAATTGCAAGGGCCAATACGCAAATGAGCCAAAATTACTTCCTCCCGTCGGGAATGACGAGAGGAAGTTACCCAGTTTGTTGGAAGGTCCTTCACTACTCTAAGCTTGTTTCCACGGAGAGCTCACCACTCTTCGTGCCAGCACGGAAGTATCACCCTGCGCACAACAAGCTTAAAATCTTCCGATGTTATACAAGAAATGTTTGTACTGGGCTCGGTGGTTTCCGTCTTTGCTACAAAATCTGCCAGTTCATTCCCCGGCAAGCCATTGTGACTAGAAATCCATGCACATTCCAAATTAACCCCGGAAGTAGATAAAACGTGGAGGGCATCCTGGATATGCTGCACGAAAGGTTGATAGTTGTAGAGATCACCAAGGCTCTGAAGTGCACTCACGGAATCACTCAATATGAGGCAGTCACTTAAATTTCGACGGCCAACGTGCAGAATGGCTCGATATATTGCGTATAGCTCCGCACTACAAATAGATGTGCCACTATGAAAACCGAATGTATATTGTTCGGTATCATAAATAAAGGCACACAGTATATATACAAGTTCGGTCATTGTAGTTTGATAAAAATTCTAAAAAATATCTACGGATACTAGAAAAATGCATTGTAGACTTTCGATATGCCGTCATTCCGAGGTTTACACGGGATGTTGTAAGTAACCAAGGTGGGTGCACCCTTCTCCCTTGGGAAACATTCTAGGCATTACGATATCGTGCTTATGAAGAAGCATTCGGAAGCGAACACCTGGGGGCCGTGGACTGATTGAGATATTTCTATAACGTTCGTCCAGCTCGGTGTTAAAAAAGGAGTGAACATTGGATGCGAAGGCATGCACTTTAGCCCACAGCCATAATTTTTTAACAGAATATCGCGTCTACACTGAAGAGGGGGTTCTGCAGATTCAGCATAAAGGCTGACTACTGGACTGGTTCGAAAAGCTCCAACAGCCACACGTATACCCTGATTATGGACAATGACTAATCTTCTAAACACAGATGGTCTTGCCGAAGAATAAACTATGTGTCCGTAATCTAACTTGGCTCGGACAAGGGCGCGATAAAGTCGCAGCAAGACTGTCCGATCCGCTCCCCAAGATTTGCCACTTAATATCCGTAGAATATTCACAGAACGGTTACAGCGCGCTTTCAGCTGTGCTATATGTGGTGACCAACACAAGTTTTCTATCGAATATCAACCCAAGGAATCTCGTCTCATCCGCGAATGGTAGTAAAACTGTGCCAAACCGCAGCGAAGGTGGTAATCGCCTCCTCCGGCGCCAGAAGTTCACGCAGAGTGATTTCTCAGCAGAGAAGCGAAAGCCATTTTGAGAGCTCCAATCTGAAAGGTTGTCTAAACACCGCTGCAGACGGCGTTCCAAAAAAGCTGTGCGCTGAGAAGTACAATAGATGGCAAAGTCGTCTACGAATAAGCAGGACGATACTCCTGGGAGAATACATTTCGAGATAGAATTGCTATGGCCAACAGCGTGACGCTTAGTACCGATCCCTGTGGCACTCCGTTCTCTTGAACAAAAATATTTGATAAAACCGAGCTGACCCTTACTCGGAAAACGCGGTCCCTCATAAAGTCCTGAATGAATAACGGAAGGCGTCCACGTATGTTCCAGTTGTATAGGAAAGTATTATTCCTGCCCGCCAACACGTATCATAAGCCTTTTCGAGGTCAAAGAACACCCCAACGGTTTGACAGTTCTTCATGAATCCACTCATTATCCGCGTCGAAATCGAGACAAGGTGGTCAGCTGCTTAACGACGTCGTCGAAAACCGGACTGAGTGTTGGCCAGTAGGTTGTGAGTTTCCAGCCACCATATCAACCGTCCATTGATCATGCGTTCCCTCACCTTGCAAACGCAACTGGTGAGGGAAATTGGACGGTAGCTGGATGGAAGAAAACGGTCCTTTCCAGCTTTTAAAATAGGTACGATGGTGGCCTCTCGCCACTTTGTAATCTTCAAGATTTTTAGAACGAAAGTTGAAACCTTGCGATTCCACCTGAGACTTAACGGGAAGAAAATCAGGCGAATAATTCTCTGAGCTAGACACTTGAGCGAAAGCACCGCCAAAATTATTGGCCACGTCAAACTTATCAATAACATCTACAGCTGTTTTAAGACCGGCGATTGCCGTATGAGTCGTTTTTCCGTCCACGCGCCTTAACTTATCCCATACGATAGAGGAATGTGTATGTCGATTGAATGATGCTACAAACTTACTCCATGATGTCTTTTTGCTATCCTTAACTACCTGCCTAGATTTGGCACGCATCTTTTTATACTCAATCAGGTTATCCAGTGTTGGGCGACGTTGGAAAATCCTGAGAGCACGCCTGTGAGCACGAATGGCATTCCGGCATTCATCAGTCCACCAAGGTACCGGAAATCGACGACTGGTTTGGGTCGTCGACCGTGGAATGGACTGCTCGGCATCATCAAGAATATGTTTCGTGAGGTGCTCCACTAAGACATTCACAGAGTCGTGCTTGTTGTAATAAAAGACAGTCAACCGGGAGTAAAGGTTCCAGTTGACTTGATCTATGCGCCACCTAGGTAAACGTGTGGAACATGTATCTTGTGGCAAGAGACTGATAAGACATGGAAAGTGGTCACTAGAATGTAGATCAGAGATGATATTCCACTGTAAGGAAGATGCTAATGATGGTGAACAAACTGCTAAATCCAAGTGTGAAAAACTGTTAAAAGCATCAGAAAGAAATGTAGTTTCTCCGGTGTTCAGGAGAATTAGGTTACAATTATTCAAGAAATCAGCAATTAACTTACCTTTCGTACAAGCCCGAGGTGAGCCCCAAAGTGGATGGTGGGCATTTACATACCTACCAAAAGAAAAGGTGTTGGTAGTTGAGAAACCAGATCCCCTAAATCAGTGAGCGAGAGCTCACTTGGAGGAAGGCATATATTACAAATGGTGAGTCTGGTATGTGACAGTTTAATCCTTAAAGCTACTGACTGGATGTCGGACTGTAATGATACAGATTGCGCGAATATATCACCTCTGATGAGCATCATAGTGCCTCCGTGAGCAGGTACACCCTCTTCCGATGATAGATCACACCTTACAGGGGTGTACAGTTTGATTTTGAAGCTGTCTTGTGGACGGAGCTTAGTCTCTTGCAAACATACGACATAAGGATCGTTCTGGTTAAGCAGCAGTTCAAGCTCAGGTCGATGTGTTCTTATTACACGTAAGTTCTACTGTAGAATAGCCATGTTCTTTATAATGGGATAAGTTGCACATTGTGGTTGTTTCTATTTTGAAGGCTGCGGAGGTCGGTTGAGTTTATTCTTTTTAGGTGTCGGGAAGACACCTTCTACGGGAGGATGGTCCTGCCTCTTTGTCACTGTCCTTCTGGCAGTGAGGGCAGTATCACCTTCCTCCATCTCCTCCACTTGGGAGGACCCCTTTCCAATTGAAAATTTCGGTTCGAGTACACCGAACCGATTGGAAATAGAGACCGGCGAAGATGACAGTCGCTGACCTGCGTCCTTCCCAAACGAGTCCTCAGAAGAGGACCTCCGTGGACTCTTGCTTCCCTTTGTTGCTTTGGGAATAGGCTTTACACTTTGTTTGTGGAAGTCAATTCTCTCATAGGTGTTCTTAAACTTTCTTTCTGGTTCTTTATATATTATTAGCTTGCCAGACTTGTTGGTCAAGGTCGATTGCTTTGACGGCGATTTAGTTTTAGCGCTTTTTACAGTTTCAGATGTAGGAGATGTTAATACTGACTTAGATGTTGAAGTCGAAGGCCTAGGAAGTGAGCTGGCTGTGAGAATATTTTCTGCAATCGTGACCCCGTTTATATCGCAGGTTTGAGTTGCGATTTCCCGACTTTGTACCGATTTAGCTACAACTGAGCTATAGGTACCATACTTCGGGACAGAGGGTTGGCGGATTCGCAAGAGTTTCCGGGCTTCCAAGAAGGACACTTTCTCTTTAACCCAAATCTCCTGGACCATATTTTCCGTTGCAAAACGGGGACAACTACGGGAACTTGATGGATGTTCACCGTTACAGTTAACACACGTTGGACCTGACGTGCATTCTCCGTCATGCGAGTTTTTGCCACAGTTCACACAGATAGACTCGCCGTTGCAGAATTCACTGGTGTGGCCAAAGCGCTGACATTTAAAACATCTGAGCGGGTTCGGTATATACGGTCTGACCTCAATGGATTCATACCCTGCCATTATCTTTTGTGGGAGATCTACCCGATCAAAGGTAATAAACAGGGAATGGGTAGGCACGAATTCTCCATTTACTTTTCTTTGAACATGAAACACAGATGTTACGCCTTGGGGAGCAAGATATTCTTGAATTTCCTCACAGGTTAAGCCGTCCATTGCGCGGGTGTTTACTACACCGCGTGAGGAATTCAAGCTTTTGTGTACATCGACCTTTACTGGATAGCTAGCTAACATTTTGGCCTTTAGTATTTTTGCAGCCTGGGATGCTGATTCTGCTTCAACCAGGAGCGTGCCATTACGAGCTCTTATACATGATTTTACAGGACCAGCAATGTTATCAAGACCCTTTTGAATAACAAAAGGGCTTACGCTAGAGAACTTTCTTCCTTCCTCCGTTCTATTAACAGTTAAGTAGTGAGGACCACAACACTCGACTACTTCTTTTCCTAAATCAGTACCATATTTAATGGATTTTTTGGTTTTTGCCATGAAGTAAATTTTAATTTTCATCCACCGGTGCTCTCCACTCACCACGGAGTCCAACAAGGGGTCACCCCACTGGGGTGACAGGGCTACACAGAGGATATAGCAGGCTTGCCGACCCACTCACCCTGGAGTTTGGTATAATACCTAGTCCTGGCCAATTGACAGGTGTGGGCTAGTCCCTAGTCTCCCGTTTAGGTGAAGCAGAAACCAAAGTGGTGTATTAAGTTGCATACCCTCCCTAGTCACTGAAAAGACAGAAGGCCCAGGCTCAGATACGCAACCCTCAACCAACCAGGATATTCCTTTCCACTGACACGAGTCTCCACGCACGGCCAACACGTGGGTGGGCAGTTTGATAGACTGAATCCCTCACCACTCGGAGGTTGCCCACACGAGGGAGTTCAGGTTGGCTCGGGACCTCGGGAGCACCATACCTGTACCTACCGTAGTAGGCCCCTGGGGGGTAGCAATACTCAAATGTATGTTATGGCCATCTGTATTATGAAGCTACCAATAAATGTTTGTCCTGGCCCGCTGTAATATGAAATGTATGTTACGGCCAGTTGTGATATGAGGCTAGCAACAATCAAATGCCTGTTATGGGCAGTTGTAATATGAAGCTAGCAATATTCAAATATCTATATTGGCCAGTTGTAATATGAAGCTAGCAACGTTCAAATGTACGTTATGGCCAGTTGTAATATGAAGCTAGCAACAATCTATGTCTGTTATGGCCAGTTGTAACATGAAGTTAGCAATATTCAAATGTATATTATGGCCAGTTGTATTATGAAGCTAGCAATGTTCAAATGTATGTTATGGCCAGCTGTAACATGAAGCTAGCAACAATCAAATGCATGTTATGGCCAGTTGTAATATGGAGCTAGCAATATTCAAATATCTGTATTGGCCAGTTGTAATATAAAGCTAGCAATGTTCAAATGTATGTTATTGCCAGTTGTAACATAAAGCTCGCAACAATCAAATGTCTGTTATGGACAGTTGTAACATGAAGCTAGCAATATTCAAATGTATGTTATGGACAGTTGTAACATGAAGCTAGCAATATTCAAATGTATGTTATGGACAGTTGTAACATGATGCTAGCAATATTCAAATGTCTGTTATAGCCAGTTAAAATATGAAGCTAGAAATATTCTAAGGTATGTTATGGCCATATGCAATATGGAGCTAGCAATATTCAAATGTAGATTATGGCTAGGTGTAATATGAAGCTACCAATATTCAAATATTTGTTATGGCCAGTTGTAGTATGAAGCTAGCAATATTCGTATGCATGTTATGGCCAGTTGTAATATGAAGCTAGCAATATTCAAATGTGTGTTATGGCCAGCTGTAATATGAAGCTAGCAATATTCAAATGTATGTTATGGCCAGCTGTAATATGAAGCTAGCAATATTCAAAGGTATGTTATGGCCAGCTGTAATATAAAGCTAGCAATATTCAAATGTATGTTATGGCCAGCTGTAATATAAAGCTAGCAATATTCAAATGTATGTTAGGGCCAGCTGTAATATGAAGCTAGCAATATTCAAATGTATGTTATGGCTAGCTGTAATATGAAGCTAGCAATATTTAAATGTATGTTATGGCCAGCTGTAATATAAAGCTAGCAATATTCAAATGTACGTTATGGCCAGCTGTAATATGAAGCTAGCAATATTCAAATGTATGCTATGGCTAGCTGTAATATAAAGCTAGCAATATTCAAATGTACGTTATGGCCAGCTGTAATATTCAAATGTATGTTATGGCCAGCTGTAATATGAAGCTAGCAATATTTAAATGTATGTTATAGCCAGCTGTAATATAAAGCTAGCAATATTCAAATGTACGTTATGGCCAGCTGTAATATGAAGCTAGCAATATTCAAATGTATGCTATGGCCAGCTGTAATATAAATCTAGCAATATTCAAATGTATGTTATAGCCAGTTAAAATATGAAGCTATAAATATTCCAAGATATGTTATGGCCATCTGTAATATGGAGCTAGCAATATTCAAATGTAGATTATGGCTAGCTGTAATATGAAGCTAGCAATATTCAAAAGTATGCTATGGCCAGCTGTAATATGAAATATTAAGCTAGCAATATTGAAATGTGTGTTGTGGCAGTCTGTAATATGTACCTAGCAATATTCAATGGCTATCTGTAATATGAAGCTAGCAATAAAGGTATGTTATGGCTAGCTGCCGTATGAAGTTGTGTTTATTAACTTAGTTTACTCTCTATTCTCTTTAAGCATTTATTTTAGTTATGTGGCAGATGTTTTATGCATGTTTAACAGCACATTTGTCTGATGGTGATGCCAGTTTCAATAGGCCCTCTTGATAGAAGTCTGTTTCCCTGTAGTATAGCCTTCTGCAGGCTACTGATTTTATTTCTGCATCTGTCATAAAACGTTTGCTGGCCAGGAATATATTCCTCGGACCAAACAGATGAAAGTGTGATGGTGGAAGGTCTGGACTGAAATGTGTATGCTGAGGCACCTCCCAAGCAATTTTGGAGATTTTCTGACGAACAGCAGCTGCAGCAGCAACATAGGGCTGAGAATTTTCATGAAGAAAATGGACATTATCAGCATTAATGTTGTGGCATTTGTCACGAAGGGCACAACGCAATTTCACCAAAGTTTAAATGTAGGCTTCAGCATTCAAGTGGTTTTGTGTTCAGAACATCATACATATTCCAGAACTCTTTCTTAACAAATTGAATCTTTACAGAATAGTATTTCAATAAATACCATCCCATTGTGGAATCCTGGGAAAGGAAAATGCTGATGCTTTGCATTGCAGCTTACAGATCAGTCTCCAAATTTACGTACTACTCTGTCAAAAGATACATACACAGATTTCAATAAACAAAATCTGATAATACAAGCAAAAGAGAAAAAATGGAATTCCCTACATGAAAACCCTCATTCAATTCCCAATTGACCATGCAAGTCCGCTGTAGCTGCATTTAGATTGGCAACGGGCCATGACTACATAGGATTGGAATATATCATGTCCACTGTGTATTCAGCTAGACATGGATTCGGAGCATCTCAGAACCTGTGCTTCAGTGGCTGGCCATGAAAATATCTCCGAAAAATATTGAAGTGCATTAAGACAAATGACTTTATTGTCAAACGTCTGGCATTAGAGAACAACATAAAACTAAATATAAAAATGTGAAGCTTCAGTACAGTCTACACTATTTAAGGATAACAACCTGCAAGAATAAATAAACATTCAAATAATAATAGCAAAGTTGTTAAGGAATCTAGAAAAAAATAATAAGCTGCATAAAAACATTAGACTTAAAAATTGAAGATGCAATGAAATAAATAAATAAATAATTAATAATAATAATAATAATAATAATAATAACAACAACAACTCATAAGTTAATTTTACTGAGCTTCAAGTGTACCACCTGACAGATTATTGCACTAGCATAACATCAACATAGAAAATTATGACCATTCTAACATGCGCAGCTTTACACCATGTGGGGAATTTTAGGTATGTTTTCTTCAACCACAAAAAGCAACTAAAGAGACAGATAAATGTAAAAGAAGAATGATATCAGCAGATATTACATTTTTAAAAAGCAAGTTTAGAAGACAAAAAATGCCCAAGATTCATAAGGAAAATTGTAAACTACGACCATAATGGCAGGGAAAAGTTGGCAGCAGAAAAAATTGAAATTCTGGAAAACTTGCAGAAACATGAAGCTACGCAAAAAGTTAGGATATCACACTTGACTGACACTTCGGTCACATTTCCAACAGAAAAAGGAAAATGAGAAATTTAGGCCACTTACCATGGAGAAACAAGTGTAATAAAAAATGTAGCCAATCTTTTGGACATAAATTTTATGGAAAAAGAAATAGAATTGCTAGATAAACAACTAAAACCTGTATACAATATTGGATGAATATACAGTAGATATAAAGTAACCCTTATTAAATAGGCAAACACGTTGTAAGGAAACATTGCAAAGATATCATTAAAGAAATGCAAGATAAGAAATTTGGATAGAACCATCACAATGATATCATTAAATCACCATATAACGAAAGACACATTTTCACAAAAACATAAGAAGTACCATTGTCATTCTAAACATTTTGGAATATATTACTAGCATGAAAAGATATTAAACAATCTAGAGTTCAGCAAAATACCATCAGATACACTAAACAAGTGAATGAGATCATATCCCGATCCAATTATTAAAATACCAGATTAAAATCTAAAAATCGCACAAAACATGGGCTTCATAAGATCCAGAAACCAGGAAATGATAAGCAACCAATCATAAACAATATAATTATCCCACATACTATTTTGTAAAATTGCTATTTAAGCAATTCAATAGTTTTCAAAAATTTGAGAGCTTAAGTCTACCAAGTTAACTAGAACTATTATAAAGATTTCTCCATCATACAAAGTAGTTTCTTTTGACATTATATCACTTTTTCCAGATATTCAAATTAAAAAACTAACACATCTCACTGATGACCAGAAATTATTGAAGATTTAAAAAAACTCGCTTTAAGCTGCGTGGATCAGTCCAAATATATTCCACAAACAGAACAGAGGTGTGACTATGGATAATCCAATGTCTTGAATTTTTTTGGGATGCACAAACCTAGATCCTAGCCCCAAATTCAAAGTTTGGTATAGGTATATAGACAATGTGTTTGTCACAGTTAATGGAAAATTAGCAGACAATTGCTTATATCACTCAATCACAGGAATAAAAATATAGTCCACAAAGGAAAATTAAAATTTGGAATTCACATTCAGAAAATCCAGACTGATAATTACATTAAACCAAATAGTTTCCACCCAAAAACACATCAACATGCCTCATCTAACAGCTGGCTAAATAGATATCTCTGAAAAATCAGAATATAAAGAAGAGAACAATTACACCATAAATAATGAAGAAAACAAAAGCCTAAGAAAAGAAATGGTTAACAAAAATTATACAATAAAAAGAGGAAAAAATATATTGCAGAAATAACCAGTCTTGAAACCAGTGAAAAGTGTAATTTGAGAATTTAGCAAGTAATATTAGATAAGTGAGAAAGGAGTGACAACCAAAAAAATACCTACAATCAGATAAGCCAACTCTGCAAGCACTGACAGCAACAAATTAAAAAGATCTGACTATACAAGTGACAGCAGACGAAACAGCTACAATCAGAAGAGCCAACTCTGCAAGCACTATCAACTTGATAGCAACTAACTCACAAGATCTGACCATACATTTGGCAGCAGACGAAAGAGCTACAATCAGAAGAGCCAACTCTGCAAGCACTATCAACTTGATAGCAACTAACTCACTAGATCTGACCATACATTTGGCAGCAGACGAAAGAGCTACAATCAGAAGAGCCAACTCTGCAAGCACTATCAACTTGACAGCAACAAACTTACAAGATCTGACTAAGCATTTGACAGCCGACTAAACAGTTACAAACAGAAGAGCCAACTCTGCAAGCACTATCAACTTGACATCAACTAACTCACAAGTACTGACTAAGCATTTGGCAGCAGACGAAACAGCTAAAATCAGAAGAGCCAACTCTGCAAGCACTATCAACTTGACATCAACTAACTCACAAGATCTGACTAAGCATTTGACAGCCGACTAAACAGTTACAAACAGAAGAGCCAACTCTGCAAGCGCTATCAACTTGAAAGCAACAAACTCACAAGGTCTGACTAAGCATTTGGCAGCAGACGAAACAGCTACAATAGAAAGAGCCAACTCTGCAAGCACTATCAACTTGATAGCAACTAACTCACAAGATCTGACCATACATTTGGCAGCAGACGAAAGAGCTACAATCAGAAGAGCCAACTCTGCAAGCACTATCAACTTGACATCAACTAACTCACAAGATCTGACTAAGCATTTGACAGCCGACTAAACAGTTGCAAACAGAAGAGCCAACTCTGCAAGCACTATCAACTTGAAAGCAACAAACTCACAAGATCTGACCATACATTTGGCAGCAGACGAAACAGTTACAAACAGAAGAGCCAACTCTGCAAGCACTATCAACTTGACAGCAACTAATTCACAACATCTCACTAAGCATTTGGCAGCAGATGAAAGAGCAACAATCAGAAGAGCCAACTCTGCAAGCACTATCAACTTGACATCAACTAACTCACAAGATCTGACCATACATATGGCAGCAGACGAAACAGTTACAAACAGAAGAGCCAACTCTGCAAGCGCTATCAACTTGAAAGCAACAAACTCACAAGGTCTGACTAAGCATTTGGCAGCAGACGAAACAGCTACAATAGAAAGAGCCAACTCTGCAAGCACTATCAACTTGATAGCAACTAACTCACAAGATCTGACCATACATTTGGCAGCAGACGAAAGAGCTACAATCAGAAGAGCCAACTCTGCAAGCACTATCAACTTGACATCAACTAACTCACAAGATCTGACTAAGCATTTGACAGCCGACTAAACAGTTGCAAACAGAAGAGCCAACTCTGCAAGCACTATCAACTTGAAAGCAACAAACTCACAAGATCTGACCATACATTTGGCAGCAGACGAAACAGTTACAAACAGAAGAGCCAACTCTGCAAGCACTATCAACTTGACAGCAACTAATTCACAACATCTCACTAAGCATTTGGCAGCAGATGAAAGAGCAACAATCAGAAGAGCCAACTCTGCAAGCACTATCAACTTGACAGCAACTAATTCACAAGATCTGACTAAGCATTCGACAGCCGACTAAACAGTTACAAACAGAAGAGCCAACTCTGCAAGCGCTATCAACATGACAGCAACAAACTCACAAGGTCTGACTAAGCATTTGGCAGCAGACGAAACAGCTACAATCAGAAGAGCCAACTCTGCAAGCACTATCAACTTGACAGCACCAAATTCACAAGACCTGACTAAGCATTTGGCAGCAGACGAAACAGCTACAATCAGAAGAGCCAACTCGGCAAGCACTATCAACTTGACATCATCTAACTCACAAGATCTGACTAAGCATTTGACAGCCGACTATACAGTTACAAACAGAAGAGCCAACTCTGCAAGCACTATCAACTTGACATCAACAAACTCACAAGATCTGACTAAGCATTTGACAGCCGACTAAACAGTTACAAACAGAAGAGCCAACTCTGCAAGCACTTTCAACATGAAAGCAACAAACTCACAAGATCTGACCATACATTTGGCAGCAGACTAAACAGTTACAAACAGAAGAGCCAACTCTGCAAGCTCTATCAACTTGACAGCAACTAATTCACAAGATCTGACTAAGCATTTGGCAGCACACGAAAGAGCTACAGTCAGAAGAGCCAACTCTGCAAGCACTATCAACTTGACAGCAACTAATTCAAAAGATCTGACTAAGCATTTGGCAGCAGACGAAACAGCTACAATCAGAAGAGCCAACTCTGCAAGCACTATCAATTTGACAGCAACTAATTCACAAGATCTGACCAAGCATTTGGCAGCAGACGAAACAGCTATAATCAGAAGAGCCAACTCTGCAAGCACTATCAACTTGACATCAACTAACTCACAAGATCTGACTAAGCATTTGACAGCCGACTAGACAGTTACAAACAGAAGAGCCAACTCTGCAAGCGCTATCAACTTGACAGCAACAAACTCACAAGGTCTGACTAAGCATTTGGCAGCAGATGAAACAGCTACAATCAGAAGAGCCAACTCTGCAAGCACTATCAACATGATAGACCCTAACTCACTAGATCTGACCATACATTTGGCAGCAGACGAAACAGCTACAATCAGAAGAGCCAACTCTGCAAGCACCATCAACTTGACAGCAACAAACTCACAAGGTCTGACTAAGCATTTGGCAGCAGACGAAACAGCAACAATCAGAAGAGCCAACTCTGCAAGTGCTATCAACTTGACAGCAACTAATTCACAAGATCTGACTATACATGTGACAGCAGACGAAACAGCTACAATCAGAAGAGCCAACTGTGCAAGCACTATCAACTTGACAGCAACTAATTCACAAGATCTGACTAAGCATTTGACAGCCGACTAAACAGTTACAAACAGAAGAGCACTCTACAAGCACTATCAACTTGACAGCAACTAATTCACAAGATCTGACTAAGCATTTGGTAACAGACGAAACAGCTACAATCAGAAGAGCCAACTCTGCAAGCACTATCAACTTGACATCAACTAACTCACAAGATCTGACTAAGCATATGACAACCGACTAAACAGTTACAAACAGAAGAGCCAACTCTGCAAGCACTATCAACTTGACAGCAACTAACTCACAAGATCTGACCATACATTTGGCAGCCGACTAAACAGTTACAAACAGAAGAGCCAACTCTGCAAGCACTATCAACTTGACAGCAACAAATTCACAAGATCTGACTAAGCATTTGGCAGTAGACAAAACAGCTACAATCAGAAGAGCCAACTCTGCAAGCACTATCAACTTGACATCAACTAACTCACAAGATCTGACTAAGCATTTGACAGCCGACTAAACAGTTACAAACAGAAGAGCCAACTCTGCAATGACTATCAACTTGACAGCAAAAAATTCACAAGATCTGACTAAGCATTTGGCAGCAGACGAAACAGCTACAATCAGAAGAGCCAACTCTGCAAGCACTACCAACTTGACAGCAACTAATTCACAAGATCTGACCATCCATTTGGCAGGAGACGAAAGAGCTACAATCAGAAGAGCCAACTCTGCAAACACTATCAACTTGACAGCAACTAATTCACAAGATCTGACCATATATTTGGCAGCCGACTAATCAGTTACAAACAGAAGAGCCAACTCTGCAAGTGCTATCAACTTGACAGCAACTAATTCACAAGATCTGACCATACATTTGGCAGCAGACGAAACAACTACAATCACAAGAGCCAACTCTGCAAGCGCTATAAACTTGACAAGAAGCAACTCACAAGATCTGACTATACATGTGACAGCAGACGAAACAGCTATAATCAGAAGAGCCAACTCTGCAAGCACTATCAACTTGACAGCAAGAAACTCACAAGATCTGAGTATATATGTGACAGCAGACGAAACAGTTACAATACCAAGAGCCAACTCTGCAAGTGCTATCAACTTGACAGCAACTAATTCACAAGATCTGACTATACATGTGACAGCAGACGAAACAGCTACAATCAGAAAGCCAACTCTGCAAGCACTTTCAACTTGAAAGCAACAAACTCACAAGATCTGACCATACATTTGGCAGCAGACGAAACAGTTACAAACAGAAGAGCCAACTCTGCAAGCTCTATCAACTTGACAGCAACTAATTCACAAGGTCTGACTAAGCATTTGGCAGCAGACGAAAGAGCTACAGTCAGAAGAGCCAACTCTGCAAGCACTATCAACTTGACAGCAACTAATTCACAAGATCTGACTAAGTATTTGGCAGCAGACGAAACAGCTACAATCAGAAGAGCCAACTCTGCAAGCACTATCAATTTGACAGCAACTAATTCACAAGATCTGACCAAGCATTTGGCAGCAGACGAAACAGCTATAATCAGAAGAGCCAACTCTGCAAGCACTATCAACTTGACATCAACTAACTCACAAGATCTGACTAAGCATTTGACAGCCGACTAGACAGTTACAAACAGAAGAGCCAACTCTGCAAGCGCTATCAACTTGACAGCAACAAACTCACAAGGTCTGACTAAGCATTTGGCAGCAGATGAAACAGCTACAATCAGAAGAGCCAACTCTGCAAGCACTATCAACATGATAGACCCTAACTCACTAGATCTGACCATACATTTGGCAGCAGACGAAACAGCTACAATCAGAAGAGCCAACTCTGCAAGCACCATCAACTTGACAGCAACAAACTCACAAGGTCTGACTAAGCATTTGGCAGCAGACGAAACAGCAACAATCAGAAGAGCCAACTCTGCAAGTGCTATCAACTTGACAGCAACTAATTCACAAGATCTGACTATACATGTGACAGCAGACGAAACAGCTACAATCAGAAGAGCCAACTGTGCAAGCACTATCAACTTGACAGCAACTAATTCACAAGATCTGACTAAGCATTTGACAGCCGACTAAACAGTTACAAACAGAAGAGCACTCTACAAGCACTATCAACTTGACAGCAACTAATTCACAAGATCTGACTAAGCATTTGGTAACAGACGAAACAGCTACAATCAGAAGAGCCAACTCTGCAAGCACTATCAACTTGACATCAACTAACTCACAAGATCTGACTAAGCATATGACAACCGACTAAACAGTTACAAACAGAAGAGCCAACTCTGCAAGCACTATCAACTTGACAGCAACTAACTCACAAGATCTGACCATACATTTGGCAGCCGACTAAACAGTTACAAACAGAAGAGCCAACTCTGCAAGCACTATCAACTTGACAGCAACAAATTCACAAGATCTGACTAAGCATTTGGCAGTAGACAAAACAGCTACAATCAGAAGAGCCAACTCTGCAAGCACTATCAACTTGACATCAACTAACTCACAAGATCTGACTAAGCATTTGACAGCCGACTAAACAGTTACAAACAGAAGAGCCAACTCTGCAATGACTATCAACTTGACAGCAAAAAATTCACAAGATCTGACTAAGCATTTGGCAGCAGACGAAACAGCTACAATCAGAAGAGCCAACTCTGCAAGCACTACCAACTTGACAGCAACTAATTCACAAGATCTGACCATCCATTTGGCAGGAGACGAAAGAGCTACAATCAGAAGAGCCAACTCTGCAAACACTATCAACTTGACAGCAACTAATTCACAAGATCTGACCATATATTTGGCAGCCGACTAATCAGTTACAAACAGAAGAGCCAACTCTGCAAGTGCTATCAACTTGACAGCAACTAATTCACAAGATCTGACCATACATTTGGCAGCAGACGAAACAACTACAATCACAAGAGCCAACTCTGCAAGCGCTATAAACTTGACAAGAAGCAACTCACAAGATCTGACTATACATGTGACAGCAGACGAAACAGCTATAATCAGAAGAGCCAACTCTGCAAGCACTATCAACTTGACAGCAAGAAACTCACAAGATCTGAGTATATATGTGACAGCAGACGAAACAGTTACAATACCAAGAGCCAACTCTGCAAGTGCTATCAACTTGACAGCAACTAATTCACAAGATCTGACTATACATGTGACAGCAGACGAAACAGCTACAATCAGAAAGCCAACTCTGCAAGCACTTTCAACTTGAAAGCAACAAACTCACAAGATCTGACCATACATTTGGCAGCAGACGAAACAGTTACAAACAGAAGAGCCAACTCTGCAAGCTCTATCAACTTGACAGCAACTAATTCACAAGGTCTGACTAAGCATTTGGCAGCAGACGAAAGAGCTACAGTCAGAAGAGCCAACTCTGCAAGCACTATCAACTTGACAGCAACTAATTCACAAGATCTGACTAAGTATTTGGCAGCAGACGAAACAGCTACAATCAGAAGAGCCAACTCTGCAAGCACTATCAATTTGACAGCAACTAATTCACAAGATCTGACCAAGCATTTGGCAGCAGACGAAACAGCTACAATCAGAAGAGCCAACTCTGCAAGCACTATCAACTTGACATCAACTAACTCACAAGATCTGACTAAGCATTTGACAGCCGACTAGACAGTTACAAACAGAAGAGCCAACTCTTCAAGCGCTATTAACTTGACAGCAACAAACTCACAAGGTCTGACTAAGCATTTGGCAGCAGATGAAACAGCTACAATCAGAAGAGCCAACTCTGCAAGCACTATCAACATGATAGCAACTAACTCACTAGATCTGACCATACATTTGGCAGCAGACGAAACAGCTACAATCAGAAGAGCCAACTCTGCAAGCACTATCAACTTGACAGCAACTAATTCACAAGATCTGACCATCCATTTGGCAGCAGACGAAAGAGCTACAATCAGAAGAGCCAACTCTGCAAACACTATCAATTTGACAGCAACAAACTCACAAGGTCTGACTAAGCATTTGGCAGAAGACGAAACAGCAACAATCAGAAGAGCCAACTCTGCAAGTGCTATCAACTTGACAGCAACTAATTCACAAGATCTGACCATACATTTGGCAGCAGACGAAAGAGCTACAATCAGAAGAGCCAACTCTGCAAACACTATCAACTTGACAGCAACTATTTCACAAGATCTGACCATACATTTGGCAGCAGACGAAAGAGCTACAATCAGAAGAGCCAACTCTGCAAGAACTATCAACTTGACAGCAACTAACTCACAAGATCTGATTAAGCATTTGACAGCCGACTAAACAGTTACAAACAGAACAGCCAACTCTGCAAGCGCTATCAACTTGACAGCAACAAACTCACAAGGTCTGACTAAGCATTTGGCAGCAGGGAAAACAGCAACAATCAGAAGAGCCATCTCTGCAAGTGCTATCAACTTGACAGCAACAAATTCACAAGATTTGACTATACATGTGACACCAGACGAAATAGCTACAATCAGAAGAGCCAACTCTGCAAGCACTATCAACTTGACAGCAACTAATTCACAAGATCTGACCATACATTTGGCAGCAGACGAAAGAGCTACAATCAGAAGAGCCAACTCTGCAAGCACTATCAACTTGACATCAACTAACTCACAAGATCTGATTAAGCATTTGACAGCCGACTAAACAGTTACAAACAGAAGAGCCAACTCTGCAATGACTATCAACTTGACAGCAAAAAATTCACAAGCTCTGACTAAGCATTTGGCAGCAGACGAAACATCTACAATCAGAAGAGCCAACTCTGCAAGCACTACCAACTTGACAGCAACTAGTTTACAAGATCTGACCATGCATTTGGATGGAGACGAAAGAGCTACAAACAGAAGAGCCAACTCTGCAAGTGCTATCAACTTGACAGCAACTAATTCACAAGATCTGGCTATACATTTGGCAGCAGAAGAAACAGCTACAATCACAAGAGTCAACTCTGCAAGCGCTATCAACTTGACAGCAACTAATTCACAAGATCTGACCATATATTTGGCAGCCGACTAAACAGTTACAATCAGAAGAGCCAACTCTGCAAGCACTATCAACTTGACAGCAAGAAACTCACAAGATCTGACTATATATGTGACAGCAGACGAAACAGTTACAATACCAAGAGCCAACTCTGCAAGCGCTATCAACTTGACAGCAACTAATTCACAAGATCTGACTATACATGTGACAGCAGACGAAACAGCTACAATCAGAAAGCCAACTCTGCAAGCACTATCAACTTGACAGCAACTAATTCACAAGATCTGGCTAAGCATTTGGCAGCAGACGAAACAGTTACAAACAGAAGAGCCAACTCTGCAATGACTATCAACTTGACAGAAAAAATTCACAAGATCTGACTAAGCATTTGGCAGCAGATGAAACAGCTACAATCAGAAGAGCCAACTCTGCAAGCGCTATCAACTTGACAGCAACAAACTCACAAGGTCTGACTAAGCATTTGGCAGCAGACGAAACAGCTACAATCAGAAGAGCCAACTCTGCAAGCACTATCAACTTGAAAGCAAGAAACTCACAAGATCTGAGTATATATGTGACAGCAGACGAAACAGTTACAATCAGAAGAGCCAACTCTGCAAGTGCTATCAACTTGACAGCAACTAATTCACAAGATCTGACTATACATGTGACAGCAGACGAAACAGCTACAATCAGAAAGCCAACTCTGCAAGCACTATCAACTTGACAGCAACTAATTCATTAGATCTAAATAAGCATTTGGCAGCAGACAAAACAGTTACAAACAGAAGAGCCAACTCTGCAAGCACTATCAACTTGACAGCAACAAACTCACAAGGTCTGACTAAGCATTTGGCAGCAGACGAAACAGTTACAAACAGAAGAGCCAACTCTGTAAGCGCTATCAACTTGACAGCAACAAACTCACAAGGTCTGACTAAGCATTTGGCAGCAGACGAAAATGCTACAATCAGAAGAGCCAACTCTGCAAGCCCTATCAACTTGACAGCAACTAATTCACAAGATCTGACCATCCATTTGGCAGCAGACGAAAGAGCTACAATCAGAAGAGCCAACTCTGCAAACACTATCAATTTGACAAAAACAAACTCACAAGGTCTGCCTAAGTATTTGGCAGCAGACGAAACAGCAACAATCAGAAGAGCCAACTTTGCAAGTGTAATCAACTTGACAGCAACTAATTCACAAGATCTGACCATATATTTGGCAGCAGACGAAACAGCTACAATCACAAGAGCCAACTCTGGAAGCGCTATCAACTTGTCAGCAACTAATTCACAAGATCTGACCATATATTTGGCAGCCGACTAAACAGTTACAATCAGAAGAGCAAACTCTGCAAGCACTATCAACTTGACAGCAAGAAACTCACAAGATCTGACTATATATGTGACAGCAGACGAAACAGTTACAAACAGAAGAGCCAACTCTGCAAGCACTATCAACTTGACAACAACAAACTCACAAGGTCTGACTAAGCATTTGGCAGCAGACGAAACAGTTACAAACAGAAGAGCCAACTCTGCAAGCGCTATCAACTTGACAGCAACAAACTCACAAGGTCTGACTAAGCATTTGGCAGCAGACGAAACAGCTACAATCAGAAGAGCCAACTCTGCAAGCACTATCAACTTGACAGCAACTAATTCACAAGATCTGACCATCCATTTGGCAGCAGACGAAAGAGCTACAATCAGAAGAGCCAACTCTGCAAACAGTATCAATTTGACAGCAACAAACTCACAAGGTCTGACTAAGCATTTGGCAGCAGACGAAACAGCAACAATCAGAAGAGCCAACTCTGCAAGTGCGATCAACTTGACAGCAACTAATTCACAAGATCTGACTATACATGTGACAGCAGACGAAACAGCTACAATCAGAAGAGCCAACTCTACAAGCACTATCAACTTGACAGCAACTAATTCACAAGATCTGACTAAGCATTTGACAGCCGACTAAACAGTTACAAAAAGAAGAGCCAACTCTACAAGCACTATCAACTTGACAGCAACTAATTCACAAGATCTGACTAAGCATTTGGTAACAGACGAAACAGCTACAATCAGAAGAGCCAACTCTGCAAGCACTATCAACTTGACATCAATTAACTCACAAGATCTGACTAAGCATTTGACAGCCGACTAAACAGTTTCAAACAGAAGAGCCAACTCTGCAAGCACTATCAACTTGACAGCAACTAACTCACAAGATCTGACCATACATTTGGCAGCCGACTAAACAGTTACAAACAGAAGAGCCAACTCTGCAAGCACTATCAACTTGACAGCAACAAATTCACAAGATCTGACTAAGCATTTGGCAGCAGACGAAACAGCTACAATCAGAAGAGCCAACTCTGCAAGCACTATCAACTTGACATCAACTAACTCACAAGATCTGACTAAGCATTTGACAGCCGACTAAACAGTTACAAACAGAAGAGCCAACTCTGCAATGACTATCAACTTGACAGCAACAAACTCACAAGATCTGACTAAGCATTTGGCAGCAGACGAAACAGCTACAATCAGAAGAGCCAACTCTGCAATCACTACCAACTTGACAGCAACTAATTCACAAGATCTAACCATCCATTTGGCAGGAGAAGAAAGAGCTACAATCAGAAGAGCCAACTCTGCAAGCACTATCAACTTGAAAGCAAGAAACTCACAAGATCTGACTATATATGTGACAGCAGACGAAACAGTTACAATCAGAAGAGCCAACTCTGCAAGTGCTATCAACTTGACAGCAACTAATTCACAAGATCTGACTATACATGTGACAGCAGACGAAACAGCTACAATCAGAAAGCCAACTCTGCAAGCACTATCAACTTGACAGCAACTAATTCATTAGATCTAAATAAGCATTTGGCAGCAGACAAAACAGTTACAAACAGAAGAGCCAACTCTGCAAGCACTATCAACTTGACAGCAACAAACTCACAAGGTCTGACTAAGCATTTGGCAGCAGACGAAACAGTTACAAACAGAAGAGCCAACTCTGTAAGCGCTATCAACTTGACAGCAACAAACTCACAAGGTCTGACTAAGCATTTGGCAGCAGACGAAAATGCTACAATCAGAAGAGCCAACTCTGCAAGCCCTATCAACTTGACAGCAACTAATTCACAAGATCTGACCATCCATTGGCAGCAGACGAAAGAGCTACAATCAGAAGAGCCAACTCTGCAAACACTATCAATTTGACAGCAACAAACTCACAAGGTCTGACTAAGTATTTGGCAGCAGACGAAACAGCAACAATCAGAAGAGCCAACTCTGCAAGCGCTATCAACTTTACAGCAACTAATTCACAAGATCTGACCATATATTTGGCAGCCGACTAAACAGTTACATACAGAAGAGCCAACTCTGCAAGTGCTATCAACTTGACAGCAACTAATTCACAAGATCTGACCATACATTTGGCAGCAGACGAAACAGCTACAATCACAAGAGCCAACTCTGCAAGCGCTATAAACTTGACAAGAAGAAACTCACAAGATCTGACTATACATGTGACAGCAGACGAAACAGCTACAATCAGAAGAGCCAACTCTGCAAGTGCTATCAACTTGACAGCAACTAATTCACAAGATCTGACTATGCATGTGACAGCAGACGAAACAGCTACAATCAGAAGAGCCAACTCTGCAAGCACTATCAACTTGACAGCAAGAAACTCACAAGATCTGACTATATATGTGACAGCAGACGAAACAGTTATAATCAGAAGAGCCAACTCTGCAAGTGCTATCAACCTGACAGCAACTAATTCACAAGATCTGACTATACATGTGACAGCAGACGAAACAGCTACAATCAGAAAGCCAACTCTGCAAGCACTATCAACTTGACAGCAACAAACTCACAAGGTCTGACTAAGCATTTGGCAGCAGACGAAACAGTTACAAACAGAAGAGCCAACTCTGCAAGCGCTATCAACTTGACAGCAACAAACTCAAAAGGTCTGACTAAGCATTTGGCAGCAGACGAAACAGCTACAATCAGAAGAGCCAACTCTGCAAGCACTATCAACTTGACAGCAACTAATTCACAAGATCTGACCATCCATTTGGCAGCAGACGAAAGAGCTACAATCAGAAGAGCCAACTCTGCAAACAGTATCAATTTGACAGCAACAAACTCACAAGGTCTGACTAAGCATTTGGCAGCAGACGAAACAGCAACAATCAGAAGAGCCAACTCTGCAAGTGCTATCAACTTGACAGCAACTAATTCACAAGTTCTGACTATACATGTGACAGCAGACGAAACAGCTACAATCAGAAGAGCCAACTCTGCAAGCACTATCAACTTGACAGCAACTAATTCACAAGATCTGACTAAGCATTTGACAGCCGACTAAACAGTTACAAAAAGAAGAGCCAACTCTACAAGCACTATCAACTTGACAGCAACTAATTCACAAGATCTGACTAAGCATTTGGTAACAGACGAAACAGCTACAATCAGAAGAGCCAACTCTGCAAGCACTATCAACTTGACATCAACTAACTCACAAGATCTGACTAAGCATTTGACAGCCGACTAAACAGTTTCAAACAGAAGAGCCAACTCTGCAAGCACTATCAACTTGACAGCAACTAACTCACAAGATCTGACCATACATTTGGCAGCCGACTAAACAGTTACAAACAGAAGAGCCAACTCTGCAAGCATTATCAACTTGACAGCAACACATTCACAAGTTCTGACTAAGCATTTGGCAGCAGACGAAACAGCTACAATCAGAAGAGCCAACTCTGCAAGCACTATCAACTTGACATCAACTAACTCACAAGATCTGACTAAGCATTTGACAGCCGACTAAACAGTTACAAACAGAAGAGCCAACTCTGCAATGACTATCTACTTGACAGCAAAAAATTCACAAGATCTGACTAAGCATTTGGCAGCAGACGAAACAGCTACAATCAGAAGAGCCAACTCTGCAATCACTACCAACTTGACAGCAACTAATTCACAAGATCTGACCATCCATTTGGCAGGAGAAGAAAGAGCTACAATCAGAAGAGCCAACTCTGCAAACACTATCAACTTGACAGCAACTAATTCACAAGATCTGACCATATATTTGGCAGCCGACTAAACAGTTACAAACAGAAGAGCCAACTCTGCAAGTGCTATCAACTTGACAGCAACTAATTCACAAGATCTGACTATACATGTGACAGCAGACGAAACAGCTACAATCAGAAAGCCAACTCTGCAAGCACTATCAACTTGACAGCAACAAACTCACAAGGTCTGACTAAGCATTTGGCAGCAGACGAAAATGCTACAATCAGAAGAGCCAACTCTGCAAGCCCTATCAACTTGACAGCAACTAATTCACAAGATCTGACCATACATTTGGCAGCAGACGAAACAGCTACAATCACAAGAGCCAACTCTGCAAGCGCTATAAACTTGACAAGAAGAAACTCACAAGATCTGACTATACATGTGACAGCAGACGAAACAGCTACAATCAGAAGAGCCAACTCTGCAAGTGCTATCAACTTGACAGCAACTAATTCACAAGATCTTACTATGCATGTGACAGCAGACGAAACAGCTACAATCAGAAGAGCCAACTCTGCAAGCACTATCAACTTGACAGCAAGAAACTCACAAGATCTGACTATATATGTGACAGCAGACGAAACAGTTACAATCAGAAGCGCCAACTCTGCAAGTGCTATCAACCTGACAGCAACTAATTCACAAGATCTGACTATACATGTGACAGCAGACGAAACAGCTACAATCAGAAAGCCAACTCTGCAAGCACTATCAACTTGACAGCAACTAATTCACAAGATCTGACCATACATTTGGCAGCAGACGAAAGAGCTACAATCAGAAGAGCCAACTCTGCAAGCACTATCAACTTGACATCAACTAACTCACAAGATCTGATTAAGCATTTGACAGCCGACTAAACAGTTACAAACAGAAGAGCCAACTCTGCAATGACTATCAACTTGACAGCAAAAAATTCACAAGCTCTGACTAAGCATTTGGCAGCAGACGAAACATCTACAATCAGAAGAGCCAACTCTGCAAGCACTACCAACTTGACAGCAACTAATTTACAAGATCTGACCATGCATTTGGATGGAGACGAAAGAGCTACAAACAGAAGAGCCAACTCTGCAAGTGCTATCAACTTGACAGCAACTAATTCACAAGATCTGGCTATACATTTGGCAGCAGACGAAACAGCTACAATCACAAGAGCCAACTCTGCAAGCGCTATCAACTTGACAGCAACTAATTCACAAGATCTGACCATATATTTGGCAGCCGACTAAACAGTTACAATCAGAAGAGCCAACTCTGCAAGCACTATCAACTTGACAGCAACTAATTCACAAGATCTGACTAAGCATTTGGCAGCAGACGAAACAGTTACAAACAGAAGAGCCAACTCTGCAATGACTATCAACTTGACAGAAAAAATTCACAAGATCTGACTAAGCATTTGGCAGCAGATGAAACAGCTACAATCAGAAGAGCCAACTCTGCAAGCGCTATCAACTTGACAGCAACAAACTCACAAGGTCTGACTAAGCATTTGGCAGCAGACGAAACAGCTACAATCAGAAGAGCCAACTCTGCAAGCACTATCAACTTGAAAGCAAGAAACTCACAAGATCTGACTATATATGTGACAGCAGACGAAACAGTTACAATCAGAAGAGCCAACTCTGCAAGTGCTATCAACTTGACAGCAACTAATTCACAAGATCTGACTATACATGTGACAGCAGACGAAACAGCTACAATCAGAAAGCCAACTCTGCAAGCACTATCAACTTGACAGCAACTAATTCATTAGATCTAAATAAGCATTTGGCAGCAGACAAAACAGTTACAAACAGAAGAGCCAACTCTGCAAGCACTATCAACTTGACAGCAACAAACTCACAAGGTCTGACTAAGCATTTGGCAGCAGACGAAACAGTTACAAACAGAAGAGCCAACTCTGTAAGCGCTATCAACTTGACAGCAACAAACTCACAAGGTCTGACTAAGCATTTGGCAGCAGACGAAAATGCTACAATCAGAAGAGCCAACTCTGCAAGCCCTATCAACTTGACAGCAACTAATTCACAAGATCTGACCATCCATTTGGCAGCAGACGAAAGAGCTACAATCAGAAGAGCCAACTCTGCAAACACTATCAATTTGACAGCAACAAACTCACAAGGTCTGACTAAGTATTTGGCAGCAGACGAAACAGCAACAATCAGAAGAGCCAACTCTGCAAGTGTAATCAACTTGACAGCAACTAATTCACAAGATCTGACCATATATTTGGCAGCAGACGAAACAGCTACAATCACAAGAGCCAACTCTGCAAGCGCTATCAACTTGTCAGCAACTAATTCACAAGATCTGACCATATATTTGGCAGCCGACTAAACAGTTACAATCAGAAGAGCCAACTCTGCAAGCACTATCAACTTGACAGCAAGAAACTCACAAGATCTGACTATATATGTGACAGCAGACGAAACAGTTACAAACAGAAGAGCCAACTCTGCAAGCACTATCAACTTGACAACAACAAACTCACAAGGTCTGACTAAGCATTTGGCAGCAGACGAAACAGTTACAAACAGAAGAGCCAACTCTGCAAGCGCTATCAACTTGACAGCAACAAACTCACAAGGTCTGACTAAGCATTTGGCAGCAGACGAAACAGCTACAATCAGAAGAGCCAACTCTGCAAGCACTATCAACTTGACAGCAACTAATTCACAAGATCTGACCATCCATTTGGCAGCAGACGAAAGAGCTACAATCAGAAGAGCCAACTCTGCAAACAGTATCAATTTGACAGCAACAAACTCACAAGGTCTGACTAAGCATTTGGTAACAGACGAAACAGCTACAATCAGAAGAGCCAACTCTGCAAGCACTATCAACTTGACATCAACTAACTCACAAGATCTGACTAAGCATTTGACAGCCGACTAAACAGTTTCAAACAGAAGAGCCAACTCTGCAAGCACTATCAACTTGACAGCAACTAACTCACAAGATCTGACTAAGCATTTGACAGCCGACTAAACAGTTACAAACAGAAGAGCCAACTCTGCAAGCACTATCAACTTGACAGCAACTAACTCACAAGATCTGACCATACATTTGGCAGCCGACTAAACAGTTACAAACAGAAGAGCCAACTCTGCAAGCACTATCAACTTGACAGCAACAAATTCACAAGATCTGACTAAGCATTTGGCAGCAGACGAAACAGCTACAATCAGAAGAGCCAACTCTGCAAGCACTATCAACTTGACATCAACTAACTCACAAGATCTGACTAAGCATTTGACAGCCGACTAAACAGTTACAAACAGAAGAGCCAACTCTGCAATGACTATCAACTTGACAGCAAAAAATTCACAAGATCTGACTAAGCATTTGGCAGCAGACGAAACAGCTACAATCAGAAGAGCCAACTCTGCAATCACTACCAACTTGACAGCAACTAATTCACAAGATCTGACCATCCATTTGGCAGGAGAAGAAAGAGCTACAATCAGAAGAGCCAACTCTGCAAACACTATCAACTTGACAGCAACTAATTCACAAGATCAGACCATATATTTGGCAGCCGCCTAAACAGTTACAAACAGAAGACCCAACTCTGCAAGTGCTATCAACTTGACAGCAACTAATTCACAAGATCTGACCATACATTTGGCACCTGACGAAACAGCTACAATCACAAGAGCCAACTCTGCAAGCGCTATCAACTTTACAGCAACTAATTCACAAGATCTGACCATATATTTGGCAGCCGACTAAACAGCTACAAACAGAAGAGACAATTCTGCAAGTGCTATCAACTTGACAGCAACTAATTCACAAGTCCTGACCATACATTTGGCAGCAGACGAAACAGCTACAATCACAAGAGGCAACTCTGCAAGCGCTATAAACTTGACAAGAAGAAACTCACAAGATCTGACTATACATGTGACAGCAGACGAAACAGCTACAATCAGAAGAGCCAACTCTGCAAGTGCTATCAACTTGACAGCAACTAATTCACAAGATCTGACTATGCATGTGACAGCAGACGAAACAGCTACAATCAGAAGAGCCAACTCTGCAAGCACTATCAACTTGACAGCAAGAAACTCACAAGATCTGACTATATATGTGACAGCAGACGAAACAGTTACAATCAGAAGAGCTTAACTCTGCAAGTGCTATCAACCTGACAGCAACTAATTCACAAGATCTGACTATACATGTGACAGCAGACGAAACAGCTACAATCAGAAAGCCAACTCTGCAAGCACTATCAACTTGACAGCAACTAATTCACAAGATCTGACTAAGCATTTGGCAGCAGACGAAACAGTTACAAACAGAAGAGCCAACTCTGCAATGACTATCAACTTGACAGAAAAAATTCACAAGATCTGACTAAGCATTTGGCAGCAGATGAAACAGCTACAATCAGAAGAGCCAACTCTGCAAGCGCTATCAACTTGACAGCAACAAACTCACAAGGTCTGACTAAGCATTTGGCAGCAGACGAAACAGCTACAATCAGAAGAGCCAACTCTGCAAGCACTATCAACTTGAAAGCAAGAAACTCACAAGATCTGACCATATATGTGACAGCAGACGAAACAGTTACAATCAGAAGAGCCAACTCTGCAAGTGCTATCAACTTGACAGCAACTAATTCACAAGATCTGACTATACATGTGACAGCAGACGAAACAGCTACAATCAGAAAGCCAACTCTGCAAGCACTATCAACTTGACAGCAACTAATTCATTAGATCTAAATAAGCATTTGGCAGCAGACAAAACAGTTACAAACAGAAGAGCCAACTCTGCAAGCACTATCAACTTGACAGCAACAAACTCACAAGGTCTGACTAAGCATTTGGCAGCAGACGAAACAGTCGCAAACAGAAGAGCCAACTCTGTAAGCGCTATCAACTTGACAGCAACAAACTCACAAGGTCTGACTAAGCATTTGGCAGCAGACGAAAATGCTACAATCAGAAGAGCCAACTCTGCAAGCACTATCAACTTGACAGCAACTAATTCACAAGATCTGACCATCCATTTGGCAGCAGACGAAAGAGCTACAATCAGAAGAGCCAACTCTGCAAACACTATCAATTTGACAGCAACAAACTCACAAGGTCTGACTAAGTATTTGGCAGCAGACGAAACAGCAACAATCAGAACAGCCAACTCTGCAAGTGTAATCAACTTGACAGCAACTAATTCACAAGATCTGACCATATATTTGGCAGCAGACGAAACAGCTACAATCACAAGAGCCAACTCTGCAAGCGCTAATAACTTGACAGCAACTAATTCACAAGATCTGACCATATATTTGGCAGCCGACTAAACAGTTACAATCAGAAGAGCCAACTCTGCAAGCACTATCAACTTGACAGCAAGAAACTCACAAGATCTGACTATATATGTGACAGCAGACGAAACAGTTACAAACAGAAGAGCCAACTCTGCAAGCACTATCAACTTGACAGCAACAAACTCACAAGGTCTGACTAAGCATTTGGCAGCAGACGAAACAGTTACAAACAGAAGAGCCAACTCTGCAAGCGCTATCAACTTGACAGCAACAAACTCACAAGGTCTGACTAAGCATTTGGCAGCAGACGAAACAGCTACAATCAGAAGAGCCAACTCTGCAAGCACTATCAACTTGACAACAACTAATTCACAAGATCTGACCATCCATTTGGCAGCAGACGAAAGAGCTACAATCAGAAGAGCCAACTCTGCAAACAGTATCAATTTGACAGCAACAAACTCACAAGGTCTGACTAAGCATTTGGCAGCAGACGAAACAGCAACAATCAGAAGAGCCAACTCTGCAAGTGCTATCAACTTGACAGCAACTAATTCACAAGATCTGACTATAGATGTGACAGCAGACGAAACAGCTACAATCAGAAGAGCCAACTCTACAAGCACTATCAACTTGACAGCAACTAATTCACAAGATCTGACTAAGCATTTGACAGCCGACTAAACAGTTACAAAAAGAAGAGCCAACTCTACAAGCACTATCAACTTGACAGCAACTAATTCACAAGGTCTGACTAAGCATTTGGCAGCAGACGAACCAGTTACAAACAGAAGAGCCAACTCTGCAAGCGCTATCAACTTGACAGCAACAAACTCACAAGGTCTGACTAAGCATTTGTCAGCAGACGAAAATGCTACAATCAGAAGAGCCAACTCTGCAAGCACTATCAACACTATCAACTTGACAGCAACTAATTCACAAGATCTGACCATACATGTGACAGCAGACGAAACAGCTACATTCAGAAGAGCCAACTCTGCAAGCACTATCAACTTGACAGCAACTAATTCACAAGATCTGACTAAGCATTTGACAGCCGACTAAACAGTTACAAACAGAAGAGCCAACTCTGCAAGTGCTATCAACTTGACAGCAACAAACTCACATAATCTGACTAAGCATTTGACAGCCAACAAAACAGCAACAATCAGAAGACCCAACTCTGCAAGTGCTATCAACTTGACAGCAACTAATTCACAAAATCTGACTAAGCATTTGGCAGCAGACGAAACAGCTACAATCAGAAGAGCCAACTCTGCAAGCACTATCAACTTGACATCAACTAACTCACAAGATCTGACTAAGCATTTGGCAGCAGACGAAACAGCTACAATCAGAAGAGCCAACTCTGCAATCACTACCAACTTGACAGCAACTAATTCACAAGATCTGACCATCCATTTGGCAGGAGAAGAAAGAGCTACAATCAGAAGAGCCAACTCTGCAAACAGTATCAATTTGACAGCAACAAACTCACAAGGTCTGACTAAGCATTACGCAGCAGACGAAACAGCAACAATCAGAAGAGCCAACTCTGCAAGTGCTATCAACTTGACAGCAACTAATTCACAAGATCTGACTATACATGTGACAGCAGACGAAACAGCTACAATCAGAAGAGCCAACTCTGCAAGCACTATCAACTTGACAGCAACTAATTCACAAGATCTGACTAAGCATTTGACAGCCGACTAAACAGTTACAAAAAGAAGAGCCAACTCTACAAGCACTATCAACTTGACAGCAACTAATTCACAAGATCTGACTAAGCATTTGGTAACAGACGAAACAGCTACAATCAGAAGAGCCAACTCTGCAAGCACTATCAACTTGACATCAACTAACTCACAAGATCTGACTAAGCATTTGACAGCCGACTAAACAGTTTCAAACAGAAGAGCCAACTCTGCAAGCACTATCAACTTGACAGCAACTAACTCACAAGATCTGACCATACATTTGGCAGCCGACTAAACAGTTACAAACAGAAGAGCCAACTCTGCAAGCACTATCAACTTGACAGCAACAAATTCACAAGATCTGACTAAGCATTTGGCAGCCGACGAAACAGCTACAATCAGAAGAGCCAAATCTGCAAGCACTATCAACTTGACATCAACTAACTCACAAGATCTGACTAAGCATTTGACAGCCGACTAAACAGTTACAAACAGAAGAGCCAACTCTGCAATGACTATCAACTTGACAGCAAAAAATTCACAAGATCTGACTAAGCATTTGGCAGCAGACGAAACAGCTACAATCAGAAGAGCCAACTCTGCAATCACTACCAACTTGACAGCAACTAATTCACAAGATCTGACCATCCATTTGGCAGGAGAAGAAAGAGCTACAATCAGAAGAGCCAACTCTGCAAACACTATCAACTTGACAGCAACTAATTCACAAGATCTGACCATATATTTGGCAGCCGACTAAACAGTTACAAACAGAAGACCCAACTCTGCAAGTGCTATCAACTTGACAGCAACTAATTCACAAGATCTGACCATACATTTGGCAGCAGACGAAACAGCTACAATCACAAGAGCCAACTCTGCAAGCGCTATCAACTTTACAGCAACTAATTCACAAGATCTGACCATATATTTGGCAGCCGACTAAACAGTTACATACAGAAGAGCCAACTCTGCAAGTGCTATCAACTTGACAGCAACTAATTCACAAGATCTGACCATACATGTGACAGCAGACGAAACAGCTACAATCAGAAAGCCAACTCTGCAAGCACTCTCAACTTGACAGCAACTAATTCACAAGATCTAAATAAGCATTTGGCAGCAGACGAAACAGTTACAAACAGAAGAGCCAACTCTGCAAGCACTATCAACTTGACAGCAACAAACTCACAAGGTCTGACTAAGCATTTGGCAGCAGACGAAACAGTTACAAACAGAAGAGCCAACTCTGCAAGCGCTATCAACTTGACAGCAACAAACTCACAAGGTCTGACTAAGCATTTGTCAGCAGACGAAAATGCTACAATCAGACGAGCCAACTCTGCAAGCACTATCAACACTATCAACTTGACAGCAACTAAATCACAAGATCTGAACATACATGTGACAGCAGACGAAACAGCTACATTCAGAAGAGCCAACTCTGCAAGCACTATCAACTTGACAGCAACTAATTCACAAGATCTGACTAAGCATTTGACAGCCGACTAAACAGTTACAAACAGAAGAGCCAACTCTGCAAGTGCTATCAACTTGACAGCAACAAACTCACATAATCTGACTAAGCATTTGACAGCCAACAAAACAGCAACAATCAGAAGAGCCAACTCTGCAAGTGCTATCAACTTGACAGCAACTAATTCACAAAATCTGACTAAGCATTTGGCAGCAGACAAAACAGCTACAATCAGAAGAGCCAACTCTGCAAGCACTATCAACTCGACAGCAACTAACTCACAAGATCTGACTAAGCATTTGACAGCCGACTAAACAGTTACAAACAGAAGAGCCAACTCTGCAAGCACTATCAACTTGACAGCAACTAACTCACAAGATCTGACCATACATTTGGCAGCCGACTAAACAGTTACAAACAGAAGAGCCAACTCTGCAAGCACTATTAACTTGACAGCAACAAATTCACAAGATCTGACTAAGCATTTGGCAGCAGACGAAACAGCTACAATCAGAAGAGCCAACTCTGCAAGCACTATCAACTTGACAGCAACTAATTCACAAGATCTGACCATCCATTTGGCAGCAGACGAAAGAGCTACAATCAGAAGAGCGAACTCTGCAAACACTATCAACTTGACAGCAACTAATTCACAAGATCTGACCATATATTTGGCAGCCGACTAAACAGTTACAAACAGAAGAGCCAACTCTGCAAGTGCTATCAACTTGACAGCAACTAATTCACAAGATCTGACCATACATTTGGCAGCAGACGAAACAGCTACAATCAGAAAGCCAACTCTGCAAGCACTATCAACTTGACAGCAACTAATTCACAAGATCTGACCATACATTTGACAGCAGACGAAACGGCTACAATCAGAAGAGCCAACTCTGCAAGCACTATCAACTTGACAGCAACTAACTCACAAAATCTGACTAAGCATTTCACAGCCGACTAAACAGTTACAAACAGACAATTTGAGGATAGAGCAATGAGACATGAGATAAGTCAGCAAGAATTGACTATGTTCTTGACAATTGATGAAACAGATATAATCCGACAATTTGAGGATTCAGCAATTAGACTTGAGATAAGTAGGAAAGGACTGAACATGTACTTGACAATTGATGAAACAGATATAATCAGACAATTTGAGGATTCAGCAATCAGACATGAGATAAGGCAGCAAGGACCATGTTCTTGACAATTTTCGAAACAGATACAATCAGACAATTTGAGGATTCACCAATGAGATATGAGATAAGTCAGCAAGGACTATGTTCTTGACAATTGATTAAACAGACACAATCAGACAACTTCAGGATTCAACAATGAGACATCAGATAAGTCAGCAAGGACTATGTTCTTGGCAATTGATGAAACAGATATAATCAGACATTTTGATGGTTCCGCAATGAGACATGAAATAAGTCAGCAAGGACTGACTATGTTCTAGACAATTGATGAAACAGATAAGAGTCGACAATTTCAGGATTCAGCAATGTGACATGAGATAAGTCAGCAAGTACTGACCATGTTCTTGACAATTGATGAATCAGATATAATCAGACAATTTGACGGTTCAGCAATGAGACATGAAATAAGTCAGCAAGGTCTGACTATGTTCTAGACAATTGATGAAACAGATACAATCAGACAATTTGAGTATTCAGCAATGTGACATGAAAAAAGTCAGCAAGTACTGACCATGTTCTTGACAATTGATGAATCAGATACAATCAAACAACAGGATTCAACAATGATTCAACAAGAAGAAACTCACATGACCTGACTATACATGTGACAGTAGACGAAACAGCTACAATCAGAAGAGCCAACTATGCAGGCAGTATCAACTTGACAGCAACTAACTCACAAGATCTGACTAAGCATTTCACAGCCGACTAAACAGTTACAAACAGACAATTTGAGGATAGAGCAATGTGACATGAGGTAAGTCAGCAAGTACAGACCATGTGCTTGACAATTGATGAAACAGATACAGCAGACAATTTAAGTATTCAATGTGACACGAGATAAGTCAGCAAGGAACTGACTATGTTCTTGACAATTGATGAAACAGATATAATCAGTTTGAGGGTTCAGCAATGAGACATGAGATAAGTCAGCAAGGACTGACTGTGTTCTTGACAATTGATGAAACAGATACAGACAATTTGAGGATTCAGCAATGTGACATGAAAAAAGTCAGCAAGTACTGACCATGTTCTTGACAACTGATGACACAGATACAATCAAACAAGAGGATTCAACAATGTGACATGAGATAAGTCAGCAAGGACGGACCATGTACTTGACAATTGATGAACAGATACAATCAATTTGAGGTCTCAGCAATGAGACATGAGATAAGTCATCAAGGACTATGTTCTTGACAATTGATGAAACAGCAACAATCGGACAATTTGAGGATTCAACAATGTGACATGAGATAAGTCAACAAGAACTGACCATATTCTTGACGATTGATGAAACACATACAATCAAGCAATTTCAGGACTCAGCAATGAGACATGAGATAAGTCAGCAAGGACTATGGTCTTGACAATTGATGAAACAGCAACAATCAGACAATTTGAGGATTCAACAATGTGACATGAAATAAGTCAGCAAGCACTGACCATATTCTTGACAATTGATGAAACAGCAACAATCAGACAATTTGAGGATTCAGCAATGTGACATGACATAAGTCAGCAAGGACTGACCATGTTCTTGACAGTTGTAGAAACAGAAATAATCAGGCAATTTGAGGATTCAGCAATGTGACATGAGATAAGTCAGCAAGGACTGACCATGTTCTCGACAATTGATGAAAACAAACAATCAGACAATTTGAGGATTCTACATTGACATGAGATAAGTCAGCAAGGACCGACTATGTTCTTGACAATTGATGAAACAGCTACAATCAGACAATTTGAGGATTCCCCAATGTGACATGGCATAAGTCAGCAAGGACTGACAATGTTCTTGACATTTGATGAAACAGATACAATCAGACAATTTGAGAATTTAGCAATGTGCCATCAGATAAGTCAGCAAGGAATGACTATGTTCTTGACAATTGATGAAAACAAACAATCAGACAATTTGAGGATTCTACATTGACATGAGATAAGTCAGCAAGGACCGACTATGTTCTTGACAATTGATGAAACAGCAACAATCAGACAATTTGAGGATTCAGCAATGTGACATGAGATAAGTCAGCAAGGACTGACTACTTTCTTGACAATTGATGAAAACAAACAATCAGACAATTTGAGGAATCTTCATTGACAAGAGATAAGTCAGCAAGGACCGTCTATGTTCTTGACAATTGATGAAACAGCAACAATCAGACAATTTGAGGAATCAACAATGTGATATGAGATAAGTCAGCAAGGATTGACCATGTTCATGACAATTGATGAAACAGCAACAATCAGACAATTTGAGGATTCAACAATGTGACATGAGATAAGTCAGCAAGGACTGATCATGTTCTTGACAATTGATGAAACACCAACAATCAGACAATTTGAGGATTCCCCAATGTGACATGGCATAAGTCAGCAAGGACTGACAATGTTCTTGACAATTAATGAAACAGATACAAACAGACAATTTGAGGATTCACCAATGTGACATGGGATAATTCAACAAGGACTGACTATGTTCTTGACAATTGATGAAACAGATACAATCAGATAATTTGAGGATTCAGCAATGTGCCATGAGATAAGTCAGCAAGGACTGAACATGTTCTCGACAATTGATGAAACATATACAATCAAACAATTTGAGGATTTAACAATGTGTTATGGGATAAGTCAGCAAGGACTGACCATGTTCTCGACAATTGACGAAACACATACAATCAAACAATTTGAGGATTTAACAATGTGATATGGGATAAGTCAGCAAGGACTGACCATGTTCTCGACAATTGATGAAACACATACAATCACACAATTTGAGGATACAGCAATACAATCAAACAATTTGAGGATACAGCAATGTGACATGGGATAAGTCAGCAAGGACTGACCATGTTCTCGACAATTGATGAAACACATACAATCAAACAATTTAAGGACTCAGCAATGAGACATGAGATAAGTCAGCAAGGACTATGTTCTTGACAATTAATGAAACATTGACAATCAGACAATTTGAGGATTCAACAATGTGATATGAGATAAGTCAGCAAGGACTGACTATGTTCTTGACAACTGATGAAACAGACAATTTGAGGATTCACCAACGTGACATGGGATAATTCAGCAAGGACTGACTATGTTCTTTTAATTGATGAAACAGATACAATCAGACAAATTGAGGATTCAGCAATGTGACATGGAATAAGTCAGCAAGGACTAATTATGTTCTTGACAACTGATGAAACAGATACAAACAGACAATTTGAGGATTCACCAATGTGACATGGCATAAGTCAACTACGACCGACTATGTTCTTGACAATTGATGAAACAGTTGCAATCAGACAATTTGCGGATTCAACAATTTGACCAGATATAAGTCAATAAGGACTGACTATGTTCTCGACAATTGACGAAACACATACAATCAGACAAATTGAGGATTCAGCAATGTGACATGAGGTAAGTCAGCAAGTACAGACCATGTGCTTGACAATTGATGAAACAGATACAGCAGACAATGTAAGTATTCAATGTGACACGAGATAAGTCAGCAAGGAACTGACTATGTTCTTGACAATTGATGAAACAGATATAATCAGTTTGAGGGTTCAGCAATGAGACATGAGATAAGTCAGCAAGGACTGACTGTGTTCTTGACAATTGATGAAACAGATACAGACAATTTGAGGATTCAGCAATGTGACATGAAAAAAGTCAGCAAGTACTGACCATGTTCTTGACAACTGATGACACAGATACAATCAAACAAGAGGATTCAACAATGTGACATGAGATAAGTCAGCAAGGACGGACCATGTACTTGACAATTGATGAACAGATAAAATCAATTTGAGGATTCAACAATGAGACATGAGATAAGTCAGCAAGGACTGACCATGTTCTTGACAATTGATTTAACACACACAATCAAACAATTTGAGGTCTCAGCAATGAGACATGAGATAAGTCATCAAGGACTATGTTCTTGACAATTGATGAAACAGCAACAATCGGACAATTTGAGGATTCAACAATGTGACATGAGATAAGTCAACAAGAACTGACCATATTCTTGACGATTGATGAAACACATACAATCAAGCAATTTCAGGACTCAGCAATGAGACATGAGATAAGTCAGCAAGGACTATGGTCTTGACAATTGATGAAACAGCAACAATCAGACAATTTGAGGATTCAACAATGTGACATGAAATAAGTCAGCAAGCACTGACCATGTTCTTGACAATTGATGAAACAGCAACAATCAGACAATTTGAGGATTCAGCAATGTGACATGACATAAGTCAGCAAGGACTGACCATGTTCTTGACAGTTGTAGAAACAGAAATAATCAGGCAATTTGAGGATTCAGCAATGTGACATGAGATAAGTCAGCAAGGACTGACCATGTTCTTGACAATTGATGAAAACAAACAATCAGACAATTTGAGGATTCTACATTGACATGAGATAAGTCAGCAAGGACCGACTATGTTCTTGACAATTGATGAAACAGCTACAATCAGACAATTTGAGGATTCCCCAATGTGACATGGCATAAGTCAGCAAGGACTGACAATGTTCTTGACAATTGATGAAACAGATACAATCAGACAATTTGAGAATTTAGCAATGTGCCATCAGATAAGCCAGCAAGGAATGACTATGTTCTTGACAATTGATGAAAACAAACAATCAGACAATTTGAGGATTCTACATTGACATGAGATAAGTCAGCAAGGACCGACTATGTTCTTGACAATTGATGAAACAGCAACAATCAGACAATTTGAGGATTCAGCAATGTGACATGAGATAAGTCAGCAAGGACTGACTACTTTCTTGACAATTGATGAAAACAAACAATCAGACAATTTGAGGAATCCTCATTGACAAGAGATAAGTCAGCAAGGACCGTCTATGTTATTGACAATTGATGAAACAGCAACAATCAGACAATTTGAGGAATCAACAATGTGATATGAGATAAGTCAGCAAGGATTGACCATGTTCATGACAATTGATGAAACAGCAACAATCAGACAATTTGAGGATTCAACAATGTGACATGAGATAAGTCAGCAAGGACTGATCATGTTCTTGACAATGGATGAAACACCAACAATCAGACAATTTGAGGATTCACCAATGTGACATGGGATAAGTCAACAAGGACTGACTATGTTCTTGACAATTGATGAAACAGATACAATCAGATAATTTGAGGATTCAGCAATGTGCCATGAGATAAGTCAGCAAGGACTGAACATGTTCTCGACAATTGATGAAACACCAACAATCAGACAATTTGAGGATTCTCCAATGTGACATGGGATAATTCAGCAAGGACTGACTATGTTCTTTTAATTGATGAAGCAGATACAATCAGACAAATTGAGGATTCAGCAATGTGACATGGAATAAGTCAGCAAGGACTAATTATGTTCTTGACAACTGATGAAACAGATACAAACAGACAATTTGAGGATTCACCAATGTGACATGGCATAAGTCAACTACGACCGACTATGTTCTTGACAATTGATGAAACAGTTGCAATCAGACAATTTGCGGACTCAACAATGTGACCAGATATAAGACAATAAGGACTGACTATGTTCTCGACAATTGACGAAACACATACAATCAGACAAATTGAGGATTCAGCAATGTGACATGAGGTAAGTCAGCAGGTACAGACCATGTGCTTGACAATTGATGAAACAGATACAGCAGACAATTTAAGTATTCAATGTGACACGAGATAAGTCAGCAAGGAACTGACTATGTTCTTGACAATTGATGAAACAGATATAATCAGTTTGAGGGTTCAGCAATGAGACATGAGATAAGTCAGCAAGGACTGACTGTGTTCTTGACAATTGATGAAACAGATACAGACAATTTGAGGATTCAGCAATGTGACATGACATAAGTCAGCAAGGACTGACCATGTTCTTGACAGTTGTAGAAACAGCAATAATCAGGCAATTTGAGGATTCAGCAATGTGACATGAGATAAGTCAGCAAGGACTGACCATGTTCTTGACAATTGATGAAACAGATACAATCAGACAATTTGAGGAATTAAAAATGTGACATGAGATAAGTCAGCAAGTACTGACCATGTTCTTGACAATTGATGAAACATCAATCAGACAATTTGAGGATTCAACAATGTGACATGAGATATGTCATCAAGGACTGACCATGTTCTTGACAATTGATTAAACAGACACAATCAGACAAATTAAGGATTCAGCAATGTGACAAGAGATAAGTCAGTAAGGAATGACTATGTTTTTGACAGTTGATGAAACAGCAACTGCCTGTTAATTTGAGGATTGAGAAATGTGATATGAGCTAAGTCAGGAAACAACTATAAGATAATAAGTCCAACTTCTAAAGGGAAGCACTACTTGAGTGACTTGAGATTTTCACCCACATTGTTCAGTGGTACATCAAGATTCTGGAAGGACATTTGATGAAGGTTGTGGCCAATCAACTCAGCTTGAGGGTGCCGCACTTTCATGTTGACACCAGCTGTTTTGGTGTTTAGCATTTGACTACGTGGAGCAGAGCTGTAGACAACTTCACGACATGAATGAGATGAGCTGTCAATACATCCCAGTAGCAAGCAATCTCATGAAGACCTATTGCGACTGGCTGGCCAGCAGGGAGATCTCACTAGAGAGACTCCGCTGTGAGGGTGCCACACTATCATGTTGACACAAGCTGTTTTGGTGTTTGGCAGTTGACTACATGGAGCAGAGCTGTAGACAACTTCATGACTTGAATGAGATGAGCTGTCAATACATCCCAGTAGCAAGCAATCTGATGAAGACCCATTGCGACTGGCTGGCCAGCAGGGTGATCTGCCCTAAGCTTCAACAACCATAGCGAGGATGAATAAAGTCATCTATTACACCATCAGACTGCCCCAAGTAGAACCTGGTGATACATTTGGATGTCTAGCAACTGATATGGTGCTGGTTGGGACTACTTGCCCTGAGGAGGGAACAGGTGACAGTTCTCACTTTCGCGAGGTCTTGGAATAAGACATTAATGCATCTAGCACATGTCAGAATCAACTAACTTCCAGAAAGTTCTGTGATATCATCACATCTACATAAGGAAGAGTTAGTGACTTGAGTCAGTCTTTGTCTGTAGTATTGGCATGCAGTGGGGTCAAGTGTCTTCAACTTGAACCATCAAGTGAACTGAAGAAATATTTGTAAGCAAAAAGTCACTTGTTACAATAGACACACACATAACTCAAAACATGTACTCCTGGTGAAACTCTGGTATCAAATTTTGGAGTGAAGTGGAATACCTTCTCTACTAAAATTATGCAAATGTTACCTAATAACAACAAAACAGATACTGTGAATTGCGAAACTATTCCCCTTATGGATAAAGATATTAGATATTATAAAATACTTACCTGTCTTATTTGCTCTCTCAATAAGATGATGTGCAAGTCGTCTAGCAAGATATTTAAACAAGTCCTTGGATTTGATTTTGTGTTGCTTGTAATGTGGCATCAAATGCTTGACTACAGAATCAGCAACCCTCTGTCTCAAACTGCCCACCTGCATCTTTGCACTATTGTTTAAACACTCTGTCACATCGTCTTCACTGTCACTATCCCCAAACAAATCTTGAGATCTCTTCCTCTTTCTGCTATTTAAGTCACCATTCACTCTTTTGGGCCTTGACCTTGATTCTGAACAATGATTCTCTTCAAAATGCTTGTGCTTATCATGTTCTGAATTTCTTTGGGAACTATGTTTATGATGTTTAGATTCACTATCTGATACTTTTTTCTTGTTTTCCGAATAATTTATGGTTATTGTTCTTTCAGATTTATGCATTTTTGTTCTAATGTGACACTTCAAGTGTGAAAGTTGCTCTGTTTGATGCAAGGTATTTCTGCTCATTTCTTCAGTGTTGTTCAGTTGTTTGGAACTATGTACAGTTTTCTGATCACTGCTGACATCTCTTTGTAGTGAAGTCGTGTTGTTCACTTGTTTGGAGCTACGTACAGTTTTCTGATCACTGCTGACATCCCCTTGTAGTGAAGTCGTGTTGTTCAGTTGTTTGGAGCTACGTACAGTTTTCTGATCACTGCTGACATCCCCTTGTAGTGAAGTCGTGTTGTTCAGTTGTTTGGAGCTACGTACAGTTTTCTGATCACTGCTAACATCCCCTTGTAGTGAAGTCGTGTTGTTCAGTTGTTTGGAGCTACGTACAGTTTTCTGATCACTGCTGACATCCCCTTGTAGTGAAGTTGTGTTGTTCAGTTGTATGGAGCTACATACAGTTTTCTGATCACTGCTGACATCCCCTTGTAGTGAAGTCGTGTTGTTCAGTTGTTTGGAGCTACGTACAGTTTTCTGATCACTGCTAACATCCCCTTGTAACGAAGTCGTGTTGTTCAGTTGTTTGGAGCTACGTACAGTTTTCTGATCACTGCTGACATCCCCTTGTAGTGAAGTCGTGTTGTTCAGTTGTTTGGACCTATGTACAGTTTTCTGATCACTGCTGACATCTCTTTGTACTGAAGTCGTGTTGTTCAGTTGTTTGGAGCTACGTACAGTTTTCTGATCACTGCTGACATCCCATTGTAGTGAAGTTGTATCAGAGTGTTCCCCATTGGTATCGAACTGTTCTTCACTGGATGGGGACTCATCTGAGTATGTTCCACAAGAACCATTTCTGTATATGTTGTTATCACTGGTTTCCTTGGAGCTATTAGAATAAAACACTTCAATCTCGTTGCCCTCTTCCTCTTCAAGTTCAGCCTCATCATATTCCTCGCAGTCAAATACTTCCTCCTCTTCGTCAATGAATGCCACATTACGCAGAGAACTAAAACTTGATTCCTGGCATGATTCACTTTCTCTGACATCTGTATCATCCGTTGATGATTTTTCGCTCTCACCAGATTCCATTACTTCCAGTTTATTCTCTAGTTTACTGAAATATGAAGCCAATGTTTTTTGTTCAAGAGAATCCCTTTTGAATGAACCATGTGAATGAATTTTGGATGGAGGTTTCATCTGCTGTAAGTCTGTATTGGACAGTAGGGAAGATGCAGTTACAATCCCCATGGGAAACTTTTCTTTCTTATTTATAGATTTACTGAGGTGTGCAGCTGTTTCATGAAGAGAAAGGTTCTTCAGTGTTGGTTTATACACCCTCAGAGTCTCGTGGAGCGACATAGCCTCAGTTTTCTTCTTTATATCTGCCATCTGTAATCAAATATCATGTAGTACAGTAATATTTATTTGTGCCATTTCACAGTTTACTCTAAATGGATAGTCTAGTAATAAATAAAACTTAACCAACATGTATTAGCTTGGTAGTGCAGTAATAATGCCACTTCCACAGTTTAGTCTAAGTTAACACTGATAATAAATAAAACTTCTATTGCATTAAACAAAACCTGCTGACATTTTCAGAAAATTACATTCATTATATTGAGTATACACGAAACATTTTCAGTCTTGATTCATTATTTTTCAAAATATGAATTCTAAATTTGAGATATATTCTTTAAAATTAAAAACTGATTTATGTTCTTGAAAATCTGCTCTTTCATAATATTGTTAACTAGTAATAAACCTGTGCATGGGTTTTGAAAAATCTATACTTCTGGAATTGCTGTATTTATTTGAATACAAGATAGTCTCAAATCCAAAGATATAACTTGATTTTTAAATGAAATTTTAAGTTTTGACAAATTTTAGAACAAACTAGGGACACTTAAATTGATTAAGGCCCCCCTTTTTTTTTTTTTTTTACTTAATTTGAATTTGGACAGAAATTCAAATTCAATTTAACCAGAAAATTGATCATTTTTCTGGCTCTAACCTACAGTTGCAGTACCCAATTCAGCAATTACCAGTAAGTAAGACAAGACCTCATTCCAAATGTTGTATTAGACTCAGAAACCACTGGCTATTCTGCAAAAAGATATTTCCCCACAACTTGGAAACACAATATTATTGTCATCATCCATCTGCTACCAACGTTGTCCAAAGTGTTTGAAAAACTTATAGTGAAATGCTTAGAGAAACGCAGAGTGGAAATGAAAGATGGCAACAGCATGAATATGATTTTCTATTTTCTATTTAGACAATTAGTATATTATGACAATATACTTAATATAACACATTGTAAATGATTTTACCTAATTTGAATTTGCACAGAAATTGACTCTGTGAGTCGGAGAATAGAAATGTCTGTGCTCAGAGGTGACGGTGACTCTCTTAGCTGTAATGATCCTACTTTCAATTAACACTACATACTAAATATTATATGTTGCAAGATGTTTTAATTGATTGGCATGTGGGTGGCACAGAAATGTGCAGCTCATATGTCTCTCAGAGAGTAATCTTTTTTCCAATCACAATGCTCGTTAATAACTACTTTTTTGGCATCAAATAAAACACACAAAATCAATTGCATATGCACGACCTTGGTGGTAACTATACCAGCAAAATTTGAAACTAACTTTTTCCTGCATGGATTTGGAGAACATATATTATGAATGCAAGTTCAAACATTATAAAATAAAATGAATTTTTCCTACTATTTTAACAGGAAAATAGTAATTTTTAGTCAATGAATTAAGGAATCAAAAAAAGAAAACTGATGCACAGTTTCTTTTATCCTTTGTTTATTACAAGGTAAAAATGTAATCTGGATTTGTTAAAAATTAATATACGCTGAATAGCACTTTTTGTATTTTGTGAGAAAACTAAATTAAAGTTTAATATTCAAAGAACCTACATCAATATATAGAGTTATCTTGCACATTGCTACTCCTTTCTTGCATTTGCAACATCTTAATTTCCCTTAGACACTTTCATTTGGTACAAAATATATTTCAGAACATGTTGCTTGAGTATTGTGTTTATTTAACTCAAAATTTAAAAACCTTGCCAGTGCAACTCTGCCTTCTGCCATTTTCACATCATACATCAGATTTTTTTCGCTTGTATCTGTTTTTAACGTTACTACTCAAAGTGTATGAAATAAGTTTAAAAATCACAAGTGGTTTGTTAAAAGTAACAAAAATTGCTGGTTATCACACAATATTACTAAAATGAGTTCAACAATTACTTATAAACAAAACCAATTCCAATTATACTGAAAATAAAATTGTTCAAATTGTTCTTTCTTTTCAAAGCCTTGCTCTGTAATCCTGAGAATAGGATGAGTCAATTGTTTGTGATAAAAACCAAATTGAAATGGAGGTAACACTGATTTTTTATTTAGAAACTATCCTAAGAGTTTCACTATAATTTTTTCAAACACTTTGGACAACGTTAGTGGCAGACTTTTGGATGACAATAATATTGTGTTTCCAAGTGAAATGCCTTTTCACAGAATAGCCAGTGGTTTCTGAGTCTAATACAACATTTGGAATGAGGTCTTGTCTTGCTTACTGGTAATTGCTGAATTGGGTACTGCAACTGTAGGTTGAAATGTTCAATTTCCTGGTTAAATTCTTTATTGGTCACTACATTAGAACTAAACCTAGTTTGTAGGATATTCGTAAATACTTCAGTTTTCTCAATGTCTGAGATGTTCTTGTTCTAATCATTGGTTTCCTTCCATAGACACACTGTGATGCTGTTGCTAAGCTGAATAACAATCATTTCTTCACTTCTCTTGCCAAAGTTACACAGTTTTGTATGTTTCTTTCAAGAGGCTTATGATGTAAGCTTCACTGTGGTCTTGTGGCTCTATCTACAGCACAAGTTGAGAATTGCTTATACGTTACGGTCATCAAACAAGATCAAGAAATCTAGTTACATTTGTTCTGATGTTGACATATGGCATTTTTAGATCTCCTGCTGAGAGAGTTGACAGTAATGTAGTTTACTGGTGGTCATTTACAGTGGGTCCTGGTCTTCAACGAGATCAAGACATCTAGCTATATTTGTTCTGTTGTCACATGGCATGTTTAGATCTCCTCTGAGGGAGTTGACAGTAATGTAGTGTACTGGTGGTCATTTAGATCCGGGTCTTCAACAAGATCAAGACATCTAGTTATATTTGTTCTGATGTTGACACATGGCATGTTTAGATCTCCTGCTGAGAGAGTTGACAGTAATGTAGTGTACTGGTGGTCGTTTAAAGTGGATCCTGGTCTTCAACAAGATCAAGACATCTAGTTATATTTGTTCTGATGTTGACAAATGGCATGTTTAGATCTCCTGCTGAGAGTTGTCAGTAATGTAATGTGCTGGTGGTCATTTAGAGTGGATCCTGGTCTTCAACAAGATCAAGACATCTAGTTATATTTGTTCTGATGTTGACACATGGCATGTTTAGATCTCCTGCTTAGAGTTGACAGTAATGTAGTGTGCTGGTGGTCATTTAGAGTGGATCCTGGTCTTCAGCAAGATCAAGACATCTAGTTATATTTGTACTGATGCTGACACATGGCATTTTAGATCTCCTGCTGACAGAGTTGACAGTAATGTAGTGTACTGGTGGTCGTTTTAGAGTGGATCCTGGTCTTCAACAAGATGAAGACATCTTGTTATATTTGTTCTGATGTTGACACATGGCATGTTTAGATCTCCTGCTGAGAGTTGACAGTAATGTAATGTACTGGTGGTCGTTTTAGAGTGGATCCTGGTCTTCAACAAGATCAAGACATCTAGTTATATTTGTTCTGATGTTGACACATGACATGTTTAGATCTCCTGCTGATAGAGTTGACAGTAATGTAGTGTACTGGTGGTCGTTTTAGAGTGGATCCTGGTCTTCAACATGATCAAGACATCTTGTTATATTTCTTCTGATGTTGATACATTACATGTTTAGATCTCCTGCTGAGAGAGTTGACAGTAATGTAATGTGCTGGTGGTCATTTAGAGTGGATCCTGGTCTTCAACAAGATCAAGACATGTAGTTATATTTGTTCTGATGTTGACACATGGCATTTTAGATCTCCTGCTGAGAGTTGACAGTAATGTAATGTGCTGGTGGTCATTTAGAGTGGATCCTGGTCTTCAACAAGATCAAGACATCTAGTTATATTTGTTCTGATGTTGACACATGGCATATTTAGATCTCCTGCTGAGAGAGTTGACAGTAATGTAGTGTACTGGTGGTCGTTTTAGAGTGGATCCTGGTCTTCAACAAGATCAAGACATCTTGTTATATTTGTTCTGATGTTGACACATGATATGTTTAGATCTCCTGCTGATACAGTTGACAGTAAAGTAATGTGCTGGTGGTCATTTAGAGTGGATCCTGGTCTTCAACAAGATCAAGACATGTAGTTATATTTGTTCTGATGTTGACACATGGCATTTTAGATCTCCTGCTGAGAGTTGACAGTGATGTTATGTGCTGGTGGTCATTTAAGGTGGATCCTGGTCTTCAACAAGATCAAGACATCTAGTTATATTTGTTCTGATGTTGACACATGGCATGTTTAGATCTCCTGCTGAGAGAGTTGACAGTAATGTAGTGTACTGGTGGTCGTTTTAGAGTGGATCCCGGTCTTCAACAAGATCAAGACATCTTGTTATATTTGTTCTGATGTTGACACATGGCATTTTAGATCTCCTGCTGAGAGAGTTGACAGTAATGTAGTGTACTGGTGGTCATTTAGAGTGGATCCTGGTCTTCAACAAGATCAAGACATCTTGTTATATTTGTTCTGATGTTGACACATGGCATGTTTAAATCTCCTGCTGATAGAGTTGACAGTAATGTAGTGTACTGGTGGTCATTTAGAGTGGATCCTGGTCTTCAACAAGATCAAGACATCTAGTCATATTTGTTCTGATGTTGTCACATGGCACGTTTAAATCTCCTGCTGAGAGAGTTGACAGTAATGTAGTGTACTGGTGGTCATTTTAGAGTGGATCCTGTACTTCAACAAGATCAAGACATCTTGTTATATATGCTCTGATGTTGACACATGTCATGTTTAGATCTCCTGCTGAGAGAGTTGACAGTAATGTAGTGTATTGGTGGTCATTTAGAGTGGATCCTGGTCTTCAACAAGATCAAGACATCTTGTTATATTTGTTCTGATGTTGACACATGGCATGTTTAGATCTCCTGCTATAGAGTTGACAGTAATGTAGTGTACTGGTGGTCATTTAGAGTGGATCCTGGTCTTCAACAAGATCAAGACATCTTGTTATATTTGTTCTGATGTTGACACATGGCATGTTTAGATCTCCTGCTGAGAGAGTTGACAGTAATGTAGTTTACTGGTGGTCGTTTTAGAGTGGATCCTGGTCTTCAACAAGAACAAGACATCTTGTTATATTTGTTCTGATGTTGACACATGGCATGTTTAGATCTCCTGCTGAGAGAGTTGACAGTAATGTAGTGTACTGGTGGTCATTTAGAGTGGATCCTGGTCTTCAACAAGATCAAGACATCTAGTTATATTTGTTCTGATGTTGTCACATGGCATGTTTAGATCTCCTGCTGAGAGTTGACAGTAATGTAGTGTGCTGGTGGTCATTTAGAGTGGATCCTGGTCTTCAGCAAGATCAAGACATCTAGTTATATTTGTTCTGATGTTGACACATGGCATTTTAGATCTCCTGCTGACAGAGTTGACAGTAATGTAGTGTACTGGTGGTCGTTTTAGAGTGGATCCTGGTCTTCAACAAGATGAAGACATCTTGTTATATTTGTTCTGATGTTGACACATGGCATGTTTAGATCTCTTGCTGAGAGAGTTGACAGTAATGTAATGTACTGGTGGTCGTTTTAGAGTGGATCCTGGTCTTCAACAAGATCAAGACATCTAGTTATATTTGTTCTGATGTTGACACATGACATGTTTAGATCTCCTGCTGATAGAGTTGACAGTAATATAGTGTACTGGTGGTCGTTTTAGAGTGGATCCTGGTCTTCAACAAGATCAAGACATCTTGTTATATTTGTTCTGATGTTGATACATGACATGTTTAGATCTCCTGCTGAGAGAGTTGACAGTAATGTAATGTGCTGGTGGTCATTAGGAGTGGATCCTGGTCTTCAACAAGATCAAGACATGTAGTTATATTTGTTCTGATGTTGACACATGGCATTTTAGATCTCCTGCTGAGAGTTGACAGTAATGTAATGTGCTGGTGGTCATTTAGAGTGGATCATGGTCTTCAACAAGATCAAGACATCTAGTTATATTTGTTCTGATGTTGACACATGGCATATTTAGATCTCCTGCTGAGAGAGTTGACAGTAATGTAGTGTACTGGTGGTCGTTTTAGAGTGGATCCTGGTCTTCAACAAGATCAAGACATCTTGTTATATTTGTTCTGATGTTGACACATGGCATGTTTAGATCTCCTGCTGAGAGAGTTGACAGTAATGTAGTGTACTGGTGGTCGTTTTAGAGTGGATCCTTGTCTTCAACAAGATCAAGACATCTAGTTATATTTGTTCTGATGTTGACACATGACATGTTTAGATCTCCTGCTGATAGAGTTGACAGTAATGTAGTATACTGGTGGATCCTGGTCTTCAGCAAGATCAAGACATCTTGTTATATTTGTTCTGCTGTTGACACATGACATGTTTAGATCTCCTGCTGATAGAGTTGACAGTAATGTAATGTGCTGGTGGTCATTTAGAGTGGATCCTGGTCTTCAACAAGATCAAAACATGTAGTTATATTTGTTCTGATGTTGACACATGGCATTTTAGATCTCCTGCTGAGAGTTGACAGTAATGTTATGTGCTGGTGGTCATTTAGAGTGGATCCTGGTCTTCAACAAGATCAAGACATTTAGTTATATTTGTTCTGATGTTGACACATGGCATGTTTAGATCTCCTGCTGAGAGAGTTGACAGTAATGTAGTGTACTGGTGGTCGTTTTAGAGTGGATCCTGGTCTTCAACAAGATCAAGACATCTAGTTATATTTGTTCTGATGTTGACACATGGCATGTTTAGATCTCCTGCTGAGAGAGTTGACAGTAATGTAGTGTACTGGTGGTCATTTAGAGTGGATCCTGGTCTTCAACAAGATCAAGACATCTTGTTATATTTGTTCTGATGTTGACACATGGCATGTTTAAATCTCCTGCTGATAGAGTTGACAGTAATGTAGTGTACTGGTGGTCATTTAGAGTGGATCCTGGTCTTCAACAAGATCAAGACATCTAGTTATATTTGTTCTGATGTTGTCACATGGCACGTTTAAATCTCCTGCTGAGAGAGTTGACAGTAATGTAGTGCACTGGTGGCCGTTTTAGAGTGGATCCTGTACTTCAACAAGATCAAGACATCTTGTTATATTTGTTCTGATGTTGACACATGGCATGTTTAGATGTCCTGCTGAGAGAGTTGACAGTAATGTAGTGTACTGGTGGTCATTTAGAGTGGATCCTGGTCTTCAACAAGATCAAGACATGTAGTTATATTTGTTCTGATGTTGACACATGGCATTTTAGATCTCCTGCTGAGAGTTGACAGTGATGTTATGTGCTGGTGGTCATTTAAGGTGGATCCTGGTCTTCAACAAGATCAAGACATCTAGTTATATTTGTTCTGATGTTGACACATGGCATGTTTAGATCTCCTGCTGAGAGAGTTGACAGTAATGTAGTGTACTGGTGGTCGTTTTAGAGTGGATCCCGGTCTTCAACAAGATCAAGACATCTTGTTATATTTGTTCTGATGTTGACACATGGCATTTTAGATCTCCTGCTGAGAGAGTTGACAGTAATGTAGTGTACTGGTGGTCATTTAGAGTGGATCCTGGTCTTCAACAAGATCAAGACATCTTGTTATATTTGTTCTGATGTTGACACATGGCATGTTTAAATCTCCTGCTGATAGAGTTGACAGTAATGTAGTGTACTGGTGGTCATTTAGAGTGGATCCTGGTCTTCAACAAGATCAAGACATCTAGTCATATTTGTTCTGATGTTGTCACATGGCACGTTTAAATCTCCTGCTGAGAGAGTTGACAGTAATGTAGTGTACTGTTGGTCGTTTTAGAGTGGATCCTGTACTTCAACAAGATCAAGACATCTTGTTATATATGCTCTGATGTTGACACATGTCATGTTTAGATCTCCTGCTGAGAGAGTTGACAGTAATGTAGTGTACTGGTGGTCATTTAGAGTGGATCCTGGTCTTCAACAAGATCAAGACATCTTGTTATATTTGTTCTGATGTTGACACATGGCATATTTAGATCTCCTGCTGAGAGAGTTGACAGTGATGTAGTGTACTGGTGGTCGTTTAGAGTGGATCCTGGTCTTCAAGGCAAAGTGAGGGTGATGTATATCTTTCCAAATGATAATGGCCACTCAGTAAGTGATGCAGGTTACTGAAACATTGTATCTGGAGATGAAGCTTGGCGTTCCACTTAGTTGGGAGAAAGTCTTTATATTGCTTTTAGTTATCATGGGCAAATAAACTGTAATAAAAAGGATTTTATTGATGGCAGATATGGTGTTAGAAAATTGGAGTAGGAACAAGAGGCAGGATACAGCAGGTTGTTGTGTAACATCTATGTGTCACATTTCATTTTCAATTCAAGATAGCAGTGACAATCTCTCAAGTTTGCTTCTCCACAGCAACAAACTGTCTTTTGTGCATAGAGACATGAGTTAGCAGCGAGATACTTGTTCAACTTTAAATACAGCTTGGTTAATGTGTTTCACTTTTAATACAGCACACTATGGCTTAGGTTCTCAATCTTTATAGTAATTTTTACACTCGTAACTTTAGAGAGGTTGCTTTTGAAGAAAGAGTAGGCAACATTTCATAAACTAACTTCTTCTGGAATTTGGATCATGCTAAGCGTGAGAAGGTACCTTCAATTCTTCTAGGAATTTTGTTACAGCCCAGAAGTGATTTACTGAAGTTGTGTTTATCTCAAGAACTTCATTTTGTTGCAGTTTAAAATAGTCCTCTTTATAATGGAGTCTTAATCATTTGTAATCTCCTAGTAATTGTTGACTTCATGAAGGTGGGATTATCTTCGGAAATTGTGTTGTTCACTTCCTCCATTTCATCCAAAGGGGAAAATTTGCTGTTAGGTAAACCATGTGTTCACAGCTGAAGCAGTTTTATTTTATGTAGAACCATTGCCTTGGTAACTTCAAGCATGTGCTTCATGGTTGTGATATAGTAGCATTATGGGTAGGACTTTGCTCCTGTGGAGTAGATTTTATGGTGTTGGTAATGAAACAACAGACAGTCAAGAATATTTCTGATTTGAGTTGGTAACACTTATGTATAGTTTTTCCAGACCAGTTTTGAAGCCCTGGGGGCTTCATTGTCAATGGTTTCCAACTCAGTTTGTATATTCTATTGATACGTATCACTGTTCCATTACAATTATTGTTAACAGACAGTCTGCTTATCCAACAAAACAAAAATGTTTTGCCTAGAGCTAAGCATACACAACAGACATGTAAGTGGTTATAACACATTGTCCTTGCAAGTTTGTTTGTAGCTAGGACACTGTGCTTTTAAGCAACCGAATGAATAAAACAAAATTATTTGTTGCATCACTCTTTATGAATTTCCCAAACTTCATTTCCATCAAATGGCTTCCCTTCGCACATACACTTCCTGATATACGTCACTTAACCCTTGTAGTGTCAGCTAACTGCCAGACAGTTTTAACAGGGTTTTAAATTATTAGTAATAAAATAAGTACCAAATGCCATAGCTGAATCTTTTTTCATGTTTAGTAAACCCTTTTGTCTTCTGTTTAGTATGCATTATATGGATGAGATATCTTTTCAATATTTTTAAAATATTAAAAACAAAATTTGAAAATTTGAAAATAAAATTGAAAATCCCAATATAATTAACAATTAGACATACAAAACCTTACTACATAGAAATTTCAGGCAAATTAAAGGAAAGTACAGATTTTTTTTTTTCTTTTTTTTTTTAGCAAGATACCAGTATTAATGAAAATGGCGTAAAAGCAATAGGGTACAATTTTAGCAGTTGTGTTGTTGCATAGCTGAATGGTGGATTCACATGACATGCGTCTTCTGGTAAATCCATTTTGATAAGTACAGTAATTATTTGCATGTATATGAGGGCCGTTGTTATCGGATGCACTTTCATCACTAAAGCTAGAATATACATGTTCCTTTGTTACGTTGATGTCAGAAATTCTTTCATCACTCGCTTTCTTCTAATACAATGTGAACTGCAACTCTTACTTCCTCTTCGTTTTGTAACCCGGAGCTAGCCAACGCCATGTTTCAACCAACATAAACAAACACCAGCTAGAGAAATTAAATTTGGAGTTAATTTAGCCCTCGGAATGTGAGCATAAGGTCCTAATACACTCCAGAAAACCTTTCTCTCTCCTTTTTTTTTTTTGTAGTGTTTAACATCCACTTTTACTACAAATGGTACCGCAGGCAATGACACTGTGATACATGGAATGAAGATGGAGCAATGGTGGAATGTGATGGCAGAGGAAACCAGAGAAAAGTCGCCCCTGTGCGACTTTGTCTACCACAAATCTCACATCGACTGCTTAGGAACAGACGTAACTACAAAATCATTATTTTGAGATACAGCTATTTTAAGTTTTGTGCTCGCAATAAATACATTTTGCCACATTGTTAAACAGGCCTAATTGTTAAAAGATCAAAACACATTTGATTTCCTATTGTTTTGTGCTATCTTTCTTTAATTTAGGCATCCCACTGTAATAAAAATAGTAACTGTAATGCTGCATGTAAATGCGTCTCTTTGACTCTAAGCTTTAACGTGGAGTCACATTCCTGTAACCCAAAACCAAAGGCAATGCCTAAGTTATTGTTGGATTAGTAGGAATTTTACTGACTGTAAACAGCATAACTCAAGTCACAATTGATTTTTGCTTTATTAATCACTTATTTGATAAAATGTGCCTCTTTGAGGGGCGTAGATTTTGCAAGACTGACATGTCATTTACCTATATTCTGTTATTACTGCAAAAAAAGAACTTTAACTCACAAAATCTAAAGGTTAGCCAAAACATGCTAAATTAAGGATGTAGAATCAACATTACCTTTTCATAGCTATCTAAGTCAAGTAAGTTCATTTTAAGAACTTGCTCACATAAATAGTGAAATTTAAATGCATACAGTAAAAAGTCTTGAGTTATAATTTTTAATCTGAAACTTCCCACAAACTTTCTTCCCTGGTTTCTGTGACATGAGCAAGGTTTCGCATTGTAAGCCCTTGTATGGTATCTTGCTGGTATTATACCCTTGTGTTACAAGTCAAGCAGATCTTTCTGCTTCTCTGCGCTGATGTGTTGAGGTCCATCATAAGCTGCTGATAACAGCTGCTCTTCTCTTGAATTACTTTGTCGTCGCTGACTGATTCATTCTGCCTCTTGTAGGCAGGGTGTGAAATTCTGGTTTATCATAAGAGTATTTAAAAAACATTGTGTACGGCTCACATTTACGATACTGAATCCACACCATCTTCATCCAATTTACTTTTCTCCATTTTCTTCCTTTTTTCTGTTGGTCATGATTTCCTTTTGTAGCTTGGCGAAGTCCAAGAATTTCGATTCATCTTTAGCTATCAGTGTGTGCTTTGGAGATGTCATATGCACAGCTGTATACCAACCAGATGGATCGAAAATGTCAATATTCTTACTTTTTCTCTCAATTGTGGCATGAACGGAATCCATTTCCATTTGAGAATGACCCGGCTCAAAGAAACACTGATTAATCAGCAGTATATCTAAGAAGGTACTAACATCAGAAAGACACACGGTACTCATATTAGCATTTTCGTTCTGACCTCCACACGTTTCAGAAAACAATGTAACTTTCTTTCCTTTTGCATGTTTTTAAAGAAAGGTTCAAACGCAGGATCATATTTCTATTGGGCCTCTTTTCCCATTTGACTCATTCCACATTAAGCAATCAACTTTGTTAGAACCTACATCTAGAACAGTAAGGTTGTACACTGACATCTGTCGCTTATAGTAAATAGCCTTGGAATTTGTTCTCGGGCAGCTAAGAAGGACCTGTAAGTCAAACTCCACAGGTTCATTTTCATATGTTCTCGCCTTCATTTTTTAACATACTTGAAGTTCCTGGTCATTTCCTTTCTTCTTAGGCGATCACTATGCTCCAGCCTCGGAGTTTTGTCCTCCAGTTCTTCTTCCGAAAGATGTGAATATCTGAAGTATTTGTCACACATATCTTTTCTTGGTCTGTGTAAAATGATATTGAACTGTTGTAAATATCTGCCGATATAACCAAAGTTTCTCAGGTGTTCTTCCTTGTTCTTCACACTGCTGCTTGTACAAATCATACACTATTGTCAAATTCAAAACCGCAGATAAGTAATCACTCTGGAGTCCTTTCTTTTGTATTGTAAACGGAGAGTAGGGAAACTATTGGTGTGATCTCTTATGATTTCTCTTGTGTCCTCTGGTCTCTTTTTACCAGTTTCGTGATGTTCTCTTCGATCTTTCTCAATTATGTTGTGTTTAGTTCTTTTTCGTATGGTTGATTGCACAAAAATCTCTGAAATATCCAATGCCTTCAGAAAAAATTCCATACACAGTTGGATTTTTTCATTCTCCTTAATTAAAAAGTAGCTCTTACTCTTATTCCTTCATAATATACTCATTTTTGTCCTTAAACTTTCCTTGTCGTACTCTTCCACCAGGCTGTTAATATAATGTCTTTGTAATTCATTAGATCGAAGTTTCCAAAGGTACAGTGAATGTTGCCTCTATCATATTCATTGAAATTAGCACTGCACTGTTGGATACATTTAGAGCAATCTTTTCTTTCAAGCTTCTTGCAGGGACTTCTACATTTGTCGTGGTTATATACGATTTTCCTAGCTGCCTATTCATGTTTCTTTTATTTCTTTTCCACTCTCCTGGAGCTGGTTCTTCTTTCGCTTCCTTACAGTGGTAACAGATGCTGTGTTATTTTCTTCTGAAATTTTCCACACATTTTCAGCAAAACTTGCGTCTGCTTATTCGGAATTTCTTTGGATATTCTCAGACGGTTTTCTTTTAACGTGACTGTTGAAGAATACAATACAATACAGATTTTAGGGGAACCAGCTCTTATTATCTCAGCAAATGTTAAATTTAGCAGGTTAGATATATTTTTTCTAAAAACACAGGGGTTTGTGGATATTAAATTTTACCGAATAGAATTTTTTTTTTTCTCTCAACATAAATGCTGTGCTTCAGCCATACATTTCTCAAAACCCAAAATTTAAAACACCTTGTTCTAGAGATGATTATGCTATGGTTTATTAGATAATGCAAAGGGAATGAAACAACACTGGCTTTATTCAGTTAGAATCATTATTGAGCATTACTTCACATAGAACAATCGGAAACAATTGATAAACTGCTGTCTACATTGGTCCTGTAGCATACAATTTTTATCTTGAAAACACGAATCAGCATTCCCGCTTAATTGATGTATGCTGTAGTTAGAAACAGAGAGATGGAACAGCTTTTTTGTCTATTTGACCCGCGTTATGATCAGGATCAGACAAACGGAACAGCTTTTATGTTTGTATGACCCTTAGTATAATTTATCAAATGTAGATACGTTGACGCCTAACTTCTAAATGGTGGAAGCAAGAGATACGTTCATCTGATCCCAAGATAGATATGAACTTTGAGATCCATTACATAGCAATATTTAAAAAGCAGCGAAAATGTAGTTACATCTCTCTGATCCTAAGCAGTCTTGGGATCAAACCCGGGCCGTCTAGGTGAGATACTTTTCTCTATGGCTATGATGTACAAAGTATGCACACTTTTCCACTGGGAAGAATTAAAACGTATGAAGATGGCTAGATTGTGATAGGCACTAACACCATTTGCGAAGTTGCCATAATAGTGACTTTCTAATGTTGGTAAGATTTGGTGAGGTGTCTGAATGAACTTGATTTTGATGTGATATGGAATGACGACATATATCTGCTCAATAAAGCTGCAGCCCACATTTCTTTCTTGTCAACTTTTAACATCTGTGCTGCTGCAATATCCTCATAATCACGAGATGTGTCCAGAAAGTATCGGTTTGGAAAAAAAGTGTAAGATATTTGTTTTCACGTGAAACTAGCTGTCAGGGTAACTTTTGTATGTCCTCTTCAGGTGCAAGAACAGAGTGTGTGACATCAGGGCTTATCAACTGCTCCCAACCAAATTATTGAAAGGTTTCTTGAGATACCAGCAGCACAGAGTTGTGAAGCAACACAATGTCTTGACTGAGTATCAATGTGCCACATTCACAGCGAAACAACTCACCAAACAGAATGCTGACATTGTCTGGGGGATCCTGTGTACCTGTTGTGTGACAGTTTTCCTCATAGCTGTCAAAGTACTCTTCACTCACTTCATTTTGTAAACTCTATACACATTTTCAGAACCCAACAAGAACACAGTTTGCAACAATTAAACTGAGATTATCATGAAAACAGTTACTGCAATTTGTGGAAATGCATCACAAACGTCTGTTTTCATTCACTGTTCAACCAAACCGTAAGTGACAACACAAGGCTGCCTACTGCATGCTTTGTCATGAGCACTGGATTGTCCATCACTGAACTGTTAACCCACTTTTTCACCATTCCGTTTGTTATTACATCTTCACCATAAATCCTCTACAAGTTGACTATCAATTAAGCTCGTTTAACACTGCTTTTGTTCAGATGGCATATTACACAATGCATTTCAAAATGGTGGGATGAGAAATTGTCTCAAACATTTTCAACGGTCACTAACGACATGTAAAATGTAAATGTAGTGTTATTTATGACACTCTTTAACTGCTGTGGTTCTCAGCATACCATTCTATACTGGGCATGAAAGACTGCTTAATTTTGCTCAGAGGCCTCTCTATCAGGCTAGAGGTTATTTTATGTGCCGTAAATCTACGACACGGGACCAACAGCTTTACTAAGGATTTTTATGCCCGAAAAATTTCATCATCTTCCGCCAAGTTTGAACCCACAATCTTGGGTATATGAAGTTAGCATGATAACCATTACACCACAGAGGATGACACTAACTAACAACTTGTAATGGCACAGGTGAAGACAATGAAGCAGAGAGATGAGTGTGCATTTGTGCAACACACTAATATTTACTTTCTGGACATGTTAATTACGGAATACTCACAAGTTTTGTTAAAGCCCTTCTGTACAGGCTGACCACCTTATTGGCAGTAAACACTTCATATTCCATGTCCAGTGCACATTCTTCAACATCCCGCTGTGTCAGTTCATTGTCAGGAGGATCCACAATATTTGTCTTATCATAATTCTTCTTGAGATTCTCCGCTATCAGACTGAAGTACATTTCTCGAACCTGAAACAAATGGTGCATCAAATAAATCTCCTGCAAAAGGCAAACTGTCCCTCACTTCAATAAATACGTGATAAAACACCACATTTTCTGTATTAATTGAAATTGAACTTTTCCCTTTATGAAACATTTTTGCCATAGCTATCTTATATTGGCATTTCTTAAAGTCTGCTTCTAGAGAGAAGACCATTTGGGAACAGAGAAAAAGCATTTAATAGACAATGAAGGTATAATCAAATCAATAAAAGGGTTGAATTTACACACGCTTCAGTTACTAACAACGGTAGTGGTTCAACAGCCGAGGATGTGGGCAAAGACTCACAAAACATTGTCCTACTCAATTAATAAGTGAAGTGTGTAACTGTTTTATTGATTTCTTTATTGTCTAGTTGAAGCAAGTAACTGCAATTCAAGGCTCTCCAAACTATGGCCCACGGCTCATGTCTGGACTGCCAAGATTTTATGTGGCCCACCTGAATGGATTTCAAAGAGATTCAAACGTTTTAATGTCATAAGTTCATAACAATTGCTAAAAATACTTTGAGGAAAATCTGAGAATTTCGTCACTCTCTGAGCCAAGGACATTCGTCCAGTATGTGCCAATATCTATTCATGCTTACGCCCCTCCAAGTTTTTTGCTTTCAGGGAATTTTCTTGCATACTGTATTGCAAGAAAAAGCGCAGTTTTGGCTTGGTAAAGCAGAATATGAACAAGGTGATATGCAATTTCTCAACATGTAATCACAGAGTTTAAAAAGTTTAATTGTCATAATATTATTGTGAGGGAAAATCACTTGGCAACAGCAATTTCTAATTCAGGGTGCAAACTTGAAACAACAAAATGTTACAAAAACAAGTTTTCACCGCACATGCAAAACACACTGCCGAAGGAGAATTAGTATAAAATTCTGATGTGGCCCATTCACATGACTTTCTCTAGCTGTTCCACCAACAAATTTTCCTTACAAAAGATTCATTTTATATCTAAGTTATGCTAATCAAGATAAACATTGCCAGAAATTGTCTTGTTACTTGTTTGTTGTAAGTAGAAGGGAATACACTGAATTCAAACCCAGCCCAGACCAAGTTTGCTTAAAACCGACCAGCAGCTCAGATATGCGAGTGTTTGGCTGCTTCTGTATCTAACACTATACCTAATGTCATATACTTACAAATACAGAGAGACCATTAACTTTGACAGCAGTACTATCAGCAGCTCGGATACGCGAGTATTTAGTTGCTTCTATATCTAACACCATACCTAATGTCATATACTTACAGATACAGTGAGACCTTTAAATTTGACAGCAGTACTACCAGCTGCTCGGATACGCGAGTGTTTAGTTGCTTCTGTATCTAATGTCATATACTTACAGATACAGTGAGACCATTAACCTTCACAGCAGTACTACCAGAAGCTCAGATACGCGAGTGTTTAGTTGCTCCTGTATCTAACACTATATCTAATGTCATATACTTACAGATACAGTGAGACCATTAACCTTGACAGCAGTACTACCAAACAGCTCGGATACGCGAGTGTTTTGCTGCTTCTGTATCTAATGTCATATACTTAATAAACAGTGAAACCATTAACTTTGCAGGCAGTACTACCAGCAGCTCAGATATGCGAGTGTTTAGTTGCTTCTGTATCTAACACTATATCTAATGTCATATACTTACAGATACAGTGAGACCATTAACCTTGACAGCAGTACTATCAGCAGCTCAGATACGCGAGTGTTTAGTTGCTTCTGTATCTAACACTATATCTAATGTCATATACTTACAGATACAGTGAGACCATTAACCTTGACAGCAGTAATACCAGCTGCTCAGATTCGCGAGTGTTTAGTTGCTTTTGTATCTAATGTAATATACTTACAGATACAGTGAAACCATTAACTTTGACAGCAGTACTACCAGCAGCTCAGATTCGTGAGTGTTTAGTTGCTTCTGTATCTAACACTATATCTAATGTCATATACTTACAGATACAGTGAGACCATTAACTTTGACAGTAGTACTACCAGCAGCTCAGATACGCAAGTGTTTAGTTGCTTCTGTATCTAACATTATATCTAATGTAATATACTTACAGATACAGTGAGACCATTAACATTGACAGCAGTACTACCAGCAGCTCAAATACGCGAGTGTTTAGTTGCTTCTGTATCTAACACTATATCTAATGTAATATACTTACAAATACAGTGACACCATTAACTTTGACAGCAGTACTACCAGCTGCTCGATATACTTACATATACAGTGAGACCATTAACTTTACAAGCAGTACTACCAGCAGCTCAGATACGCGAGTGTTTAGTTGCTTCTGTATCTAACACTATATCTAATGTAATATACTTACAGATACAGTGAGAACATTAACCTTGACAGCAGTGCTACCAGCAGCTCAGATACGCAAGTGTTTAGTTGCTTCTTTATCTAATGTAATATACTTACAGATACAGTGAGACCATTAACTTTGACAGCAGTACTACCAGCAGCTCAGATACGCGAGGGTTTAGTTGCTTCTTTATCTAATGTAATATACTTACAGATACAGTGAGACCATTAACTTTGACAGCAGTACTACCAGCAGCTCAGATACGCGAGTGTTTAGTTGCTTCTTTATCTAATGTAATATACTTACAGATACAGTGAGACCGTTAACTTTGACAGCAGTACTACCAAACAGCTCAGATACGCGAGTGTTTAGTTGCTTCTGTATCTAACACTATATCTAATGTAATATACTTACAGATACAGTGAGACCATTAACCTTGACAGCAGTACTACTAGCAGCTCAGATACGCGAGTGTTTAGTTGCTTCTGTATCTAACACTATATCTAATGTAATATACTTACAGTTACAGTGAGACCATTAACATTGACAGCAGTACTACCAGCAGCTCAGATTCGTGAGTGTTTAGTTGCTTCTGTATCTAACACTATATCTAATGTCATATACTTACAGATACAGTGAGACCATTAACTTTGACAGCAGTACTACCAGCAGCTCAGATACGCGAGTGTTTAGTTGCTTCTGTTTCTAACACTATATCTAATGTCATATACTTACAGATACAGTGAGACCATTAACTTTGACAGCAGTACTACCAGCAGCTCAGATACGCGAGTGTTTAGTTGCTTCTGTTTCTAACACTATATCTAATGTCATATACTTACAGATACAGTGAGACCATTAACCTTGACAGTAGTACTACCAGCAGCTCAGATACGCAAGTGTTTAGTTGCTTCTGTATCTAACATTATATCTAATGTAATATACTTACAGATACAGTGAGACCATTAACATTGACAGCAGTACTACCAGCATCTCAGATACGCGAGTTTTTAGTTGCTTCTGTATCTAACACTATATCTAATGTCATATACTTACAGATACAGTGAGACCATTAACTTTGACAGCAGTACTACCAGCAGCTCAGATACACGAGTGTTTAGTTGCTTCTGTTTCTAACACTATACCTAATGTAATATACTTACAGATACAGTGAGACCATTAGCCTTGACAGCAGTACTACCAGCAGCTCAGATACGCGAGTGTTTAGTTGCTTCTGTATCTAACACTATATCTAATTTAATATACTTACAGATACAGTGAGACCATTAACCTTGACAGCAGTACTACCAGCAGCTCAGATACGCGAGTGGTTAGTTGCTTCTGTATCTAACACTATATCTAATGTCATATACTTACAGATACAGTGAGACCATTAACTTTGACAGCAGTACTACCAGCAGCTCAGATACGCGAGTGTTTAGTTGCTTCTGTTTCTAACACTATATCTAATGTCATATACTTACAGATACAGTGAGACCATTAACCTTGACAGCAGAACTACCAGCAGCTCAGATACGCGAGTGTTTAGTTGCTTCTGTATCTAACACTATATCTAATGTAATATACTTACAGATACAGTGAGACCATTAACCTTGACAGCAGTACTACCAGCAGCTCAGATATGCGAGTGTTTAGTTGCTTCTGTATCTAACACTATATCTAATGTCATATACTTACAGATACAGTGAGACCATTACCCTTGACAGCAGTACTACCAGCAGCTCAGATACGCGAGTGTTTAGTTGCTTCTGTATCTAACACTATATCCAATGTCACATACTTACAGATACAGTGAGTCCATTAACATTGACAGCAGTACTACCAGCAGCTCAGATACGCGAGTGTTTAGTTGCTTCTGTATCTAACAATATATCTAATGTCATATACTTAGAGATACAGTGAGACCATTAACATTGACAGCAGTACTACCAGCAGCTCAGATACACGAGTGTTTAGTTGCTTCTGTATCTAACACTATATCTAATGTCATATACTTACAGATACAGTGAGAACATTAACTTTGACAGCAGTTATACCAGCAGCTCAGATACGCAAGTGTTTAGTTGCTTCTGTATCTAACACTATACCTATGTCATATACTTACAGATACAGTGAGACCATTAACCTTGACAGCAGTACTACCAGCAGCTTGGATACGCGAGTGTTTAGCTGCCTCCGAATCGTCTTGACTTGAACTGCGTCTTAAAGCTAGCTGCTTCTGAATGAAACACTGCAGTTCCTTTTTTGCTTTCTTCTCTCGACAACGAACATTGTCTGCTTCATTTTCCTCTTCATCCCTGAATTGGAGATTAACGAACTCATTATAAAGAATCTTCCTTTAACCTGATTGGTGATATCGAATGATGAATGAAATCAGTGAAATGATGGTCAAATGATCTTGGGGTCCATGAAGCTTAAAGCTATTCAGCTTTTGTCTTCGCAGGTTATAGGAAAACTCTGATAATACCTTATCCAGGTGACTCACATTAAGCGAGATTTGACTCGCCTCCTTTTGAACACGCTATCGCCATACTGCGGGAGAGGTGGGTGCCTCATATAATCAGAGGCTTTGCTGTTAATGCGTATAAAAAATCTGATATCTGACTGTCTACCATATATCATTTATACATTAATAAAAATATCCCTATATATTGCCTGTTCCATGCATTTCTATTTTTGAAATTTTATTATTTACAAAATTAAACCAATACAATGGCAGTGGCTATTATTGTTTTTTAAAAGTGTAATTCATACACACAGCACAGATATTCATGTACACAGAAGCAACACCAGTGTGGTAAACAAGTTACCTCTAACCAACAAAACCATGTGCATTTAAAAAGGAAGTACTTGCTTCACCACTGTTTTTATTTAGATAAACATTTCCTGGAAACTTGCCAATTATCTTATTAGACAACTCACCAATTATCTCTCTATATTCTATATTCTATTTAAGTACCACATCATTTTACATTGTAAGTAAGAGATACATTTTCTTAGTACTTCAATTTAATAATTTCAATTATTATGCTGTACTAATGTAATCCAATTAGTTTATCTTGATGTCTACATCACAATAGCTTTCTACACAGGATGAATAAACTATCTAGTATTTATTTGACATCCTTTGTAGAAATAGCTTTATTACACAAACATTTAACAATGGGGTACTATAAGCTGCCTCTTTCCATGCAATAACCAAATAAACAAAAACTAATATTGACAGCATTTACAAAAAAAAAAAAAAAAAAAAAAAAAAAAAAAAAAAAAAAAAAAAAGAGAAAGTATTGAAATTTCAACCAATAATGTCAGAAATGTCCTTTGTCAAAAAAAGGTTACCTGCAATAAAAATTTAAAGAGAGCTTAGAGAGTAGAGCTTATGTTCCATTCTTATTCCCAGAAAATTCAAGATGCAGAATGTAAAGGTGTTGAGTAATTTTTGAGAAAACTAATAGTAATGTAACTTATTCCATGTAAAGGGTAGTATGAGACAGAGGGTTTTTGTTGGAAATCTGTGTTCCATCCTTGAGAAGATGCTGAACTCTAATACAGTGTGACATCCAAACACGAATGCTCATAGCTGCTGAACACAAGGTCACGGTGCTGACTCTGCTCTGTGCAGTATTGAGCTGACGGTGATATCCTGTACTTAGTCACAAAATGTATTATAGCTCTTCTACTGCACAGTGTGCATTTATTTATGTTAACACATTTTGTGAGTGACTCTCAATAGTGTATACAATAGTGAGACTTGGATATGTGTGTTATTGGGGCTCTGAGAAACCTAATATTGTTCATCAAATACTCCTTCATGATGGTGAACCATTAGCACAGAAACAGTTATAGATACAATTTTGTGAGTGACTCTCAATAGTGTATACAATAGTGAGACTTGGATATGTGTGTTATTGGGGCTCTGAGAAACCTAATATTGTTCATCAAATACTCCTTCATGACAAAAAAAAATTGGTGTATTGTATGCCATTAGTGGAGAAGGAGTTAGGCCCAAACCTTTTTGAGTCAACAGTTCACGCCCATACATACATGAATACAATTTTGCCCCCAGTTTTAGAGATTAACAGACAGGGAGTGTGATTTGGCCGCTTTTCAAGAAGATTCTACAACAGCTCATACGACCAATCTTTCGATGACAATTGAAAGTGTATTTCAGAATTATTAGTAGAGATTTGTGCCCCATAGCCCCCTGAAACTAACCCTTTATGATTTCTATCTCTGGGGTAACTTAAAGGCCTAAAGTTTACAAGACAAACCCACACACCCTGGAAGAATTAAAACAAAATATCTGCCAGGAAATTGCCAGCATTTTTCAACGTGAACTACGGTGATAGTTTCCTATAAAGGTACCAAAAATGTATGTGGCCATCTCCTTTAATAACATTGGTAAGTAAAGCCTTTAAGAGTAGTTTTAAAAATGTTGCATGGCTTCAGTCAGCAACGAGTGTCAAGGGCCTGGACAGGCCAGCTGGTTTGGATGTTTTTGAATCACTGGGTGGTTGTTCCCTCCCAATGTCTGTGGCCTTCAGGCACAAATATTTAGGCCACCAAACATTAAAGAAAATTGAATAAAAATGAAGAGGATTTGAAGGCTGTATGCACATTTAATCTCAAACATACTATTGTTATGTATCATGTTCACCTTTTTGCTGCTCGACGTCCTCCTTCGTAAAGTTCAGAATTATCTTCAACAAGAGAGAAGGTTATCTTGTTACGAACACATGACTGGTAGAAGGAGTCTATTGCCTTCTCTACGGCTCTAGAATCTGTGCAAACATCACACTGCTTGTCCTCCTTGCATGGGGGTGCCTTGTCCCCAAAGTACGCAGCAAATATCCCATGCCTGCACCTGAAACCAATCATCATTTCACTTTCTCTTATTCTATTAACTTTTCCCACAGTTAATTTGCTTTCACTTGACATCTGCTTCTTTGCCTGACACCTTCTGTTCCATATGCTACAGCATTTGATAGTTATATTCATGTTAATAAACAAGGTCGCACAGTTCTTAAAATAAAGATCAACACACAGCTACTTAACCATTTGAGATATTCCCTATTTTATGCCTAAATTTGTGAATACTTTAAATTTTCTCCAATGGAAGTCATCATTTTTTCTTTTTCCAAATGGAATATAATTTCACACATTTACAAGCAATATTTTCCAAATATTTGATTGTCGGTTTAGCCCAGGATATTCCTTTATTCCCCTTAAACCTATGAGAAAATATGCAATAAAACCATTTCTATTAAAGCTTATCTCGACTGGCAGGAAATAAATAGATGAATTAGCTTTTGTTAGGATAGCTTGTTGTACAATAATTACATAAGATAGTCATGTGAATGTAAGAAAGATGAATATATTTTTAATGATTATTAAATTTTAAAACTTTTTACCTTTGTATTGGTCCCATTTTCATTTGGCAATAATATGCTAAAACATTAATGTTTTCTCTTTTTAGCTATAGAATTATTTAGCATGCCCTGGCAGCATGGAAATAAAACTAAGCCTCCTGCTATATGGTGGACTTTGAGACAGTGATGTGTTTTAACAATTAAAATTTAGTTGAGTCGATTTTGTAACACTACATCACTTACTTTTTTATTTCAGAAAACATGTTTCAGAAGCCATGTGCTTCCATTGTCAATTCCTTTGGTCGACTGCCGGCATTGCTTGCTGTGGTGGTTGTCTCTGTCCCTGGTGGTGGTTTGATGAACCTCTGAATGAGTAGATCGCCTGGCGGGATTTCAAAATTGAAAACCCGGTTCTTGTTTTTCCATATATATATGTTTTCCCAAACTTTTAATTCTGTCTTCCTTGTGATGTTTTTGAGGATTTTTGGGCTTCTATTTATAGTGTGTTTCTCTTTCCAAAAATGCCAAGCTACTGCAGATTTGTCTTCTTGTTTGAGTTTAATATTTCTGTGGTGTTCTTTTGCCCTGGTTTTTATATTTCTTTTTGTTTGGCCGATGTACATTTTTTCACAGTCATTACAGCTGAACTCCTGGTTTGTTTTCTTGTGGAATATCATCTTTTAATTCAGAATTTAAAATGTTTTTTATAGAGTAATTGTTTTTAGGGGCTAGAATGATGTTATGTCGTTTGAAGATCCTCTGGAATTTGTAGAAAGTTGTAGGGTGGTATGTAAACTTCTTGTTGATCTTGTTTTCTTTCTGGTTTTGAGTGAGTGTGCTGACTTCTTTAATTCTCTTCCTATTTTTGGCCTTATTAACTTTTTTGTACACCAGTTCTGCCCAAAATCCATTCTCTGTAGCTATGTCCAATATTTTAGTAAGTTCACATTGGTATTTTGTTTTGCCCATTGGTACATTTACCAATCTGTGTGTAAGGCTGTTGAGTAAAGCATGCTGATGGGGAATGGGATTGTAACTCATTTGTTTTATATAGCTGTTGGTGTGGGTAGGTTTTCTGTAGATGCCAAATGTAAGGTGATTATTAGTTTTGATGATTTTTAGGTCGAGGAATGGTAGTTGTCCATCACATTCCTTCTCCATTGTGAACTTTATAGACTTTTCTTGCATATTTAGGAGTTTTAGTGCATCTTCTAGGTGTTTTTCTGGGACTATTGCAAAGGTGTCGTCTACATAGCGGTACCATATTTTGAACATCCAGGGGAATGCCTTTTTAATCCTAGTTTCCATAGTGCTCATGAAGAGATCTGCTAATATTGGTGACAGCGGGCTGCCCATAGCTAAACCAGATGTTTGTTTGTAATATTTCCCGTTAAATGTGAAAAAATTTTGTTTTATGCACAGATTCGTTAATATGATGTATTCTCGGACTTCTTCTGTTGTTTTCCCTACTGCAAGTAACCAGTTTTTGATGTGGGATTGTATGCTTTCTGTAGGTATGCTTGGAAACAAAGCATACCACCACCAGGGACAGAGACAACCACCACAGCAAGCAATACCGGCAGTCGACCAAAGGAATTGACAATGGAAGCACATGGCTTCTGAAACATGTTTTCAGAAATAAAAAAGTAAGTGATGTAGTGTTACAAAATCGACTCAACTAAATTTTAATTGTTAAAACACATCACTGTCTCAAAGTCCACCATATAGCAGGATAATTCAGAGGAATACAAACCTTGTGGATGTAGATTGCCGTAAACATACACAACACGTGGTGAAAGGAACAGAAGATGGACGCTACAAAGGTAGGATCAAATTCAATATTCATTTACGAGGCTTTTAACGAAACTAACCACAAAAAGGATATAAAGTTATTCGAAAAACTACAAGAAAAGAAACGCAAATTAGCCGCGGATTTCCAGTTTCTAAATTTATGTAGAATTAAAAAGGCCACGCCAAAATTTGTCAGGAAAATAATAAAAAATGATAACAATAGTAAACTAGAAAAAGCAGCCGTCAAAAAAGTCTTGGAAATGGAGAAGAACAAACATTACAAAAGTATAAGTGAGGTAGAATTACAGCTATAAGAATTACACTTGAAACTAATCAAAAAATTAGGAAGCATCATTTGGGAAAATTTAGAAAGCAATCTTTTGGCTAAATTAAGCATCAAATTGAGAAACAAAACTTTAACGCAAAAACTTTAACTTGAAAAGCTGTGCAAAGAACAAGGGAAAAGAAAACCAATTCAAAAATCCACACCACAAATGAACGTCAAAAACCTATCGGACCAAACTTTCACCAAATCAGAAGTGGATTTGTTAAACAAAGGGATGAAAACTTGCGTCGATTTTTCAGATAAAATTGACGATTACATTGCGGACGTACAAATAGCCATCCAGCACATAAATGATATTGGTAAAAGCATAATAAAAAGTGAATGTTGCCAAATTATCGAAACAATAGAAAGCAAAAAGAAAACTAACCCCCCAAAAAATGAAGCATTAAAAAACAAACCGGTAATTTATAGCAAAGCTGACAAAGGAAACACAATAGTAATTATGGACAAAACTGAATATGTAGAAAGAATGGAAACACTTTTAGAAAAAGAAGAATACTCTACAGTACAAAAGAACCCTCTAAACCAATGTATAGTTAAATTAGATGCCAGTATTCAAGAATGTAAACAAATAGACAAAAAGGAAAAATGCAAAATTAAAGTTGATAATCCAGTTCTGCCCAGAATTTATGGCTTTCCAAAAATACACAAGCCAGGAAATGCAATGACACCAATTATAAACAATATAAGTGCACCTACATATAATCTAGCAAAATGGTTAACAAACAGATTCTCTTCCTTCCCTAAATTTGAAACAGCCAGTATAAAAAACTCTCTAGATCTGATCGATAAAATTAAAGACATAAAATTGGAAAAAACCGATATGTTAGTTTCCTTTGATGTTACTGCTTTGTTTCCAAGCATACCTACAGAAAGCATACAATCCCACATCAAAAACTGGTTACTTGCAATAGGGAAAACAACAGCAGAAGTCCGAGAATACATCATATTAACGAATCTGTGCATAAATCAAAATTTTTTCACATTTAACGGGAAATATTACAAACAAACATCTGGTTTAGCTATGGGCAGCCCGCTGTCACCAATATTAGTAGATCTCTTCATGAGCACTATGGAAACTAGGATTAAAAAGGCATTCCCCTGGATGTTCAAAATATGGTACCGCTATGTAGATGACATCTATGCAATAGTCCCAGAAAAACACCTAGAAGATGCACTAAAACTCCTAAATATGGAAGAAAAGTCTATAAAGTTCACAATGGAGAAGGAATGTGATGGACAACTACCATTCCTCGACCTAAAAATCATCAAAACTAATAATCACCTTACATTTGGCATCTACAGAAAACCTACCCACACCAACAGCTATATAAAACAAATGAGTTACAATCCCATTCCCCATCAGCATGCTTTACTCAACAGCCTTACACACAGATTGGTAAATGTACCAATGGGCAAAACAGAATACCAATATGAACTTACTAAAATATTGGACGTAGCTACAGAGAATGGATTTCAGGCAGAACTGGAGTACAAAAAAGTTAATAAGGCCAAAAATAGAAAGAGAATTAAAGAAGTCAGCACACTCACTCAAAACCAGAAAGAAAACAGATCTACAAGAAGTTTACATACCACCCTACAACTTTCTACAAATTCCAGAGGATCTTCAAACGACATAATGTCATTCTAGCCCCTAAAAACAATTACTCTATAAAAAACATTTTAAATTCTAAATTAAAAGATGATATCTCACAAGAAAACAAACCAGGAGTTCGGCTGTAATGACTGTGAAAAAATGTACATCGGCCAAACAAAAAGAAATATAAAAACCAGGGCAAAAGAACACCACAGAAATATTAAACTCAAACAAGAAGACAAATCTGCAGTAGCTTGGCATTTTTGGAAAGAGAAACACACTATAAATAGAAGCCCAAAAATCCTCAAAAACATCACAAAGAAGACAGAATTAAAAGTTTGGGAAAACATATATATATGGAAAAACAAGAACCGGGTTTTCAATTTTGAAATCCCGCCAGGCGATCTACTCATTCAGAGGTTCATCAAACCACCACCAAGGACAGAGACAACCACCACAGCAAGCAATGCCAGCAGTCGACCAAAGGAAGTGACAATGGAAGCACATGGCTTCTGAAACATGTTTTCCGAAATAAAAAAGTAAGTGATGTAGTGTTACAAAATCGACTCAACTAAATTTTAATTGTTAAAACTAAACCTGTTTATTGGAATGTATTGGCATTCAGCAATATCAGTACACACATTTATAAAACAGCAATAAAGATTATATACTGCTACATTTTATTTGATAAATAAAGAAAGGATCATGGAGCTTATGTACATTGCTCTTACTGGTCATTTACTGTGAGGAAATTAACAGTGAAGACATTCTTTGTGTTTGTATTCAAGCAGAATTTACTGTGAGGAAATTAACAGTGAAGACATTCTTTGTGTTTGCATTCAAGCAGAATAATAAGTAACTTACCTGGCTTTCTCACAGTATTCCACCATCTTCTCAAAGCTTTTATATGCATTTGTAGCCTGTTCCTTCTGGGCAGGAGTTTTTGCTTTTCCTACTTCCTGTTTCAGCAAGAAGTTGACCGCATCTCGTTCCTGTCGAGAGTAATATATTCGACAACGGGATGGTTTTCCATCTCTACCAGCTCGTCCAGATTCTTGGTAATATCCAGCTACGTTCTGGGGGACACCCCAGTGTGCAACAAATCTAAAAAATCAGTAAGGAGACTACAGCAATAATCATTGTGGTCTAGGTCAGTGCTCAATAAAAGGTACAACATACAAGCAAAAACAGATCCAGGATTTGGGACACACCAGGTAGTTGAGTCCTCTCCCTGATCCAGGATTGAGTTACACCAGCTGTTTCTTTTGGGAGTCCTCCTAATTCCAGGACTTGGGACACACATGGTGTTTTGGGAGACCAAAGAAATCTGGGACTTGGGGTGCACATGTTTTGGTAGTCCAAAAAGATCTGGGACTTGGGACACACATGGTGTTTTGGGAGACCAAAAAGATCTGCGACTTTGGACGCACATGGTGTCTTGAGAGACCAAAAAGATCTGGGACTTTGGACAAACATGGTGTTTTGGGAGACCAAAAAAATCTGGGACTTGGGGTGCACTTGGTGTTTTGGAAGACCAAAAAGATCTGGGACTTGGTGTGCACATGGTGTTTTGGGAGTCCAAAAAGATCTGGGACTTGGGGTGCACATGGTTTTTTGGGAGTCCAAAAAGATCTGGGACTTGGGACAAACATGGTGTTTTGGGAGACCAAAAAAATCTGGGACTTGGGGTGCACTTGATGTTTTGGGAGACCAAAAAAATCTGGGACTTGGGACACACATGGTGTATTGGGAGACCAAAAAGATTTGGGACTTCGGACACACATGGTGTTTTGGGATATCAAAAAGATCTGCGACTAGGGACACACATGGTGTTTTGGGAGTCCAAAAAGATCTGGGACTTGGGGTGCACATGGTTTTTTGGGAGTCCAAAAAGATCTTGGACTTGGGTTGCACATGGTGTTTTGGGAGTCCAAAAAGATCTAGGACTTGGGGTGCACAAGGTGTTTTGGGAGACCAAAAAGATCTTGGACTTGGGTTGCACATGGTGTTTTGGGAGTCCAAAAAGATCTTGGACTTGGGTTGCACATGGTGTTTTGGGAGTCCAAAAAGATCTTGGACTTGGGTTGCACATGGTTTTTTGGGAGACCAAACAGATCTGGGACTTGGGGTGCACATGGTGTTTTGGGAGACCAAAAAAATCTGGGACTTTGGACACACATGGTGTTTTGGGAGACCAAAAAAAACTGGAACTTTGGACACACATGGTGTTTTGGGAGACCAAAAAAATCTGGGACTTGGGACACTCATGATGTTTTGGGAGACCAAAAAGATCTGGGACTTGGGACACTCATGGTGTTTTGGGAGACCAAAAGATCTGGGACTTGGGACACTCATGGTGTTTTGGGAGACCAAAAGATCTGGGACTAGGGACACACATGGTGTTTTGGGAGACCAAAAAGATCTGGAACTTCAGACACACATGGTGTTTTGGGATATCAAAAAGATCTGGGACTTGGGACACACATGGTGTTTTGGGATATCAAAACGATCTGGGACTTGGGACACACATGGTGTTTTGGGAGAACAAAAAGATCTGGGACTTGGGACACACATGGTGTTTTAGGAGATCAAAAAGATCTGGGACTAGGGACACACATGGTGATTTGGGAGACCAAAAAGATCTGGAACTTGGGGTGCACATGGTGTTTTGGGAGACCAAAAAGATCTGGAACTTGGGGTGCACATGGTGTTTTGGGAGACCAAAAAGATCTGGGACTAGGGACACACATGGTGTTTTGGGAGTCCAAAAAGATCTAGGACTTAGGACACACATGGTGATTTGGGAGATCAAAAAGATCTGGGACTTGGGACACTCATGGTGTTTTGGGAGACCAAAAAGATCTGGGACTTGGGACACACATGGTGTATTGGGAGACCAAAAAGATCTGGGACTTCGGACACACATGGTGTTTTGGGATATCAAAAAGATCTGCGACTAGGGACACACATGGTGTTTTGGGAGTCCAAAAAGATCTGGGACTTGGGGTGCACATGGTTTTTTGGGAGTCCAAAAAGATCTTGGACTTGGGTTGCACATGGTGTTTTGGGAGTCCAAAAAGATCTAGGACTTGGGGTGCACAAGGTGTTTTGGGAGACCAAAAAGATCTGGGACATGGGGTGCACATGGTGTTTTTGGAGTCCCCTAAATGCAGGATGAGGGGACATCAGATTAGGGGCTCATTGGTGGTAAGCGGATCCTCCAGGTTCAACACCGGGTAGTTAAGCAAAACTCCCACTTCCAGTACCTGGGGGAAAATGGGTGGTTAGAGGTCCTCCCAAGAGAAGCAGAAGAAGAGAAACATTCACTTCTTGTCCACCCCCATAACAAATTGCAAATAAATCTCAGGTTAACTAATCTACAGCTAGCAAACCTCAAGATATGGTTGGTTGGTATCTAATGTTGAGCAACTGGCAAATAAAGCCATTCACTCTCTTGCATTCCATTCATATTATCATGTCGACTCAAGGTTGGGCAGCACAGTAGATGGTTTTAATCCATCGTCTTCTTTAAATGTACAGAAAGGACACAGAGATCTCACTATACCAATCTTGAGACAGTCATAACCTGTTAGGAGTCTAAAAGTTGCTACAGTGGATTTTCTTGGTAATGTAGTGATTCTGGCCATGTTATTACATAAATTTTCCCATGGTTTTCCTTTTTTTTGTAATACATTGTCTTCTTTTAATTTTGTTATTATATGTTGATATAATGATTCTTTTGATAGAGTGATAACTTATTGGTTCTTCTGAATTTGATGTAATTTTACTACCTTGCTTGGCTAGTAAGTCAGCTGTTTCATTAAACTGTATTCAGCAATGTGCTGGTATCCATTGAAGTATTAATCTTTTATTTAAATTCATTAGTTGTTTTATAATTTCGCGGCATTCTGCAATGTTTAATTTATTAGGTGTTACATCAGATGTTATGGATATAATAGCTGCTTTAGAGTCAGATAATAGTATAACTTTTTCAAATTTATTTATATTATATAGTAGGTTTTGTAAGCTCTGAAGTATTGCTGAAATCTCTCAATCAAAATTTGTAGTATTTAAACTAAACCTTTTGTAGAAAGAGAAGAGAGGGCATATTGCACCTGCAGCAGTACCACTGTTATTCGGTAAGCTAGAACCGTCAGTATAAACATGTAGCCATTCATTGGTAGGGTACCTTAAATTTATTATTTCTAGTGTCATTTGTTTCAGAACACACAAAGAGATTTCAGATTTTGTAAATTCTTCAGCTAAGTGTAGATAGTGTTCAATATCAAATAGTTCTAACGGGTTAATATTTGTTTGTATGTTTTCTTTTAAGTAAGGAAGTTTTAATCTATGTTTGACTTCTTTGATTTTATTAAGGTAACTTTGTTGAGTTTTTAGGTTTACTTGTGGTTTTCTTTTTTCCCAGTCATTAAAAGGAAGTCTGATTAATTTTTCATATTGTAAGATGGCTGCTTGTTCAATGTCAAGTTCCAGTCTTGGATTATTTGTTAAAATGTGTAGAACAAGTACTGGGGTAGTTTTAACAGCTCCAGTTACTAGGCAAAGAATTTGATTTTATATAATATTAAGTTTTTCTATATTTGCAGTTATTAGTATCTCTTCACAATATTTAAATGTTGGTTTAATTTACATCTTGTAAAAAGTGTTTTAGCCCGGGGTGCACTCAGCCTCGTAAGGTCCCTGGGGGGCCAATTGAGGAGCTACTTGATGGAGAAGTAGCGGCTCCAGGTCATGAGGACCGCATTAACCGGCCGGGGGGACTCGAGGCGCTGACCACGTCTCACCCTCCAATACTGCACCCCATCCATGACGTCTGTAGTGGACCGAGATGGGGGACGCAGCGGCCGGGCGGTAGGCCTAGGTTCCCCGTGAGCTGTCGTGCCATGGAGTTATGTTTAAAAAGTGTTTTAAGTTTGTGTAGTGCTTCCCCTTTTCTTGCCTGCCAGTCTTTTTAATAGTGGTAGTTTTTTCCTCCTTTTTTTTCTTTTCTCTTCTTTTTTATCAATGTGTTTTTTCCATGTTAATTTTGCATCAAAAGTAATACCTAAATATTTGGCTTCATGTGTTTCTGTGAGAGTTTCTCCAATTAGTTGAAGGGAAATATTTATTGGTTTCTTCCTTAGTGTAAATAGTTGATAATTTGTTTTCTGTGTATTAATTTTCATTAAATTATTAGATGTCCAATTCTGTAATGTCGTAAGAATTGTTGTGCTATATTTATTAATTGTTGATTTTGATTTTTCGGTTTAGAATTCCATATGACTACTTCATCTGCAAACATTTAGACTTTTGATTCTCTTTTTTGTAATTGATATGGAAGATCATTGATATAAATATTAAAGAGTGTAGTACTAAGCATACTGCCTTGAGGTACGCCACGGTGTGTCTGTTGATATTTTGATAATTTATCATTATATTTGGTAGCAATTATGCATTGAATAATGAATTCACCAATCCAATGTAACATTTTGTCCTGGATTCCTAGAATTTTAAGTTTATCAAGTAGTTTGTATCTCCAAATACAATCATATGCTCCTTGAAAGTCAATAAATATTGCTAGAGTGTCTTTTTTTTATTTAATGCATTTTTAATGTCTTGACTAAGATTTAAAATATGTTCATTTCTTTAATGGTGTTTTTTAAATCCTGCTTGTTTAGTTGAAATTAAGTTATTTTTTTCTAGAAACCAATTTAAACAATTGGAAATCATTTTTTCCATGATTTTTGCTAATATGCTGGTAAGTGCTATAGGACAATAACTTGAAAAATTTTCTGCTGGATTGTTTGATTTCAAAATAAGTATTACTATAGATTTCTTCCATTCATCTGGTACTTTTCTATTCCATGACAAATTATAGAGATTTAGGAGTCTTGATTTTGCTTTTTTCCCAGATGATTGATGAATTCCGTATGTATATTATCAGATCCTGGTAATTTTTTCAATTTTAAGTTATTAATTACAATGTTCAATTCTTTAATATTGAATTCCTGAGTAAATATATTATCTTTAAGTTTAGTTTTGATTTTATGTGTTCTTTAATGTTTTTTTTATAGTTTTTTTGTTCTTTTTTGGTATTTGCAGATAATTTATAGGTATTAGCATAATATTTATTAAATTTATTAGCTATTTCATTGTCATCTGTAATTAATTTATTATTATAAATTAAAGGTATTTTTTTATTGTCTTTCTTAATTTGAATGTTATGTATGAATCTGTATGCTTTTTGTGCATCTTTTCTATAGTCCATGTTCTGTAGAAAATTATTAAAATGTTCTCTTTTGGTGTTGAAAATTTCTTTTTTGAATTGAGTACTTAATTTTCTTCAATTTTGTACTGCTTTCGGATCATTAGATTTTTCTGCTGTGATTCTAGCCTGGCCTCTTTCTTTTTTCATTTTTTCTAGTTGTGATGTATTATTTTTGTGGCCACCACGTTAGGGTGCCAATATGTCGCAATATTGTTTGTTGTGGCATCGTTGTGATAGTATGACGTTATCAGGTGAGTCTACTTGGAGTTGATTGAGGGTTAATGCTCGTGAAATTCTTTACATTAAGGGTGTACATACCTTGCAGATTCCCTTTGTTGTACTGGCTAAGCTCGTTCTAGTACACCAGGAGTTGTCTATTGCTAAGGAGGGAAAGAATGACAAAGTTGTGTAACACTTTTGGTAGACTCAAATAAAAGAGAAATTTCACTTAATTCACTGTAGACTTCCTTTATTGCTGAATTGTTGTTCATTGGAGGCACTAACCCTACGAGCGACTCCCGACATAACCAATCGCGAGCTTGATGAAGTAGTTTTATTTAAGTGTTAATTCCATTTTTACGGAGTTGTTGTATCTTTACAATCGTCACCATTTGAGTTTCTCATGCTGCATAACATTTACGGTAATAATTGCTCCTCTGACTCACTTATAAAATACCATTTTTCTACAATGTACACCATGTGATTTCTTAGTCACCTTTCTTATACGTGTTTTCCTACATTATATGTCTTACATTATGAGCCACGTTTAACTTATATGTGATACCTACATTGTGAACAACTTTGTGAGCCCGATTCCTACATTCTGAACCTTATTTCTTATACACACATAATTTATATACTAAAAGGTCCGAGTTTTTCCCTCCTTTTTGATTGGCTGGAAAAAGGCGCATAAAGTGGCATTGTCACATGACTATCAGGGGTTTTTCTTTATTTTACACCCACGTGACCTTGTTCTACAATGAGAAATTCCCTCTTTCCACTTTTAAAGGGAAAATACCTTTCTTCCTCTAAAGGGTCGTTGCTTGTGTCTAATGCACTAAAATTTGTCTTATTCTTAACAAAGTGTGTAGCCTTGAAGAATACAAAGGGAGTTTCTACACATCACGGTACTGCGTTCTACTGAGCATATATTTCTTATGTTAAATATTACACACTAATGATTAAACTAATAATATATACATCATGCCAAAATACTGTCGCATAATGCCTCTATGAAGAAGTTAAAATTTTTCTTGATAAATTTACAGTTCTTCATATATTCCTTCGACGTGCATGCGTACACTGTCTATTTACATATTTCCCCTATCCTCAGCTGATACCTCAGGTTCACTACCCTCTTATTCAAAACAGATCTTTGGCCCACTCTCGCTTCTACCTGAATTCTTGTCTGGGTATTGATTCATCTTTCTTTTTCTAACGTATTTTTGGTCTGACTAGCCGGGTGAGTGCCTCAATTACATTTTATATATATAATACTGTTTGCTAACCTAAGATAAATTTTATAACAAAAACACTTATATACCTTCATAACATATAGTTCTTATCACACATTTCTATTTACCATACAAATTTACAAAATTATGTAGCCAGGAGATTAAATGTTTGTCAATTGAGTTTTAGTGTTCTTCTCCTTATCGGCTATCATCCTTTTTTTTTTTTCATTGTCTTTACTCTATCACTTTCACTCTTCACACAATAATTATATAAGAACACTGTGATTATCACCTAATCTATTTACATTCTGTATTTTCCTGGTTTTCATACCTGAACAACATTTTTTTTTTTTTTTTTTTTTAATTCCTCCGTATTTTCACCTTCAATTTCTTTGGTACATTTTTGAAAACGAATTGTTGTTTGAAGACAAAATATTGATTTATCTGCTCAATGACTTTTATAGTTAACTCTTTGTGTTGCTCTGAAAAACTTAATGACAGTAACTCTACAAATTTATAACTGTGTGAGGAATAAATGGTACTATTATGGTCAACTTGATTATCTGCTATCAGAATTTGCGATATGTGTGTACTACTCTCATCGATTCTAGTGTATCCCCTATCAGTATAACTTTCTTCTTGATCTACACTCATTTCACTATTCTGTGTCTCCAACCTACACTTACAGGCATTTCACACTTTTTCTGCTCCAAAGAAGAATCTAACATGCTTGGTTCATAGTTCCCTTTTACCTCAATTTTGTTACTGACATATTTACTTTTCTCTGTTTCCCATTCCTGCTCTTGGCAATAAACCTGCATTTCCCCTTGAATTGAGTTCCATTTTACCTCAATTTTATTATTTAATTCATGATTATCTTTCTCTACTCTCCCTCTCTTATCTTACCAATTAGCTTGTATTTTCCCTGGAAATGACGGTATTTCTTTATTTGATCGTAATTCAATTCCCCCTTGACCTGACTGCGTTGTTTCTTGTATCTGGTTTCCCTGTTTTATTAAAACCCGGTCTACCTGTTCTAAGCTTTCCCCTTCTTTTTTCAATGCTTTTCCCTCTAACACACTAGGTTTTCCTTCCATTTGGGTGAACTTGCTCTATCTTAAGATCTAACTCATTATTAATCCTATTTATTTCCTTGTTCTGTTTTTGAAAATCAGCTTGCATTTCTTTTCTAAACTTACTTATTTGTGATTCAAAGCTCTCCCGGATGGGTTGCCATATTTTTGATTGTGACTCAATTACCCCTTTAAGTGACTTGAATTGGGTTTCCCTTCTCTCCTGAGATGACTGCATGTCTTCTAGTAATAACTGCACATGTGATTCAAAGCTCTCCTGACATGACTGTAAATTATTTGATTATAACTCCATTCCTTCTTTAAGTGACTGTATTTGGGTTTCAATACCCCCTCTAAGTGACTGAACTTGGGTTTCATTTCTATAAGTGACTGTGTATTATTCTTGAACATATTAAATAAATCAGCCAAACTCTGTGGTTTTAAGTTGTTTTCACCCCCAACTGATTCTTTTAGTGGGTTTGCTACCTGCCTTTGGTCATTGCTATGGGACATCTCTCCCCCTCCTTCCATGGTTTGGTTTGAAAAACCGTTTCGTAAGCTATTGTCTGACTCTGACGTCTGTTCGCATTCCTTATCTGTTTCTACAATATTTTCTGAAACCCCTTTTTCAACATTGTCCAATTCCATTGAGCTTGACATTTTTACCCCAATCACCCTTTTACTTCTCAATAGCATTAAAATTACAGAATATCTTTGTTACCCTCCAAAATATCTACTTTAAAATTATTAAAAGTGTTATTCTGACCTTTTTATTCCTCTGTAGCAGGTTCAGCACTTCTTCTTTTTACTAATATAACACTTTTTTTTTTACACTTCACATAAACTATCACTCACAATTGATGATCTGGACGTATTGGTGTCGATTCTTGAAGCTCTAGTTGTCCATTAACTGGTGACATCACCAATATGCCCCTTCCTTCGACACCTTGGTTGCCTTCTAGAAGTTCTCCGACGTTTTGCAGAATAATAGCACTTAATTGTTTCTCCGTTGTGTCATTCTTTGTAATTCACGCGCCCCACATTCAGGCTCCAATAATTCATAGTATTATTGTTTGTTGTGGGGAGAAAGAATGACGAAGTGTGTAACACTTTTGGCACACTCAAATAAAAGAGAAATTTCACTTAATTCACTGTAGACTTCCTTTATTGATGAATTGTTGTTCATTGGAGGCACTAACCCTACAAGCGACTCCCGACATAACCAATCACGAGCTTGATGAAATAGTTTTATTTAAGTGCTAATTCCCCTTTTACAGAGTTGTTGTATCTTTACACTCGTCACCATCCGAGTTTCTCGGTCCGCATAACATTTACGATAATAATTGCTCCTCTGATTAACTTATAAAATACCATTTTCCTATAGTGTACGCCACGCGATTTCTTAGTCACCTTTCTTATACGTGTTTTCCTACATTACGTGTCTTACTTTATGAGCCATGTTTAACTTATACATGATAATTACACTGTGAACAACTTTGTGAGCCCGATTCCTACATTCTGAACCTTATTTCTTATGCGCACATCATTTATATACTAAAAGGTCCGAGTATTGCCCTCCTTTTTGATTGGCTGGAAAAAGGCACGAAAAGTGGTGTTGTCACGTGACTATCAGGGAGTTTTCTTTATTTTACACCCACGTGACCTTGTGCTACAATGAGAAATTCCCTCCTTCCACTTTTACAGGGAAAATATCTTTCTTCCTCTAAAGGATCGTTACTTGTGTCTCTAATGCACTAAAATTTGTGTTATTTTTAACAAAGTGCGTAGCCTTGAAGAATACAAAGGAGTTTCTACACGACACGGTACTGAGTTCTACTGAGCATGTATTTCTTATTTTAATATTACAAACTAATGATTAAACTAATAATATATGCATCATGCTAAAATACTGTCACAGTGAGTTCCAAAAAGGTTTGTAATTTTTAGCAAATCCTCTTGGTATGTATTTTTTTTTGCTGTTTTCAAAATTGTACCACATACATCTTTGTTTAGTTTATCTGATTGAGTTGATTCGTATACTGGTTTTTCAAATTTGGCTTCTAATTCATTCGTAAAATCTTTCCAGTTTGCTTTTTTAAAGTTTCATCTAGGTTTATGGTTTATAGGAGTTAAATTTTTCTTTTTAAGTTGAATAGTGGCATATTATAGGTTTGTGTCCTGAGCCTGGATCTTGTAAGATTTGTTTGGAAGTTGACGAGTATAAATCTGGGGATACTAAAAGTAAGTCAGGGTTGGTACCAGCAGCAGAATAGTGGATAAAGTTTGGTAGATCTTTTTTTGTGGTAAACAACTTCTGTAGTTGTCAAATTTAGTAGGTCTTCTATGATCTTTCCAGAATTATTTAGTTTGTCATATCCATATAGTCTTGAATGGGCATTGAAATCTCCAATTGTCATTGTGTTTGAATTTACTGTGATATTTTCAAGATTTGGGGTATTGTTTGGGGATTATAAACAGAATAAATTTTGAAGTGAGATTTATTTTTCCATATGTCTAGTTTAATTATTTCTATTTTATCTGTATTGTTCATCTCTTTAATAATTTTAAAGGATGAAGTAAGATTTTTTCTTACTCCAACTAGAATGCCACTGCTTATTTGTCGTCCCTTAAAAAGTAGGTACATACTAAAATTTTGAAATTGATAATATTTTAGTTGTTCTAATCTTAAATTTGCTTCTTGAATTGTAAATATATCAATATTATGATCATACATAATTTTACTTAGTTTCTTTGCTTGTGATAGACCTCCTGTATTCCATTGTAAAATTTTTAATTTTTCATTCACAATTTGTTGTTTACCTTGGAAAAAGGTCCCTGCCCGGAAATTCGAATAGGGGACTATTTTACTTTCGGAATGTTTCTTTTTCCAATGGGACATCACTTTATCTGGAATGCTTTTATTCAACTTTTTGTAACCGTTTAAAATTAGGCACCATAAATGGTAGTTACATCACCTAAGAAAAGAAAGGTATGGACAGGAAAGAAAATGAAATGATCCCTAGGCCTCGAATACTCTAATACCATCGGTGTCGAAGAAAACATGAGTTGAGTCAAACAAGACTGGATAGGAAAGGTAAAAGAGGGGATCTGATATGTGAAAAGGAAGAAATATCAGTCCAGATCAATAACTCACCAAGCTGACCAGTGCTTATTGGTGAGCAGCCCTTCCCTTTAGTTCATCACATAATTTTGTTTAGATCGGTTCCTTTAAGACTTCAAATTATAGAAGCAATTAAAGGGCCTCCTTTCTATTATAACAAAATTGATATGTGATTACTAACAATTGCACTGCGAAACCTCAAGATATTGTACCAGGTTTAGATATATTTAACAGGCTTGTTTTACACCTAACACAGCTCTTGTCCATGGCTATACCAAATTGTAAATAAAGATCAGGTTGATTGATGTTGGGAGGAATTTAGTGACAGTGACGGAAAATTATATGTTTTATTAATTTGTTGAGTTGGTTTTTTAACACTACGTCACTTACATTGTTATTATGAGGGACTAGTTTCGAAAGCCTATGCTTTCATTTTCAACCTCACTGGTCCAACTGCCATTGCTGGCTGCATTTGCTTGTACACTCTTCTCTGGTGGCAAAATGATGAACTTCTTAACTAAGCTGTCTACTGGCAGGATTTCAAAGTTTATTAGCCGATCTTTATTTTTCCATATGAGGATGTTTTCCCAGGTTGTGAGTTCATTGTGGCCTGACATGGTTTTAAGCAATTTTGGATTTGGATCTAGATTGTGGTTTTCTTTCCAAAAGAAAAATGCTACTGCCGATTTATCTTCTTGTTTCAATTTTAGGTTTCTAAAGTGCTCTTTGGATCTGATTAAACTTCTTTTGGTTTGTCCTATGTAGAACTTTTCACAATTTGTACATTTAATTTGATATTCCTGACCTATTTTCTGGTGGAATTTCATCTTTTATTTTTGAATTTAGTAATATTATGACAGAAAATCTGTTTATTGGAGCTAGGGTGATGTCTTCTGCAAAAAAATCACAAAACAGGAAAAACAATGAGACCAATCACCAGTAGTATTGATTCTTCAACATATAAATTAGCAAAATGGTTATTGAATAAATTTGATTCGTTTCCAAAATTTGAAAGTTCCAATCTAGCAAACTCTTTGGAATTAGTTGAAAAAATCAAAGATCTAAAAACAGACACAGAAGACACATTATTTCATTTGATGTTACAGCACTGTATCCTAGCATCCCAACACAAAAACTGCAAGACCTATTAAAAAACTGGCTAAATACAACAGAAATAGAACCTGCAGAAGTAGAAGATTACATATATCTAACAAGTTTGTGCATTGAACAAAACTACTTCACCTTCAATAGTAAATATTACAGGCAAAAATCAGGACTCTCTATGGGCAACCCTCTATCTCCATTTTTGGCAAATTTATTTATGAGCAAATTCGAAACGCACATGAAGAAAGCATTCCCATGGATTTTCAAAGTGTGGTACCGCTATGTTGACGACATATTTGCAATAGTACCAAGTAGACATTTAGATGATGCCATAAAATTATTAAACATACAGGAAAAAACAATAAAATTCACAATGGAAACAGAAACCAATGGAGAACTCCCATTCTTAGACCTAAGAATCATCAGAAACGACACAAAAGTAAACTTTGGAATCTACAGAAAACCAACTCAATCAGAAAATTACATTAAAAATGAAAAAGCTACAACCCATTACCATACAAACATGCAATAATAAACAGCCTCACACATAGATTAGTAAATGTACCTATGAGCACAACCGAATTCAACAAAGAGTTAAAAACCATAATTCAAACAGCAGAACAAACTGGATACAGCAAGAACCTTGTGTACAAGAAACTAAACAAACCAAAGCAGAAAAAAACCATAAAAGAAATAACTACCCTAACAGCAGGAAAAAACAATATCAACACATTCAAAAAATTCACTTACCACCCCCGAAAAATTAAAAAAAATTCAAAAAAAATCTTCAAAGAACAAGACATCACCCTCGCTCCAATAAACAGATTTTCTGTCATAAAATTACTGAATTCAAAAATAAAAGATGAAATTCCACCAGAAAGCAGGTCAGGAATATATCAAATTAAATGCACAAATTGTGAAAAGTTCTACATAGGACAAACCAAAAGAAGTTTAAAAATCAGATCCAAAGAGCACTTTAGAAACCTAAAATTGAAACAAGAAGATAAATCGGCAGTAGCATTTCACTTTTGGAAAGAAAACCACAATCTAGATCCAAATCCAAAATTGCTTAAAACAATGTCAGGCCACAATGAACTCACAACCTGGGAAAACATCCTCATATGGAAAAATAAAGATCGGCTAATAAACTTTGAAATCCCGCCAGTAGAAGCTTAGTTAAGAAGTTCATCATTTCGCCACCAGAGAAGAGTGTTCAAGCAAATGCAGCCAGCAATGCCAGTTGGACCTGTGAGGTTGAAAATGAAAACATAGGCTTTCGAAACTAGTCCCCCATAATAACAATGTAAGTGGCGTAGTGTTAAAAAAACCAACTCAACAAATTAATAAAACATATAAAGATCAGGTTAACTAATCTACAGTTAGTAAACCTCAAGATATTGTACCAGGTTTAGATATATCTAACAGGCTTGTTTTACACCTAACACAGCTCTTGTCCACGCCTATACCAAATTGTAAATAAAGATCAGGTTAACTAATCTAGAGTTAGCAAACCTCAAGATTGTATATATTTACGCACCTAACAGAGCCCTTGTCGACGCCCATACCAAAGCTTATAGTAGCAGAGATGACAGGGTATTTGCCATCCATCCATTCCTCTTGTACGTGATTCCTCATCTTTGGTTTGAGTCCTGCAGTGATTAACAAATGCCTTAATACAAGAGCAACACTGAAGTGTTCTTACTAGGTAACCCTTGTCATCACATACCTGCATGATAAGCGACAGTACGTACACCTTTCCTGCTTAAGGAGTGCGCTACTTCCTCTGTAGCTTCACGAGTCCGACAGTAGATTATCCCACAGCCTTTCTTACTCTGAAAACATACAGAAATCATTACTGTCCTTTGTCTTCTATAATCAATTTTCTTCACTTTTAATGGCTTAAACAAAGTTAACTCTGTGTTATTCAGAAAACATTAAATGTTTTCTTTCTTTTACTTGTCTCACTATATTTTGTAAGCATTTACTTGCAGTTGTTCTATGTGTGAAGTTAAAATAAAATTGTCAAAATTCATTAAGCAATTTCTTTTGCCTTATATCTATTTTTGTAGTAATTTAAGTAAGGTTAATTTTGGTTTTTATTTTATGGCTTCCAGCAAAAATGGGATCTAATTGCCAATTTTTACTTTCTCTGTCACGTGCCAAAGTTGAAATGTTACCACAAATACCTCTGGTTTTTCTAAAAATATGCATATGTGTGTGCATGCTTGTTATACTATTGTCTTGCATATTCTTGCAAGACAATAGTATAACTAAATTGGAAGCTAAATATAAATGTGTTCCATGCATAGGAAAGGAAAATACACTTTATTGGCAACCTCAACAAGACCGAAACTGAGCATATTATATTGTTGTAAAATGCTAGATAAAACATGCAATGAGATTTTCACAGTGATGCCAATGTGTCCAGTAATCTGTTTGTATGTTTTATGTTATTCTGACCTTACACATTCCTGAGAGCAAATTGGGAAGGCAGTAATGTTGTTACACTGCACTGTCTCCGTTGCTAACTCCATTCCTTCTCCATGCCAAGTGTCACATTTTCTATCTTCTCTTGCATGTTCTCCCTGCAGCTTATATTCCTGCCTTCAGTTCTGTCTGCACCTTCTCTAATGAGGAATTCACTTTCATTATTTCATTTCTCATCTGCTCCATGCCTCACTCAATCCCAGATTTCATTTTCTCCATTCCAATTTTCATTTCCTTAATTTTGGCCAGCGAGCTTTCCATCATTTCCTCCCACTCCTGACATCAGTGTAACAAATGCCTTTATTGACTACACAATTAGTTACAATAATTCACTCAATGTTTTGATGTATAGACAGTTTATGGCTGTGCACACCACTGTGCATGAACACTCAAGACTTCACAATACACACTCATTGCAATTCTTCCTTCCTAAAATGTCATTACAGGCTTTCTGGAAACTTGTCGAAGGTACTAGAAAGCAAAGTTTAGAGATCTCACATTCTGAAGGATTCTGTTGTGGCACACTTGTTTACACATTCCAACTGCACCAGATGGCACATAGAACAGTTACGGGCAAGGAGTAAACACAACTTTTTTTTTACTTGACTAGATTTGTGTACTGCTACAAGTTTTTCTTTTCCTCTTATTTCAGCCTTAGTTATTCTTTATAAACACAACTCTTAACACCTCTCTTATATAAGAGTAATGTGAAATACAGTACATTGCTTCCCACACACAAGAAGAAGCAGCATTGTAGAGTCACTATCTCCATAGAGATGTGTCAACTACCGTTATTGCTTGTTATTTTTCCCTGGTTGCTAAAAATTCCTTCTAACCTAGCAACTTAACCAGTTGTCAATGAGGAATTATAATAATTAATAAAACCTAAAAATAACCATAACTATTAGCATATACTAAAAGTGATGTAATAGTTTGTTTTAGATAAGGAACAGAATAAGAAGACATATACAATCTACCAGTGTTTATGTCCAGGGACAAACACTGGAGGACACAATTCATCAAAGGAAAATGGCTGAGATAATGACAACATTTTTGGAGATAAATTTCAAAACAGAAATTTAGGAGAGTACTTTATCAAATTAAAAATATATGTGTAACTATGATGAATATTTGTGTATTAGTTTGGACTCGTGACATCAATTGTTTTTGTGTGTGGAGCAGGTAACAGCATTTCTGCAGTAAATATACTGTGATCTCTCATGTATATAAGTTTCTTTCCATTTTCAAGCTTTTCCAATCTAATAGCGTGCGCGCACGCAAGCACACGCACACACACACCTACACACACAGTGGTCTAGCCTCTGGTTTCCAAGGTGCATGTTCAAACTCGGCAGAAGCCATGGCTTCCTTCAGAAGGGAAGTAAAGCCGTTGGTCCTGCCATAAATTTATGGCACATAAAAGAACCTCAAGCGTGATGAATAGGCTTATGAGCCAAATTAATTGTCCTTCAATATATGAGTCATTTTTACTTTCTGTCCATGTACTATATACATACTGTATAGAGGAGGTATAGCATTCCACCCAAAAATTTGATACAAAGATTTCACTGGAAATACATGTTTTAGGGTCCCTTGTATAAAAAAAGCATGTTCTGTGTGTGAGTGAACACAATAACTCAAAAACGAAAAGTCAGTAAAATACCAAACTTGGTATTTAAGTTTAGTATCTTCCAGGGATGCGACACAAAGATCTTAAAAAAATCCTTTAACCCCAAACTACCCTTTACATGGAAAAATTTCGGAAATCTTAATTTTCTCAGAAATGGCTCTAATAATTTTGATTAAAATACTGTATATTAAAGTTATTTATATAGCAAATAAAATCTATAATTTGAATTTTGTGGGAAGAGCCTCTACAGACGTCGAGATGGCCAGGAGTTGCTGGGCAGAGAGGGATGAAAATCCTTAGCTGGAAATGTTGACCTCAAACAAGCTGGAGCTCATCAATTGCTATGATTCTCTAGTATGTGAGGATTGCTTTGTCTTTTAAATCACAAGTCGTTAGGTCAGGAGAACAAGGGGGCCTCAAATCATGTCCTCGCTTACTGTATTTAATGATTTGGCAGGCATGTACTACTGTGTCAAGAAAGTTCCGGGAATTTGCCAATAAAACACAAAAGATGAATTATTCATCCATTTTATCACCTTCAAAGTAGGCCCCTTCTGAAATTATACATTTATGCCAACGAATAATACAGTCATCAAAACATTTTTTGTAGGCACTTTTAGTAATCCATGTAAATTGTCGACGCAAATTTTCCTTTATGCCTTCTATCGACTGAAAACAAGTGCCTTGAAGTGGTAACTTGAGTTTTGGAAAGAGAAAGAAACCAGCAGGAGCCAGATCAGGTAAATACGGTGGTTGTTTGATGAAATTGGTTGAGTTTTTGGGCAGAAATTCGTTCACAATAATAGCTTTGTGAGCTGGTGCATTATCGTGGTGCAGAATCCATAAGTTGTCGTTCCACAAATCTGGCCTTTTTCGCTGTATTTGTTCTCTCAAACACAGCAATAATGCTCAGATCATAGTCTTTATTTACCATCTGATCTTCTAGCAAGAACTCGTGAGTGCACGACAGTACGATAATAAAAAAAAAAAAAAAAAAAACTGTAAACATGATCTTCAGTTTTGATCAAGTTTGATGTGCCCTTTTAGGTTTCGGTTCAGTTGGAAGGCGCCATTCGGAAGCTTGTTGACTGGTTTGAGTATCAAACTCGTAAACCCACATCTCATCACCAGTTACAATGTGTTTCATGAATGTCGGGTCGGAACTGGCTCATTCTAGCATGTCTTCAGTAATCCTTACACGATTGAGTTTTTGTAGAAAATTCAAGTCTTTCGGAACTAACCGAGCTGCAATGCGTGTCATGCCTAAACAATCATTTAAAATGGTACGAATCGATTTGTGAGACACAGAAAGTTCAGCGGCAATTTCTCTCAGACCTAAATGACGATTTTCAGACACCATTTTCTTCACTTTAGCGATGTTCAGTTCAAACTGTTGATGGCCAACCAGAGCGAGGCAAATATTGCACCACATCTCGACCAATTTTGAATGCACTGCACCACTCACATGCACGTGTTTTTGATAAAGTTGATTCAGCGTAAGCCCTCTGTAACATTTTCAGCATTTCGGCACACGAAATACCATTTGCAATGCAAAATTTGAGACAGACTCTTTGTTCACCTTTGAGATGAACTAACAAAATGGTGTACTGTAAACAAACTAGATGACGATCAAACTCTGCGTGGGTATACAAAAAAGTTGTGCCAACTTAGCAACATCAATAATTTCGAACCCCCTTTTAAACAGGATTTTTAAATGATCAATTCCCAGTACTTTCTTGAAAGAATGTATGCTATTGCATGATCTTGCTGGAACCAACCTTATGGTTTCTCTTCTTCTGTCAAGCAATCAAAAAATGGTTTGAGAATTAGCATCTGCATCTTTTGTTTCATCAAAGAAAGTGAGGCCTACTATTCTTCTAGCACTTATCGAACACAAAACTCCAATTTTTTTGAAAGATGGTGATAATCCTTTGTTCAGAGATTTTTGATGGCAAATGCTCCAAAGTGGCACCACTTTTGTTCACTTTATTTTCTGTTAACACTGACCTTGTTCTAGAATATTTCTTGTGCAACACTGAACCTGAAGCTTCAAATTTATTGACAACCACATGTACAGTTTTTCTTGCAGGTGGTACACACATGGCGAGCAGATTTATGCTTAAAGTAAACTTTACAAATAAACACATGCTCTTCAACAGTTAAGAGACGGAAGCACATGCACCTGACTCAGCAAAGGGAACTGGCAGACGGCGTGGGAGTAGCGAAGGAGAGAAAGGCTGTAATATAATGGGAACCAATTAAAGAGCTGACTTTTTGTTCCAACAGATGTCATTGTCCAATGGGATATTTATCTAAGCACAACCAAGTTTCTGGAAAACTGATACTTCTACCAGAGAGCCAAGTCTCTATCAAGAACATAACAATCTGGCTCCAACATTTACGTTTAAGTTAATAATGGAAAAATCTTCAGTTTCATTCATATGACATTCTCTACTTGTTCTGCAAAAAATATTGTTTCATCTACATCATGCTAATCAAGATAAACATTACCAGAAATTATCTTATTGCTTAGTTTCTTGTAAGTAGAAGGGAAATAAGAGAATACATTAGGCTGAAGTGTTAGTCAAATCTTCTAAAAGCTGGTCACTAAGGTAAAACAAAGTTCGGTTCGCTTTGCATTGGTTAGCAGTAAAAAAAAAATAGCTATGAAATGAAAGGTGGCTTCCCGTTTGAGAAAAGTTACTTAGTTTAAAATTGAAACCATAACAAGGAGTATCTCTACAACAAAAATCTGCAAGACCCAAGTTGTGTATTGTAATGAGACCCACATTTTTTGTGTACTAATGTTTTTGTCTATCTCTTACGGTACTAGTAATAGAGAATGAGTAGGTCTTCAAAGGTTATTTCAAGAAAATTCAGCATATAAGTTTATTTTTGACGTAAATATATCTTCAATATACAGTATTTTAATCAAAATTGTGTAAAAACCCATTTTTGAGCACATAAAGGATAGTTTGGGTTGGAGGTTTTCTTTAAAATCTTCATGCCACATTCTTGGAAGAAACTTAAATGCCTGGTTTGATATTAATAGTCCTTTCATTTTTGACTGATGCTGTACATGCTGGCACATATGCACACGAACTTTTTACTAAAACTGATTTTTTGTTACTCAGAGATCTCAAAACATATATTTCTGGTATCAAATTTTGGGGTGAATACAATACCTCTCATAGTATGTATACTATTGTGAACACTCGCAACACAGGATTTTTGCAACAAGTCGGATTAGACTTAAAGTACCATGAAACCAGTCTACCCAAATGAAGGCAAAGTTGGAGCAAAAAGTGTAAAAAGGTGAAATTAGAGCATTCCACTGTCTAAAATACTTCTTTTTTTTATATATATAATCAAGGTGTTTCTTAAAAACCAGATAAAAAGAACGCTACTTGCCAACAAACATTTCATGAACTTATGCTTAATACACTGTGTAACTTTGCCAGAAAATTTGTCAACAACAGTACGATATAGAAAGCAATCACACTTGCAAAAAGCAAACACTACGCGACACTAAATAAAACAGAACTCCAGTTATACACGTTAAACATGAAACTCTCGCAAAATGTAGCGGACACCATTTGGAAAAATATTCAAGAAAATCTCTTACACAAACTCAATGGAATAATGTGCAAAAAAACTTTGAAATCTAAAAAGAAATTGGAAAAATTAATCAGCAAACAGATGCGGAAAAACCAAATCCAACAAGCCAACTAACGTGAACGTAGTAAATCTTTCTGAAGAAACCTTCCATAACGAAGAAATAGAATTTTTAAACAGGGGCTTCAAAATGTGCACTCAATTGTAGACATCCAAGATTATGTAGCGGACAAGAACTGGCCACAAAAGAACTAAACTGTGTGGATCAAATCACAATAAAGAAAGAATGTGCACCTATACTTCAGCAAATCAAAGTCAAAAAAATCTGATGTGTTCCATTCTCATGACTTTCTCTATATCACTGCAGCAAATTATTCTATTTACTTCATCTAATGGAGCAAAAATCTGCAGAAATAGTCTTATTACTTGCTTCCTTGTTAGTAGAAGCGAAATAAGGGGGTACCATAGGTTAAAGTGATAGTCAAAAGCTGGTTGCTATGTGACTGAAGTTCCTTTGTTTGTATGGACACAAGTTCACAAAGTCCTGTATGAGAAAAGTATAAGTCTTTATAGCTGAAAAAAAACAAAACAACAAGGAATATCTCAAAAACAATCAACTCCACGAAAAAAGTATACAACATAAATTGTGTATTTTAAGGTGCTTTACATTTGTTGTGTGTTAAGTTTTTGTCCATCTCTTACGGTTTAGCAGTTATGCAAAATTCTGAAAAATTGACCCAGAATAAAGTATTCTTCAGAGCCTATTCCCAGAAAATTCAAAACATACATTTTATTTGTCATGTAAATATCTTTAATATACAATATTTTAATCAAAACGGTTAGAGCCATTTTATAGAAAATCAAAATTTTTGAAAAAAGTTCCATGTAATGGGTAGTTTGGGGCAGGGTTTTTTTCCCCAAAATCTTCGTGTCACATCCCTGGAAGATACTAAACTTAAATACCACTCTCTCTCTCTCTCTCTCCCTCTCCCTCACCCCCATCCCCCACACACATGTGAGTCTCTCTCTCTTGCGCAAGCACCCCCCACCCACGCCCCCGCATGCCCACCCCCACATGCACACACACACAGACCTTTTTCTAAAATTACTTTTTTGGATACAGGGGGCCCTAAAACATATATTTCCGGTGAAATATCGGTATCAAATTTTTTGATGGAGTGCAATACCTTCTCTATATACTATATACTTAGCATGTATAGAGAAAGTAAAAATACAGAAGAACAAAAATATAATCAGGTCCTTGAACAAAAAACTGGTAGTCTATTTAAAAGCAGATAAGGGAAACATGACAGTGATTATGGACAAAAAAGGTTGCATTTCAAAAGTATAAACCCTTTTAGAGAATAAAGAATATACACAAATAAGTAAAAATCCATCATGCACACTGACAACAGAACAAACAGGAATGACAACAGAACAAACAGGAATTATACTAAAACTAGATAAATTCAAAATGAAAGGAGTAAATCCAACTCTAACACATCTTTATGCTCTGTCAGAAATCCACAAACCAGACAAACCCACGAGACCAATAGTCAATTGGTCCAACCTACAAATTATCAAAGTGGTTGGTCAACAAATTCAATAGCTTCCATTAAAAATTCCTTAGAACTAATAAAACTTCTAGAACATTACACAGTTTCAAACAATGATTTGTTGGTCTCCTTTGATGTGAAATCATTATTCACTAGCATTCCTGTTAAAAACTTACTTGAAACCTTCAAAGCATGGCTCACTTCATTAGTCTAACAGAACTATGCATCAATCAGAATTATCTCCAATTCAATGGCAGATTTTACAGACAATTCTCAGGCTTAGCAATGGGCAACTCACTTTCGCCCTTTTTAGCAAATCTGTGCATGGTACGACTTGAAGTTCACATACCCTCCAATTTTCCCATGTGTTCAAAAAATAGTTTAGATATGTCCTTGATGTCTTTACGATGGTCCCCAAAAAATCAGCACAAGACTCTCAGAAAGTATTAAACCTACAGGACAGGCATATACAATTCACAATAGAAACAGAAAAAGACCAAAATCTACCATACCTGGACCTAAAACTAACACGGAAAGAACAAAAGATCACTTATGGCATCTACAGGAAAACCACCCATATAGAACAGAATAGTTTCAATCTGGAACCTCACAAACAGGCAATCTTCAACAGCTCACTACACAGACTCCTCAGCATCCCAGAAGAGTACAACACAGAATACCTCACACAGCCTCAGCCAATGGTTACAACCCAGACATCATTTACCAAAAAATTGAAAAACATAGGAAAAATTAACATTAAAACAAATCACCACTTTGTCCACACAAAAACCAAAAGTTATATATAAAAAATTCACTTATCACCCAACAGCAGATAGAAAATTCAAACAATTTTTCAAGAAATACAATCTAAGTTTAGCTTGAAGTAACCAATTGAACAAAAAAATGCACTGAAAACAGACATTAAAGACCCCAGAGATGAGGCATCTACAGAATTGACTGCAAATTATGTTACGTTGATCAAACAAAAAGAAGATTGGAAACAAGGTTAAAAGAATATTTCAGACACATCAAACAGAATTGGCAGTTGCACACCATTTTTGGACATCACATTACGAAATAGAAAAAGACATCAGGTTGCTAAAACCTGTAAACAACATTGGGAGATTATTCTCATTACATAACACAAAGACCAGCTGATGAATTTTGAAATATCACCACATGATTATGAACTTCTGCTGAGAATACCAGATGTCTCCACCATAACAGACCACAGAGCAAAAATTTCAGCCATTAGTCGGACCTCAACTGAAGAAGAGGGCAAACTCCCTTGAAACATATGTAAGTGAGGTGAGTGTCACTATTCCAACTGATATATTTAAATACACTTAGAAAGCTGGATATAAAATTAAATTATTTGATAAAAAAGCAACTTACTGCAGGAAGATGATGATTATCTTGAGTTTCTAGGCAGCAAGCAACAAAATCTTTAAGATCTTCAAAAGGATCTGGCATTGCATTTTGAAAGACGACATCATAAAACAGGTTTGCCCTGTAACACGGAGTTTTGAAGCGTCCAACAGGCTTGTGTAACTTCAGTTGTGAAATTATGTCTTTCTCGACCTGGGAAAAACAGAACACAGCATTACAACTCTTATTATTGCATTCCACTCATACCAACATTTTGAGGCTTTTGTGTGTCACAGAGAGAGAACCATAACACAATCTTCCATGGTCTTCAAGAAAATTCCCCAACTACATTAAACATTTCTCAAAAATGTTCCTAATAACCTGTGAAGTTACTCTTCATTCTGACTGACCTTTGTATAGCTGATAAACGATATGAGATATCAAAATCTTACTATGTCATTTAAAAACACAAAACTATTTTTTGGAGTTAACCATATTTTTAGCTATTCTCTGATTTTCCTTGAAATATCTAACTACTGCTACTTTTCATGGCCATCCTCCGCAGTAACCAAGTTAGCCTCTAAAACTGAAGACTGCAGGTTCAAACCTGGCAGAGGGTGATGCATTTTTAGCATGGCTTCCTTCAGAAGGCAAGTAAAACCAGTGGTCCCATGTAAAAGATATTTGAGCGACAAGCGCATGAACCTGGGAGCATTATAACAATGCCGTATAACTAACCTCTGCTGATGCAACATTTCAAACACAGCAAACTGCTCTATTCCTTTACAAGGGTTCTTGGACTCTAACAGTTTACTCCATCACTTTCAAATGTTTAACTTCACCTTAGTATTCAACATGAAGAATGATGAGTAGCCATTTCTTATATATATATGTATATGTGTGTGTATACATGTTACTGAATGTTTTAATGCACATAATAAAGAATATTTTCCATTGAACTGTTTAATCATTATTAATTAGTCCAGAACAACAATTGTAACTGCGTCAGAAGCCTGCATCGCAAGTAACATATGTTACAAAAGACTGTTATTTCTGATTGTAAGAGTTATTCCTGGAGAAAAAGAGCTTTTTTTACAATATATAATTCCTTCAGCTCTCCTGAGAATTGCAAGCTGTGGGCCCAACAAGCATTTTATATAGTGTTTCTTTCTCTCTTCTTACAACTTACTCTTCTATTGACTGCATACTAATTGAGGTAAACATTTATTGAAATACTCTTAATACTTACTTTTTTGAAGGTACAAGGGAAATAATGTAATACACAATGCCAAAGTGTTAGTCAAATTTTTTAAGAGCTGGTTGATATGTGATACACTTCAATTTCGTTCTTTTTGCATGGCCAGAAGTATAACAGCAAGGAGATGAAATGAAAGATGACTTCCCATTTGAGAAAATCTAAAAGATATGCTTCATAAATTGTATATTTACATTTCTGGTGCACCAAGCTTTTCTCTATTTCCAATGATTTACGAGATTAACAACAGGCATCCAGGATAAACATGACTTCAGAGGTAATTCCCAGAAAATTCAAAATATACATTTCTTATATCATGAAAATATTTAGAAGATTAGTTATTTTAATCAAAATTGTTAAGCGCCTTTTTTAAGAAAATCACAATTATTGGAACAGACATTCGGGGTGAGGATTTACCTGAAAATGTTTGTGCGATATAACTTGGAAGATACTCAAATACCAACTTAGGTATACAAGCTTGAAGCATTCTCAGTTTTCGTTAAAAACAAATGATTTCACAGGATATCAGCTGAGTTATATTAGAATTGGAGAAATCCAAGCTTTCAACCATCTTGAATAGCCACTTCCCTGAAATACAGCACAGACACAAAACTTGGATTTCTCCAATTCTCAGTGTTGATATAACAGATGACTTCACAGGATAACAACAGAGTGCTCTTTGTCAGGGAACTTGCTAGTTGATTGTCAAAAGCTCCTCCAATTCTCAGTGTTTATGTACAGATGATTTCACGGGATAAAAACAGAGTGCTCTTTGTCAGGGAACTGGCCAGTTGATTGTCAAAAGCTTGGATTTCTCCAATTCTCAGTGTTGATATAACAGATGACTTCACAGGATAACAACAGAGTGCTCTTTGTCAGGGAACTTGCTAGTTGATTGTCAAAAGCTCCTCCAATTCTCAGTGTTGATGTACAGATGATTTCACGGGATAAAAACAGAGTCCTCTTTGTCAGGGAACTGGCCAGTTGATTGTCAAAAGCTTGGATTTCTCCAATTCTCAGTGTTGATATAACAGATGACTTCACAGGATAACAACAGAGTGCTCTTTGTCAGGGAACTTGCTAGTTGATTGTCAAAAGCTCCTCCAATTCTCAGTGTTGATGTACAGATGATTTCACGGGATAAAAACAGAGTGTTCTTTGTCAGGGAACTGGCCAGTTGATTGTCAAAAGCTTGGATTTCTCCAATTCTCAGTGTTGATATAACAGATGACTTCACAGGATAACAACAGAGTGCTCTTTGTCAGGGAACTTGCTAGTTGATTGTCAAAAGCTCCTCCAATTCTCAGTGTTGATGTACAGATGATTTCACGGGATAAAAACAGAGTGCTCTTTGTCAGGGAACTGGCCAGTTGATTGTCGAAAGCTTGGATTTCTCCAATTCTCAGTGTTGATATAACAGATGACTTCAATGGATAACAACAGAGTGCTCTTTGTCAGGGAACTGGCCAGTTGATTGTCGAAAGCTTGGATTTCTCCAATTCTCAGTGTTGATATAACAGATGACTTCAATGGATAAAAACAGAGTGCTCTTTGTCAGGGAACTGGCCAGTTGATTGTCAAAAGCTTGGATTTCTCCAATTCTCAGTGTTGATATAACAGATGACTTCACAGGATAACAACAGAGTGCTCTTTGTCAGGGAACTTGCTAGTTGATTGTCAAAAGCTCCTCCAATTCTCAGTGTTGATGAACAGATGATTTCACGGGATAAAAACAGAGTGCTCTTTGTCAGGGAACTGGCCAGTTGATTGTCGAAAGCTTGGATTTCTCCAATTCTCAGTGTTGATATAACAGATGACTTCACAGGATAACAACAGAGTGCTCTTTGTCAGGGAATTGGCTAGTTCATTGTCAAAAGCTTGGATTTCTCCAATTCTCAGTGTTGATATAACAGATGCTTCCACAGGATAACAACAGAGTGTTCTTTGTCAGGGAACTGGCCAGTTGATTGTCAAAAGCTTGGATTTCTCCAATTCTCAGTGTTGATATAACAGATGACTTCACAGGATAACAACAGAGTGATCTTTGTCAGGGAATTGGCTAGTTCATTGTCAAAAGCTTGGATTTCTCCAATTCTCAGTGTTGATATGATGTATAAGGTTTTTATTACTCTGGTCATTTCTAGATGTAAGCTCATTAATTTTATGGTTCTTTTAACTCTGGTCATTTCTAGATGTATGTTGAATAAGTACAATGTTTTTATTACTCTGGTCATTTCTAGATGTATGTTGAATAAGTATAAGGTTTTTATTACTCTGGTCATTTCTGATTGTAAGCTAAACAAGTATAAGGTTCTTTTTACTCTGGTCATTTCTAGATGTATGTTGAATAAGTACAAGGTTTTTATTACTTTGGTCATTTCTGATTGTAAGCTGAACAAGTATAAGGTTCTTTTTACTCTGGTCATTTCTAGATGTATGTTGAATAAGTACATGGTTTTTATTACTCTGATCATTTCCAGATGTATGTTGAATAAGTACAAGGTTTTTATTACTCTGGTCATTTCTAGATGTATGTTGAATAAGTACAAGATTTTTATTACTCTGGTCATTTCTAGATGAAAGCTCAATAAATATAAGGTTTTTATTACTCTGGTCATTTCTAGATGAAAGTTCAATAAGTTTAAGGTTTTTATGACTGTGGTCATTTCTAAATGTATGTTGAATAAGTACAAGGTTTTTATTACTCTGGTCATTTCTAGATGTAAGCTCAATAAATATAAGGTTTTTTATTACTCTGGTCATTTCTAGATGAAAGCTCAATAAGTTTAAGGTTTTTATTACTCTGGTCATTTCTAAATGTATGTTGAATAAGTACAAGGTTTTTATTACTCTGGTCATTTCTAGATGAAAGCTCAATAAGTTTAAGGTTATTATGACTGTGGTCATTTCTAGATGAAAGCTCAATAAGTTTAAGGTTTTTATTACTCTGGTCATTTCTAAATGTATGTTGAATAAGTACAAGCTTTTTATTACTCTGGTCATTTCTAGTTGAAAGCTCGATAAATATAAGGTTCTTTTTACTCTGGTCATTTCTAAATGTATGTTGAATAAGTACAAGGTTTTTATTACTCCGGTCATTTCTAAATGTATGTTGAATAAGTACATGGTTTTTGTTCCTCTGGTCATTTCTAAATATATGTTAAATAAGTACAAGGTTTTTATTACTCTGGTCATTTCTAGATGAAAGCTCAATAAGTTTAAGGTTTTTATTACTCTGGTCATTTCTAGATGAAAGCTCTAAGGTTTTTATTACTCTGGTCATTTCTAAATGTATGTTGAATAAGTACAAGGTTTTTATTACTCTGGTCATTTCTAGTGGAAAGCTCGATAAATATAAGGTTCTTTTTACTCTGGTCATTTCTAAATGTATGTTGAATAAGTACAAGGTTTTTATTACTCTGGTCATTTCTAGATGTAAGCTCGATAAATATAAGGTTTTTATTACTCTGGTCGTTTCTGGATGTAATTTGAATAAACATAAGGATGTTTTTACTCCGGTCATTTCTAGATGTATGTTGAATAAGTATAAGGTTTTTATTACTCTGGTCATTTCTAGATGTTAGTTGAATAAGTATAAGGTTTTTATTACTCTGGTCATTTCTAGATGTAAGTTGAATAAGTATAAGGTTTCTATTACTCTAGTCATTTCTAGATGTAAGTTGAATAAGTATAAGGTTTTTATTACTCTGGTCATTTGTAGATGTAAGTTGAATAAGTATAAGTTTTTTATTACCCTGGTCATTTCTAGATGTAAGTTGAATATGTATAAGGTTTATATTACTCTGGTCATTTGTAGATGTAAGTTGAATAAGTATAAGGTTTTTATTACTCTGTTCATTCCTAGATGTAAATTTTATAAGTATAAGGTATTTATGACTGTGGTTATTTGTAGATGTAAGTTGAATAAGTATAAGGTTTTTATTACCCTAGTCATTTGTGGATGTAAGTTGAATAAGTATAAGGTTTTTATTACTCTGGTCATTTCTAGATGTATGTTGAATAAGTATAAGCTTTTTATTTCTCCGGTCATTTCTGATTGTAAGCTGAACAAGTATAAGGTTCTTTTTACTCTGGTCATTTCTAGATGTATGTTGAATAAGTACATGGTTTTTATTTCTCTGGTCATTTCGATATATATGTTGAATAAGTACAAGGTTTTTATTACTCTGGTCATTTCTAGATGTATGTTGAATAAGTAGAAGATTTTTATTACTCTGGTCATTTCTAGATGAAAGCTCAATAAATATTAGGTTTTTATTACTCTGGTCATTTCTAGATGAAAGCTCAATAAGTTTAAGGTTTTTATGACTGTGGTCATTTCTAAATGTATGTTGAATAAGTACAAGGTTTTTATTACTCTGGTCATTTCTAGATGTAAGCTCAATAAATATAAGGTTTTTATTACTCTGGTCATTTCTAGATGAAAGCTCAATAAGTTTAAGGTTTTTATTACTCTGGTCATTTCTAAATGTATGTTGTATAAGTACAAGATTTTTATTACTCTGGTCATTACTAGATGAAAGCTCAATATGTTTAAGGTTTTTATGACTGTGGTCATGTCTAGATGAAAGCTCAATAAGTTTAAGGTTTTTATTACTCTGGTCATTTGTAAATGTATGTTGAATAAGTAAAAGCTTTTTATTACTCTGGTCATTTCTAGTTGAAAGCTCGATAAATATAAGGTTCTTTTTACTCTGCTCATTTCTAAATGTATGTTGAATAAGTACAAGGTTTTTATTACTCTGGTCATTTCTAGATGAAAGCTCAATAAGTTTAAGGTTTTTATTACTCTGGTCATTTCTAGATGAAAGCTCATAAGTTTAAGGTTTTTATTACTCTGGTCATTTCTAAATGTATGTTGAATAAGTACAAGGTTTTTATTACTCTGGTCATTTCTAGATGTAAGCTCGATAAATATAAGGTTTTTATTACTCTGGTCGTTTCCGGATGTAATTTGAATAAACATAAGGTTGTTTTTACTCCGGTCATTTCTAGATGTATGTTGAATAAGTATAAGGTTTTTATTACTCTGGTCATTTCTAGATGTAGGTTGAATAAGTATAAGGTTTTTATTACTCTGGTCATTTCTAGATGTAAGTTGAATAAGTATAAGGTTTCTATTACTCTAGTCATTTCTAGATGTAAGTTGAATAAGTATAAGGTTTTTATTACTCTGGTCATTTGTAGATGTAAGTTGAATATGTATAAGGTTTTTATTACCCTGGTCATTTGTAGATGTAAGTTGAATAAGTATAAGGTTTTTATTACCCTGGTCATTTCTAAATGTATTTTGAATATGTATAAGGTTTTTATTACTCTGGTCATTTGTAGATGTAAGTTGAATAAGTATAAGGTTTTTATTACTCTGGTCATTTGTAGATGTAAGTTGAATAAGTATAAGGTTTTTATTACTGTGTTTATTTCTAGATGTAAGTTCATTAAGTATAAGGTTTTTATTACTCTGGTCATTTGTAGATGTAAGTTGAATAAGTATAAGGTTTTTATTACTCTGGTCATTCCTAGATGTAAATTTTATAAGTATAAGGTATTTATGACTGTGGTTATTTGTAGATGTAAGTTGAATAAGTATAAGGTTTTTATTACTCTAGTCATTTCTAGATGTAAGTTGAATAAGTATAAGGTTTTTATTACTCTGGTCATTTGTAGATGTAAGTTGAATAAGTATAAGGTTTTTATTACCCTGGTCATTTCTAAATGTATTTTGAATATGTATACGGTTTTTATTACTCTGGTCATTTGTAGATGTAAGTTGAATAAGTATAAGGTTTTTATTACTCTGGTCATTTGTAGATGTAAGTTGAATAAGTATAAGGTTTTTATTACTGTGTTTATTTCTGGATGTAAGTTCATTAAGTATAAGGTTTTTATTACTCTGGTCATTTGTAGATGTAAGTTGAATAAGTATAAGGTTTTTATTACTCTGGTCATTCCTAGATGTATGTTGAATAAGTATAAGGTTTTTATTACTCTGGTCATTTCTGATTGTAAGCTGAACAAGTATAAGGTTCTTTTTACTCTGGTCATTTCTAGATGTATGCTGAATAAGTACATGGTTTTTATTCCTCTGGTCATTTCTATATGTATGTTGAATAAGTACAAGGTTTTTAATACTCTGGTTATTTCTGATTGTAAGCTGAACAAGTATAAGGTTCTTTTTACTCTGGTCATTTCTAGATGTATGTTGAATAAGTACATGGTTTTTATTACTCTGGTCATTTCCAGATGTATGTTGAATAAGTACAAGGTTTTTATTACTCTGGTCATTTCTAGATGTATGTTGAATAAGTACAAGATTTTTATTACTCTGGTCATTTCTAGATGAAAGCTCAATAAATATAAGGTTTTTATTACTCTGGTCATTTCTAGATGAAAGCTCAATAAGTTTAAGGTTTTTATGACTGTGGTCATTTCTAAATGTATGTTGAATAAGTACAAGGTTTTTATTACTCTGGTCATTTCTAGATGTAAGCTCAATAAATATAAGGTTTTTATTACTCTGGTCATTTCTAAATGTATATTGAATAAGTACAAGCTTTTTATTCCTCTGGTCATTTCTAGATGAAAGCTCAATATGTTTAAGGTTTTTATGACTGTGGTCATGTCTAGATGAAAGCTCAATAAGTTTAAGGTTTTTATTACTCTGGTCATTTGTAAATGTATGTTGAATAAGTACAAGCTTTTTATTACTCTGGTCATTTCTAGTTGAAAATTCGATAAATATAAGGTTCTTTTTACTCTGCTCATTTCTAAATGTATGTTGAATGAGTTCAAGGTTTTTATTACTCTGGTCATTTCTAGATGAAAGCTCAATAAGTTTAAGGTTTTTATTACTCTGGTCATTTCTAGATGAAAGCTCAATAAGTTTAAGGTTTTTATTACTCTGGTCATTTCTAAATGTATGTTGAATAAGTACAAGGTTTTTATTACTCTGGTCATTTCTAAGTGAAAGCTCCATAAATATAAGGTTCTTTTTACTCTGGTCATTTCTAAACGTATGTTGAATAAGTACAAGGTTTTTATTACTCTGGTCATTTCTAGATGTAAGCTCAATAAATATAAGGTTTTTATTACTCTGGTCGTTTATGGATGTAATTTGAATAAACATAAGGTTGTTTTTACTCCGGTCATTTCTAGATGTATGTTGAATAAGTATAAGGTTTTTATTACTCTGGTCATTTCTAGATGTAAGTTGAATAAGTATAAGGTTTTTATTACTCTGGTCATTTCTAGATGTAAGTTGAATAAGTATAAGGTTTCTATTACTCTAGTCATTTCTAGATGTAAGTTGAATAAGTATAAGGTTCTTATTACTCTGGTCATTTGTAGATGTAAGTTGAATAAGTATAAGGTTTTTATTACCCTGGTCATTTCTAAATGTATTTTGAATATGTATAAGGTTTTTATTACTCTGGTCATTTGTAGATGTAAGTTGAATAAGTATAAGGTTTTTATTACTCTGGTCATTTGTAGATGTAAGTTGAATAAGTATAAGGTTTTTATTACTGTGTTTATTTCTAGATGTAAGTTCATTAAGTATAAGGTTTTTATTACTCTGGTCATTTGTAGATGTAAGTTGAATAAGTATAAGGTTTTTATTACTCTGGTCATTCCTAGATGTAAATTTTATAAGTATAAGGTATTTATGACTGTGGTTATTTGTAGATGTAAGTTGAATAAGTATAAGGTTTTTATTACTCTAGTCATTTGTGGATGTAAGTTGAATAAGTATAAGGTTTTTATTACTCTGGTCATTTCTAGATGTATGTTGAATAAGTATAAGGTTTTTATTACTCTGGTCATTTCTGATTGTAAGCTGAACAAGTATAAGGTTCTTTTTACTCTGGTCATTTCTAGATGTATGTTGAATAAGTACATGGTTTTTATTCCTCTGGTCATTTCTAGATGTATGTTGAATAAGTACAAGGTTTTTAATACTCTGGTTATTTCTGATTGTAAGCTGAACAAGTGTAAGGTTCTTTTTACTCTGGTCATTTCTAGATGTATGTTGAATAAGTAGATGGTTTTTATTACTCTGGTCATTTCCAGATGTATGTTGAATAAGTACAAGGTTTTTATTACTCTGGTCATTTCTAGATGTAAGTTGAATAAGTACAAGATTTTTATTACTCTGGTCATTTCTAGATGAAAGCTCAATAAATATAAGGTTTTTATTACTCTGGTCATTTCTAGATGAAAGCTCAATAAGTTTAAGGTTTTTATGACTGTGGTCATTTCTAAATGTATGTTGAATAAGTACAAGGTTTTTATTACTCTGGTCATTTCTAGATGTAAGCTCAATAAATATAAGGTTTTTATTACTCTGATCATTTCTAGATGAAAGCTCAATAAGTTTAAGGTTCTTATGACTGTGGTCATTTCTAAATGTATGTTGAATAAGTACAAGGTTTTTATTACTCTGGTCATTTCTAGATGTAAGCTCAATAAATATAAGGTTTTTATTACTCTGATCATTTCTAGATGAAAGCTCAATAAGTTTAAGGTTTTTATGACTGTGGTCATTTCTAAATGTATGTTGAATAAGTACAAGGTTTTTATTACTCTGGTCATTTCTAGATGTAAGCTCAATAAATATAAGGTTTTTATTACTCTGGTCATTTCTAGATGAAAGCTCAATAAGTTTAAGGTTTTTATTACTCTGGTCATTTCTAAATGTATGTTGAATAAGTACAAGGTTTTAATAACTCTGGTCATTTCTAGATGAAAGCTCAATAAGTTTAAGGTTTTTATGACTGTGGTCATTTCTAGATGAAAGCTCAATAAGTTTAAGGTTTTTATTACTCTCGTCATTTCTAAATGTATATTGAATAAGTACAAGCTTTTTATTCCTCTGGTCATTTCTAGATGAAAGCTCAATATGTTTAAGGTTTTTATGACTGTGGTCATGTCTAGATGAAAGCTGAATAAGTTTAAGGTTTTTATTACTCTGGTCATTTGTAAATGTATGTTGAATAAGTACAAGCTTTTTATTACTCTGGTCATTTCTAGTTGAAAGCTCGATAAATTTAAGGTTCTTTTTACTCTGCTCATTTCTAAATGTATGTTGAATAAGTACAAGCTTTTTATTCCTCTGGTCATTTTTAGTTGAAAGCTCGATAAATATAAGGTTCTTTTTACTCTGGTAATTTCTAAATGTATGTTGAATAAGTACAAGGTTTTTATTACTCTGGTCATTTCTAGATGAAAGCTCAATAAGATTAAGGTTTTTATTACTCTGGTCATTTCTAGATGAAAGCTCAATAAGTTTAAGGTTTTTATTACTCTGGTCATTTCTAAATGTATGTTGAATAAGTACAAGGTTTTTATTACTCTGGTCATTTCTAGTTGAAAGCTCGATAAATATAAGGTTCTTTTTACTCTGGTCATTTCTAAATGTATGTTGAATAAGTACAAGGTTTTTATTACTCTGGTCATTTCTAGATGTAAGCTCGATAAATATAAGGTTTTTATTACTCTGGTCGTTTCTGGATGTAATTTGAATAAACATAAGGTTGTTTTTACTCCGGTCATTTCTAGATGTATGTTGAATAAGTATAAGGTTTTTATTACTCTGGTCATTTCTAGATGTAAGTTGAATAAGTATAAGGTATTTATTACTCTGGTCATTTCTAGATGTAAGTTGAATAAGTATTAGGTTTCTATTACTCAAGTCATTTCTAGATGTAAGTTGAATAAGAATAAGGTTTTTATTACTCTAGTCATTTGTAGATGTAAGTTGAATAAGTATAAGGTTTTTATTTCTCTGGTCATTTCTGATTGTAAGCTGAACAAGTATAAGGTTCTTTTTACTCTGGTCATTTCTAGATGTATGTTGAATAAGTACATGGTTTTTATTCCTCTGGTCATTTCTAGATGTATGTTGAATAAGTACAAGGTTTTTATTACTCTGGTAATTTCTGATTGTAAGCTGAACAAGTATAAGGTTCTTTTTACTCTGGTCATTTCTAGATGTATGTTGAATAAGTACATGATTTTTATTACTCTGGTCATTTCCAGATGTATGTTGAATAAGTACAAGGTTTTTATTAATCTGGTCATTTCTAGATGTATGTTGAATAAGTGCAAGATTTTTATTACTCTGGTCATTTCTAGATGAAAGCTCAATAAAATTAAGGTTTTTATTACTCTGGTCATTTCTAGATGAAAGCTCTAAGGTTTTTATTACTCTGGTCATTTCTAAATGTATGTTGAATAAGTACAAGGTTTTTATTACTCTGGTCATTTCTAGTGGAAAGCTCGATAAATATAAGGTTATTTTTACTCTGGTCATTTCTAAATGTATGTTGAATAAGTACAAGGTTTTTATTACTCTGGTCATTTCTAGTTGTAAGCTCGATAAATATAAGGTTTTTATTACTCTGGTCGTTTCTGGATGTAATTTGAATAAACATAAGGTTGTTTTTACTCTGGTCATTTCTAGATGTATGTTGAATAAGTATAAGGTTTTTATTACTCTGGTCATTTCTAGAAGTTAGTTGAATAAGTATAAGGTTTTTATTACTCTGGTCATTTCTAGATGTAAGTTGAATAAATATAAGGTTTCTATTACTCTAGTCATTTCTAGATGTAAGTTGAATAAGTAAAAGGTTTTTATTACTCTGGTCATTTGTAGATGTAAGTTGAATAAGTATAAGGTTTTTATTACTCTGGTCATTTGTAGATGTAAGTTGAATAAGTATAAGGTTTTTATTACTCTGTTCTTTCCTAGATGTAAATTTTATAAGTATAAGGTATTTATGACTGTGGTTATTTGTAGATGTAAGTTGAATAAGTATAAGGTTTTTATTACTCTAGTCATTTGTGGATGTAAGTTGAATAAGTATAAGGTTTTTATTACTCTGGTCATATCTAGATGTATGTTGAATAAGTATAAGCTTGTTATTTCTCCGGTCATTTCTGATTGTAAGCTGAACAAGTATAAGGTTCTTTTTACTCTGGTCATTTCTAGATGTATGTTGAATAAGTACATGGTTTTTATTCCTCTGGTCATTTCTAGATGCATGTTGAATAAGTACAAGGTTTTTATTACTCTGGTCATTTCTGATTGTAAGCTGAACAAGTATAAGGTTCTTTTTACTCTGGTCATTTCTATATGTATGTTGAATAAGTACATGGTTTTTATTCCTCTTGTCATTTCGAGATGTATGTTGAATAAGTACAAGGTTTTTATTACTCTGGTCATTTCTAGATGTATGTTGAATAAGTAGAAGATTTTTATTACTCTGGTCATTTCTAGATGAAAGCTCAATAAATATTAGGTTTTTATTACTCTGGTCATTTCTAGATGAAAGCTCAATAAGTTTAAGGTTCTTATGACTGTGGTCATTTCTAAATGTATGTTGAATAAGTACAAGGTTTTTATTACTCTGGTCATTTCTAGATGTAAGCTCAATAAATATAAGGTTTTTATTACTCTGGTCATTTCTAGATGAAAGCTCAATAAGTTTAAGGTTTTTATTACTCTGGTCATTTCTAAATGTATGTTGTATAAGTACAAGATTTTTATTACTCTGGTCATTTCTAGATGAAAGCTCAATATGTTTAAGGTTTTTATGACTGTGGTCATGTCTAGATGAAAGCTCAATAAGTTTAAGGTTTTTATTACTCTGGTCATTTCTAAATGTATATTGAATAAGCACAAGCTTTTTATTCCTCTGGTCATTTTTAGTTGAAAGCTCGATAAATATAAGGTTCTTTTTACTCTGGTCATTTCTAAATGTATGTTGAATAAGTACAAGGTTTTTATTACTCTGGTCATTTCTAGATGAAAGCTCAATAAGATTAAGGTTTTTATTACTCTGGTCATTTCTAAATGTATGTTGAATAAGTACAAGAATTTTATTACTCTGGTCATTTCTAGTTGAAAGCTCGATAAATATAAGGTTCTTTTTACTCTGGTCATTTCTAAATGAATGTTGAATAAGTACAAGGTTTTTATTACTCTGGTCATTTCTAGATGTAAGCTCGATAAATATAAGGTTTTTATTACTCTGGTCGTTTCTGCATGTAATTTGAATAAACATAAGGTTGTTTTTACTCCGGTCATTTCTAGATGTATGTTGAATAAGTATAAGGTTTTTATTACTCTGGTCATTTCTAGATGTAAGTTGAATAAGTATAAGGTATTTATTACTCTAGTCATTTCTAGATGTAAGTTGAATAAGTATAAGGTTTTTATTACTCTAGTCATTTGTAGATGTAAGTTGAATAAGTATAAGGTTTTTATTACCCTGGTCATTTCTAGATGTAAGTTGAATATGTATAAGGTTTTTATTACTCTGGTCATTTGTAGATGTAAGTTGAATAAGTATAAGGTTTTTATTACTGTGTTTATTTCTAGATGTAAGTTCATTAAGTATAAGGTTTTTATTACCCTGGTCATTTGTAGATGTAAGTTGAATAAGTACAAGGTTTTTATTACTCTGGTCATTCCTAGATGTAAATTTTATAAGTATAAGGTATTTATGACTGTGGTTATTTGTAGATGTAAGTTGAATAAGTATAAGGTTTTTATTACTCTAGTCATTTCTAGATGTAAGTTGAATAAGTATAAGGTTTTTATTACTCTGGTCATTTGTAGATGTAAGTTGAATAAGTATAAGGTTTTTATTACCCTGGTCATTTCTAAATGTATTTTGAATATGTATACGGTTTTTATTACTCTGGTCATTTGTAGATGTAAGTTGAATAAGTATAAGGTTTTTATTACTCTGGTCATTTGTAGATGTAAGTTGAATAAGTATAAGGTTTTTATTACTGTGTTTATTTCTGGATGTAAGTTCATTAAGTATAAGGTTTTTATTACTCTGGTCATTTGTAGATGTAAGTTGAATAAGTATAAGGTTTTTATTACTCTGGTCATTCCTAGATGTAAATTTTATAAGTATAAGGTATTTATGACTGTGGTTATTTGTAGATGGAAGTTGAATAAGTATAAGGTTTTTATTACTCTGGTCATTTCTGATTGTAAGCTGAACAAGTATAAGGTTCTTTTTACTCTGGTCATTTCTAGATGTATGTTGAATAAGTACATGGTTTTTATTCCTCTGGTCATTTCTATATGTATGTTGAATAAGTACAAGGTTTTTAATACTCTGGTTATTTCTGATTGTAAGCTGAACAAGTATAAGGTTCTTTTTACTCTGGTCATTTCTAGATGTATGTTGAATAAGTACATGGTTTTTATTACTCTGGTCATTTCCAGATGTATGTTGAATAAGTACAAGGTTTTTATTACTCTGGTCATTTCTAGATGTATGTTGAATAAGTACAAGGTTTTTATTACTCTGGTCATTTCTAGATGTAAGCTCAATAAATATAAGGTTTTTATTACTCTGGTCATTTCTAGATGAAAGCTCAATAAGTTTAAGGTTTTTATTACTCTGGTCATTTCTAAATGTATGTTGAATAAGTACAAGGTTTTAATAACTCTGGTCATTTCTAGATGAAAGCTCAATAAGTTTAAGGTTTTTATGACTGTGGTCATTTCTAGATGAAAGCTCAATAAGTTTAAGGTTTTTATTACTCTCGTCATTTCTAAATGTATATTGAATAAGTACAAGCTTTTTATTCCTCTGGTCATTTCTAGATGAAAGCTCAATATGTTTAAGGTTTTTATGACTGTGGTCATGTCTAGATGAAAGCTGAATAAGTTTAAGGTTTTTATTACTCTGGTCATTTGTAAATGTATGTTGAATAAGTACAAGCTTTTTATTACTCTGGTCATTTCTAGTTGAAAGCTCGATAAATTTAAGGTTCTTTTTACTCTGCTCATTTCTAAATGTATGTTGAATAAGTACAAGCTTTTTATTCCTCTGGTCATTTTTAGTTGAAAGCTCGATAAATATAAGGTTCTTTTTACTCTGGTCATTTCTAAATGTATGTTGAATAAGTACAAGGTTTTTATTACTCTGGTCATTTCTAGATGAAAGCTCAATAAGATTAAGGTTTTTATTACTCTGGTCATTTCTAGATGAAAGCTCAATAAGTTTAAGGTTTTTATTACTCTGGTCATTTCTAAATGTATGTTGAATAAGTACAAGGTTTTTATTACTCTGGTCATTTCTAGTTGAAATCTCGATAAATATAAGGTTCTTTTTACTCTGGTCATTTCTAAATGTATGTTGAATAAGTACAAGGTTTTTATTACTCTGGTCATTTCTAGATGTAAGCTCGATAAATATAAGGTTTTTATTACTCTGGTCGTTTCTGGATGTAATTTGAATAAACATAAGGTTGTTTTTACTCCGGTCATTTCTAGATGTATGTTGAATAAGTATAAGGTTTTTATTACTCTGGTCATTTCTAGATGTAAGTTGAATAAGTATAAGGTATTTATTACTCTGGTCATTTCTAGATGTAAGTTGAATAAGTATTAGGTTTCTATTACTCTAGTCATTTCTAGATGTAAGTTGAATAAGAATAAGGTTTTTATTACTCTAGTCATTTGTAGATGTAAGTTGAATAAGTATAAGGTTTTTATTTCTCTGGTCATTTCTGATTGTAAGCTGAACAAGTATAAGGTTCTTTTTACTCTGGTCATTTCTAGATGTATGTTGAATAAGTACATGGTTTTTATTCCTCTGGTCATTTCTAGATGTATGTTGAATAAGTACAAGGTTTTTATTACTCTGGTAATTTCTGATTGTAAGCTGAACAAGTATAAGGTTCTTTTTACTCTGGTCATTTCTAGATGTATGTTGAATAAGTACATGATTTTTATTACTCTGGTCATTTCCAGATGTATGTTGAATAAGTACAAGGTTTTTATTAATCTGGTCATTTCTAGATGTATGTTGAATAAGTGCAAGATTTTTATTACTCTGGTCATTTCTAGATGAAAGCTCAATAAATATAAGGTTTTTATTACTCTTGTCATTTCTAGATGAAAGCTCTAAGGTTTTTATTACTCTGGTCATTTCTAAATGTATGTTGAATAAGTACAAGGATTTTATTACTCTGGTCATTTCTAGTGGAAAGCTCGATAAATATAAGGTTATTTTTACTCTGGTCATTTCTAAATGTATGTTGAATAAGTACAAGGTTTTTATTAGTCTGGTCATTTCTAGTTGTAAGCTCGATAAATATAAGGTTTTTATTACTCTGGTCCTTTCTGGATGTAATTTGAATAAACATAAGGTTGTTTTTACTCTGGTCATTTCTAGATGTATGTTGAATAAGTATAAGGTTTTTATTACTCTGGTCATTTCTAGATGTTAGTTGAATAAGTATAAGGTTTTTATTACTCTGGTCATTTCTAGATGTAAGTTGAATAAGTATAAGGTTTCTATTACTCTAGTCATTTCTAGATGTAAGTTGAATAAGTAAAAGGTTTTTATTACTCTGGTCATTTGTAGATGTAAGTTGAATAAGTATAAGTTTTTTATTACCCTGGTCATTTCTAGATGTAAGTTGAATATGTATAAGGTTTTTATTACTCTGGTCATTTGTAGATGTAAGTTGAATAAGTATAAGGTTTTTATTACTCTGTTCTTTCCTAGATGTAAATTTTATAAGTATAAGGTATTTATGACTGTGGTTATTTGTAGATGTAAGTTGAATAAGTATAAGGTTTTTATTACTCTAGTATTTGTGGATGTAAGTTGAATAAGTATAAGGTTTTTATTACTCTGGTCATTTCTAGATGTATGTTGAATAAGTATAAGCTTGTTATTTCTCCGGTCATTTCTGATTGTAAGCTGAACAAGTATAAGGTTCTTTTTACTCTGGTCATTTCTAGATGTATGTTGAATAAGTACATGGTTTTTATTCCTCTGGTCATTTCTAGATGCATGTTGAATAAGTACAAGGTTTTTATTACTCTGGTCATTTCTGATTGTAAGCTGAACAAGTATAAGGTTCTTTTTACTCTGGTCATTTCTATATGTATGTTGAATAAGTACATGGTTTTTATTCCTCTGGTCATTTCGAGATGTATGTTGAATAAGTACAAGGTTTTTATTACTCTGGTCATTTCTAGATGTATGTTGAATAAGTAGAAGATTTTTATTACTCTGGTCATTTCTAGATGAAAGCTCAATAAATATTAGGTTTTTATTACTCTGATCATTTCTAGATGAAAGCTCAATAAGTTTAAGGTTCTTATGACTGTGGTCATTTCTAAATGTATGTTGAATAAGTACAAGGTTTTTATTACTCTGGTCATTTCTAGATGTAAGCTCAATAAATATAAGGTTTTTATTACTCTGGTCATTTCTAGATGAAAGCTCAATAAGTTTAAGGTTTTTATTACTCTGGTCATTTCTAAATGTATGTTGTATAAGTACAAGATTTTTATTACTCTGGTCATTTCTAGATGAAAGCTCAATATGTTTAAGGTTTTTATGACTGTGGTCATGTCTAGATGAAAGCTCAATAAGTTTAAGGTTTTTATTACTCTGGTCATTTGTAAATGTATGTTGAATAAGTACAAGCTTTTTATTAATCTGGTCATTTCTAGTTGAAAGCTCGATAAATATAAGGTTCTTTTTACTCTGCTCATTTCTAAATGTATGTTGAATAAGTACAAGGTTTTTATTACTCTGGTCATTTCTAGATGAAAGCTCAATAAGTTTAAGGTTTTTATTACTCTGGTCATTTCTAGATGAAAGCTCAATAAGTTTAAGGTTTTTATTACTCTGGTCATTTCTAAACGTATGTTGAATAAGAACAAGGTTTTTAATACTCTGGTCATTTCTAGATGTAAGCTCGATAAATATAAGGTTTTTATTACTCTGGTCGTTTCTGGATGTAATTTGAATAAACATAAGGTTGTTTTTACTCCGGTCATTTCTAGATGTATGTTGAATAAGTATAAGGTTTTTATTACTCTGGTCATTTCTAGATGTAGGTTGAATAAGTATAAGGTTTTTATTACTCTGGTCATTTCTAGATGTAAGTTGAATAAGTATAAGGTTTCTATTACTCTAGTCATTTCTAGATGTAAGTTGAATAAGTATAAGGTTTTTATTACTCTGGTCATTTGTAGATGTAAGTTGAATAAGTATAAGGTTTTTATTACCCTGGTCATTTCTAAATGTATTTTGAATATGTATAAGGTTTTTATTACTCTGGTCATTTGTAGATGTAAGTTGAATAAGTATAAGGTTTTTATTACTGTGTTTATTTCTAGATGTAAGTTCATTAAGTATAACGTTTTTATTACTCTGGTCATTTGTAGATGTAAGTTGAATAAGTATAAGGTTTTTATTACTCTGGTAATTCCTAGATGTAAATTTTATAAGTATAAGGTATTTATGACTGTGGTTATTTGTAGATGTAAGTTGAATAAGTATAAGGTTTTTATTACTCTAGTCATTTCTAGATGTAAGTTGAATAAGTATAAGGTTTTTATTACTCTGGTCATTTGTAGATGTAAGTTGAATAAGTATAAGGTTTTTATTACCCTGGTCATTTCTAAATGTATTTTGAATATGTATAAGGTTTTTATTACTCTGGTCATTTGTAGATGTAAGTTGAATAAGTATAAGGTTTTTATTACTCTGGTCATTTGTAGATGTAAGTTGAATAAGTATAAGGTTTTTATTACTGTGTTTATTTCTAGATGTAAGTTCATTAAGTATAAGGTTTTTATTACTCTGGTCATTTGTAGATGTAAGTTGAATAAGTATAAGGTTTTTATTACTCTGGTCATTCCTAGATGTAAATTTTATAAGTATAAGGTATTTATGACTGTGGTTATTTGTAGATGTAAGTTGAATAAGTATAAGGTTTTTATTACTCTAGTCATTTGTCGATGTAAGTTGAATAAGTATAAGGTTTTTATTACTCTGGTCATTTCTAGATGTATGTTGAATAAGTATAAGGTTTTTATTACTCTGGTCATTTCTGATTGTAAGCTGAACAAGTATAAGGTTCTTTTTACTCTGGTCATTTCTAGATGTATGTTGAATAAGTACATGGTTTTTATTCCTCTGGTCATTTGTATATGTATGTTGAATAAGTACAAGGTTTTTAATACTCTGGTTATTTCTGATTGTAAGCTGAACAAGTATAAGGTTCTTTTTACTCTGGTCATTTCTAGATGTATGTTGAATAAGTACAAAGTTTTTACTACTCTGGTCATTTCTAGATGTATGTTGAATAAGTACAAGATTTTTATTACTCTGGTCATTTCTAGATGAAAGCTCAATAAATATAAGGTTTTTATTACTCTGGTCATTTCTAGATGAAAGCTCAATAAGTTTAAGGTTTTTATGACTGTGGTCATTTCTAAATGTATGTTGAATAAGTACAAGGTTTTTATTACTCTGGTCATTTCTAGATGTAAGCTCAATAAATATAAGGTTTTTATTACTCTGGTCATTTCTAAATGTATATTGAATAAGTACAAGCTTTTTATTCCTCTGGTCATTTCTAGATGAAAGCTCAATATGTTTAAGGTTTTTATGACTGTGGTCATGTCTAGATGAAAGCTCAATAAGTTTAAGGTTTTTATTACTCTGGTCATTTGTAAATGTATGTTGAATAAGTACAAGCTTTTTATTACTCTGGTCATTTCTAGTTGAAAATTCGATAAATATAAGGTTCTTTTTACTCTGCTCATTTCTAAATGTATGTTGAATGAGTTCAAGGTTTTTATTACTCTGGTCATTTCTAGATGAAAGCTCAATAAGTTTAAGGTTTTTATTACTCTGGTCATTTCTAGATGAAAGCTCAATAAGTTTAAGGTTTTTATTACTCTGGTCATTTCTAAATGTATGTTGAATAAGTACAAGGTTTTTATTACTCTGGTCATTTCTAAGTGAAAGCTCCATAAATATAAGGTTCTTTTTACTCTGGTCATTTCTAAACGTATGTTGAATAAGTACAAGGTTTTTATTACTCTGGTCATTTCTAGATGTAAGCTCAATAAATATAAGGTTTTTATTACTCTGGTCGTTTATGGATGTAATTTGAATAAACATAAGGTTGTTTTTACTCCGGTCATTTCTAGATGTATGTTGAATAAGTATAAGGTTTTTATTACTCTGGTCATTTCTAGATGTAAGTTGAATAAGTATAAGGTTTTTATTACTCTGGTCATTTCTAGATGTAAGTTGAATAAGTATAAGGTTTCTATTACTCTAGTCATTTCTAGATGTAAGTTGAATAAGTATAAGGTTCTTATTACTCTGGTCATTTGTAGATGTAAGTTGAATAAGTATAAGGTTTTTATTACCCTGGTCATTTCTAAATGTATTTTGAATATGTATAAGGTTTTTATTACTCTGGTCATTTGTAGATGTAAGTTGAATAAGTATAAGGTTTTTATTACTCTGGTCATTTGTAGATGTAAGTTGAATAAGTATAAGGTTTTTATTACTGTGTTTATTTCTAGATGTAAGTTCATTAAGTATAAGGTTTTTATTACTCTGGTCATTTGTAGATGTAAGTTGAATAAGTATAAGGTTTTTATTACTCTGGTCATTCCTAGATGTAAATTTTATAAGTATAAGGTATTTATGACTGTGGTTATTTGTAGATGTAAGTTGAATAAGTATAAGGTTTTTATTACTCTAGTCATTTGTGGATGTAAGTTGAATAAGTATAAGGTTTTTATTACTCTGGTCATTTCTAGATGTATGTTGAATAAGTATAAGGTTTTTATTACTCTGGTCATTTCTGATTGTAAGCTGAACAAGTATAAGGTTCTTTTTACTCTGGTCATTTCTAGATGTATGTTGAATAAGTACATGGTTTTTATTCCTCTGGTCATTTCTAGATGTATGTTGAATAAGTACAAGGTTTTTAATACTCTGGTTATTTCTGATTGTAAGCTGAACAAGTGTAAGGTTCTTTTTACTCTGGTCATTTCTAGATGTATGTTGAATAAGTAGATGGTTTTTATTACTCTGGTCATTTCCAGATGTATGTTGAATAAGTACAAGGTTTTTATTACTCTGGTCATTTCTAGATGTAAGTTGAATAAGTACAAGATTTTTATTACTCTGGTCATTTCTAGATGAAAGCTCAATAAATATAAGGTTTTTATTACTCTGGTCATTTCTAGATGAAAGCTCAATAAGTTTAAGGTTTTTATGACTGTGGTCATTTCTAAATGTATGTTGAATAAGTACAAGGTTTTTATTACTCTGGTCATTTCTAGATGTAAGCTCAATAAATATAAGGTTTTTATTACTCTGATCATTTCTAGATGAAAGCTCAATAAGTTTAAGGTTCTTATGACTGTGGTCATTTCTAAATGTATGTTGAATAAGTACAAGGTTTTTATTACTCTGGTCATTTCTAGATGTAAGCTCAATAAATATAAGGTTTTTATTACTCTGATCATTTCTAGATGAAAGCTCAATAAGTTTAAGGTTTTTATGACTGTGGTCATTTCTAAATGTATGTTGAATAAGTACAAGGTTTTTATTACTCTGGTCATTTCTAGATGTAAGCTCAATAAATATAAGGTTTTTATTACTCTGGTCATTTCTAGATGAAAGCTCAATAAGTTTAAGGTTTTTATTACTCTGGTCATTTCTAAATGTATGTTGAATAAGTACAAGGTTTTAATAACTCTGGTCATTTCTAGATGAAAGCTCAATAAGTTTAAGGTTTTTATGACTGTGGTCATTTCTAGATGAAAGCTCAATAAGTTTAAGGTTTTTATTACTCTCGTCATTTCTAAATGTATATTGAATAAGTACAAGCTTTTTATTCCTCTGGTCATTTCTAGATGAAAGCTCAATATGTTTAAGGTTTTTATGACTGTGGTCATGTCTAGATGAAAGCTGAATAAGTTTAAGGTTTTTATTACTCTGGTCATTTGTAAATGTATGTTGAATAAGTACAAGCTTTTTATTACTCTGGTCATTTCTAGTTGAAAGCTCGATAAATTTAAGGTTCTTTTTACTCTGCTCATTTCTAAATGTATGTTGAATAAGTACAAGCTTTTTATTCCTCTGGTCATTTTTAGTTGAAAGCTCGATAAATATAAGGTTCTTTTTACTCTGGTAATTTCTAAATGTATGTTGAATAAGTACAAGGTTTTTATTACTCTGGTCATTTCTAGATGAAAGCTCAATAAGATTAAGGTTTTTATTACTCTGGTCATTTCTAGATGAAAGCTCAATAAGTTTAAGGTTTTTATTACTCTGGTCATTTCTAAATGTATGTTGAATAAGTACAAGGTTTTTATTACTCTGGTCATTTCTAGTTGAAAGCTCGATAAATATAAGGTTCTTTTTACTCTGGTCATTTCTAAATGTATGTTGAATAAGTACAAGGTTTTTATTACTCTGGTCATTTCTAGATGTAAGCTCGATAAATATAAGGTTTTTATTACTCTGGTCGTTTCTGGATGTAATTTGAATAAACATAAGGTTGTTTTTACTCCGGTCATTTCTAGATGTATGTTGAATAAGTATAAGGTTTTTATTACTCTGGTCATTTCTAGATGTAAGTTGAATAAGTATAAGGTATTTATTACTCTGGTCATTTCTAGATGTAAGTTGAATAAGTATTAGGTTTCTATTACTCAAGTCATTTCTAGATGTAAGTTGAATAAGAATAAGGTTTTTATTACTCTAGTCATTTGTAGATGTAAGTTGAATAAGTATAAGGTTTTTATTTCTCTGGTCATTTCTGATTGTAAGCTGAACAAGTATAAGGTTCTTTTTACTCTGGTCATTTCTAGATGTATGTTGAATAAGTACATGGTTTTTATTCCTCTGGTCATTTCTAGATGTATGTTGAATAAGTACAAGGTTTTTATTACTCTGGTAATTTCTGATTGTAAGCTGAACAAGTATAAGGTTCTTTTTACTCTGGTCATTTCTAGATGTATGTTGAATAAGTACATGATTTTTATTACTCTGGTCATTTCCAGATGTATGTTGAATAAGTACAAGGTTTTTATTAATCTGGTCATTTCTAGATGTATGTTGAATAAGTGCAAGATTTTTATTACTCTGGTCATTTCTAGATGAAAGCTCAATAAAATTAAGGTTTTTATTACTCTGGTCATTTCTAGATGAAAGCTCTAAGGTTTTTATTACTCTGGTCATTTCTAAATGTATGTTGAATAAGTACAAGGTTTTTATTACTCTGGTCATTTCTAGTGGAAAGCTCGATAAATATAAGGTTATTTTTACTCTGGTCATTTCTAAATGTATGTTGAATAAGTACAAGGTTTTTATTACTCTGGTCATTTCTAGTTGTAAGCTCGATAAATATAAGGTTTTTATTACTCTGGTCGTTTCTGGATGTAATTTGAATAAACATAAGGTTGTTTTTACTCTGGTCATTTCTAGATGTATGTTGAATAAGTATAAGGTTTTTATTACTCTGGTCATTTCTAGAAGTTAGTTGAATAAGTATAAGGTTTTTATTACTCTGGTCATTTCTAGATGTAAGTTGAATAAATATAAGGTTTCTATTACTCTAGTCATTTCTAGATGTAAGTTGAATAAGTAAAAGGTTTTTATTACTCTGGTCATTTGTAGATGTAAGTTGAATAAGTATAAGGTTTTTATTACTCTGGTCATTTGTAGATGTAAGTTGAATAAGTATAAGGTTTTTATTACTCTGTTCTTTCCTAGATGTAAATTTTATAAGTATAAGGTATTTATGACTGTGGTTATTTGTAGATGTAAGTTGAATAAGTATAAGGTTTTTATTACTCTAGTCATTTGTGGATGTAAGTTGAATAAGTATAAGGTTTTTATTACTCTGGTCATATCTAGATGTATGTTGAATAAGTATAAGCTTGTTATTTCTCCGGTCATTTCTGATTGTAAGCTGAACAAGTATAAGGTTCTTTTTACTCTGGTCATTTCTAGATGTATGTTGAATAAGTACATGGTTTTTATTCCTCTGGTCATTTCTAGATGCATGTTGAATAAGTACAAGGTTTTTATTACTCTGGTCATTTCTGATTGTAAGCTGAACAAGTATAAGGTTCTTTTTACTCTGGTCATTTCTATATGTATGTTGAATAAGTACATGGTTTTTATTCCTCTTGTCATTTCGAGATGTATGTTGAATAAGTACAAGGTTTTTATTACTCTGGTCATTTCTAGATGTATGTTGAATAAGTAGAAGATTTTTATTACTCTGGTCATTTCTAGATGAAAGCTCAATAAATATTAGGTTTTTATTACTCTGGTCATTTCTAGATGAAAGCTCAATAAGTTTAAGGTTCTTATGACTGTGGTCATTTCTAAATGTATGTTGAATAAGTACAAGGTTTTTATTACTCTGGTCATTTCTAGATGTAAGCTCAATAAATATAAGGTTTTTATTACTCTGGTCATTTCTAGATGAAAGCTCAATAAGTTTAAGGTTTTTATTACTCTGGTCATTTCTAAATGTATGTTGTATAAGTACAAGATTTTTATTACTCTGGTCATTTCTAGATGAAAGCTCAATATGTTTAAGGTTTTTATGACTGTGGTCATGTCTAGATGAAAGCTCAATAAGTTTAAGGTTTTTATTACTCTGGTCATTTCTAAATGTATATTGAATAAGCACAAGCTTTTTATTCCTCTGGTCATTTTTAGTTGAAAGCTCGATAAATATAAGGTTCTTTTTACTCTGGTCATTTCTAAATGTATGTTGAATAAGTACAAGGTTTTTATTACTCTGGTCATTTCTAGATGAAAGCTCAATAAGATTAAGGTTTTTATTACTCTGGTCATTTCTAAATGTATGTTGAATAAGTACAAGAATTTTATTACTCTGGTCATTTCTAGTTGAAAGCTCGATAAATATAAGGTTCTTTTTACTCTGGTCATTTCTAAATGAATGTTGAATAAGTACAAGGTTTTTATTACTCTGGTCATTTCTAGATGTAAGCTCGATAAATATAAGGTTTTTATTACTCTGGTCGTTTCTGCATGTAATTTGAATAAACATAAGGTTGTTTTTACTCCGGTCATTTCTAGATGTATGTTGAATAAGTATAAGGTTTTTATTACTCTGGTCATTTCTAGATGTAAGTTGAATAAGTATAAGGTATTTATTACTCTAGTCATTTCTAGATGTAAGTTGAATAAGTATAAGGTTTTTATTACTCTAGTCATTTGTAGATGTAAGTTGAATAAGTATAAGGTTTTTATTACCCTGGTCATTTCTAGATGTAAGTTGAATATGTATAAGGTTTTTATTACTCTGGTCATTTGTAGATGTAAGTTGAATAAGTATAAGGTTTTTATTACTGTGTTTATTTCTAGATGTAAGTTCATTAAGTATAAGGTTTTTATTACCCTGGTCATTTGTAGATGTAAGTTGAATAAGTACAAGGTTTTTATTACTCTGGTCATTCCTAGATGTAAATTTTATAAGTATAAGGTATTTATGACTGTGGTTATTTGTAGATGTAAGTTGAATAAGTATAAGGTTTTTATTACTCTAGTCATTTCTAGATGTAAGTTGAATAAGTATAAGGTTTTTATTACTCTGGTCATTTGTAGATGTAAGTTGAATAAGTATAAGGTTTTTATTACCCTGGTCATTTCTAAATGTATTTTGAATATGTATACGGTTTTTATTACTCTGGTCATTTGTAGATGTAAGTTGAATAAGTATAAGGTTTTTATTACTCTGGTCATTTGTAGATGTAAGTTGAATAAGTATAAGGTTTTTATTACTGTGTTTATTTCTGGATGTAAGTTCATTAAGTATAAGGTTTTTATTACTCTGGTCATTTGTAGATGTAAGTTGAATAAGTATAAGGTTTTTATTACTCTGGTCATTCCTAGATGTAAATTTTATAAGTATAAGGTATTTATGACTGTGGTTATTTGTAGATGGAAGTTGAATAAGTATAAGGTTTTTATTACTCTGGTCATTTCTGATTGTAAGCTGAACAAGTATAAGGTTCTTTTTACTCTGGTCATTTCTAGATGTATGTTGAATAAGTACATGGTTTTTATTCCTCTGGTCATTTCTATATGTATGTTGAATAAGTACAAGGTTTTTAATACTCTGGTTATTTCTGATTGTAAGCTGAACAAGTATAAGGTTCTTTTTACTCTGGTCATTTCTAGATGTATGTTGAATAAGTACATGGTTTTTATTACTCTGGTCATTTCCAGATGTATGTTGAATAAGTACAAGGTTTTTATTACTCTGGTCATTTCTAGATGTATGTTGAATAAGTACAAGGTTTTTATTACTCTGGTCATTTCTAGATGTAAGCTCAATAAATATAAGGTTTTTATTACTCTGGTCATTTCTAGATGAAAGCTCAATAAGTTTAAGGTTTTTATTACTCTGGTCATTTCTAAATGTATGTTGAATAAGTACAAGGTTTTAATAACTCTGGTCATTTCTAGATGAAAGCTCAATAAGTTTAAGGTTTTTATGACTGTGGTCATTTCTAGATGAAAGCTCAATAAGTTTAAGGTTTTTATTACTCTCGTCATTTCTAAATGTATATTGAATAAGTACAAGCTTTTTATTCCTCTGGTCATTTCTAGATGAAAGCTCAATATGTTTAAGGTTTTTATGACTGTGGTCATGTCTAGATGAAAGCTGAATAAGTTTAAGGTTTTTATTACTCTGGTCATTTGTAAATGTATGTTGAATAAGTACAAGCTTTTTATTACTCTGGTCATTTCTAGTTGAAAGCTCGATAAATTTAAGGTTCTTTTTACTCTGCTCATTTCTAAATGTATGTTGAATAAGTACAAGCTTTTTATTCCTCTGGTCATTTTTAGTTGAAAGCTCGATAAATATAAGGTTCTTTTTACTCTGGTCATTTCTAAATGTATGTTGAATAAGTACAAGGTTTTTATTACTCTGGTCATTTCTAGATGAAAGCTCAATAAGATTAAGGTTTTTATTACTCTGGTCATTTCTAGATGAAAGCTCAATAAGTTTAAGGTTTTTATTACTCTGGTCATTTCTAAATGTATGTTGAATAAGTACAAGGTTTTTATTACTCTGGTCATTTCTAGTTGAAATCTCGATAAATATAAGGTTCTTTTTACTCTGGTCATTTCTAAATGTATGTTGAATAAGTACAAGGTTTTTATTACTCTGGTCATTTCTAGATGTAAGCTCGATAAATATAAGGTTTTTATTACTCTGGTCGTTTCTGGATGTAATTTGAATAAACATAAGGTTGTTTTTACTCCGGTCATTTCTAGATGTATGTTGAATAAGTATAAGGTTTTTATTACTCTGGTCATTTCTAGATGTAAGTTGAATAAGTATAAGGTATTTATTACTCTGGTCATTTCTAGATGTAAGTTGAATAAGTATTAGGTTTCTATTACTCTAGTCATTTCTAGATGTAAGTTGAATAAGAATAAGGTTTTTATTACTCTAGTCATTTGTAGATGTAAGTTGAATAAGTATAAGGTTTTTATTTCTCTGGTCATTTCTGATTGTAAGCTGAACAAGTATAAGGTTCTTTTTACTCTGGTCATTTCTAGATGTATGTTGAATAAGTACATGGTTTTTATTCCTCTGGTCATTTCTAGATGTATGTTGAATAAGTACAAGGTTTTTATTACTCTGGTAATTTCTGATTGTAAGCTGAACAAGTATAAGGTTCTTTTTACTCTGGTCATTTCTAGATGTATGTTGAATAAGTACATGATTTTTATTACTCTGGTCATTTCCAGATGTATGTTGAATAAGTACAAGGTTTTTATTAATCTGGTCATTTCTAGATGTATGTTGAATAAGTGCAAGATTTTTATTACTCTGGTCATTTCTAGATGAAAGCTCAATAAATATAAGGTTTTTATTACTCTTGTCATTTCTAGATGAAAGCTCTAAGGTTTTTATTACTCTGGTCATTTCTAAATGTATGTTGAATAAGTACAAGGATTTTATTACTCTGGTCATTTCTAGTGGAAAGCTCGATAAATATAAGGTTATTTTTACTCTGGTCATTTCTAAATGTATGTTGAATAAGTACAAGGTTTTTATTAGTCTGGTCATTTCTAGTTGTAAGCTCGATAAATATAAGGTTTTTATTACTCTGGTCCTTTCTGGATGTAATTTGAATAAACATAAGGTTGTTTTTACTCTGGTCATTTCTAGATGTATGTTGAATAAGTATAAGGTTTTTATTACTCTGGTCATTTCTAGATGTTAGTTGAATAAGTATAAGGTTTTTATTACTCTGGTCATTTCTAGATGTAAGTTGAATAAGTATAAGGTTTCTATTACTCTAGTCATTTCTAGATGTAAGTTGAATAAGTAAAAGGTTTTTATTACTCTGGTCATTTGTAGATGTAAGTTGAATAAGTATAAGTTTTTTATTACCCTGGTCATTTCTAGATGTAAGTTGAATATGTATAAGGTTTTTATTACTCTGGTCATTTGTAGATGTAAGTTGAATAAGTATAAGGTTTTTATTACTCTGTTCTTTCCTAGATGTAAATTTTATAAGTATAAGGTATTTATGACTGTGGTTATTTGTAGATGTAAGTTGAATAAGTATAAGGTTTTTATTACTCTAGTATTTGTGGATGTAAGTTGAATAAGTATAAGGTTTTTATTACTCTGGTCATTTCTAGATGTATGTTGAATAAGTATAAGCTTGTTATTTCTCCGGTCATTTCTGATTGTAAGCTGAACAAGTATAAGGTTCTTTTTACTCTGGTCATTTCTAGATGTATGTTGAATAAGTACATGGTTTTTATTCCTCTGGTCATTTCTAGATGCATGTTGAATAAGTACAAGGTTTTTATTACTCTGGTCATTTCTGATTGTAAGCTGAACAAGTATAAGGTTCTTTTTACTCTGGTCATTTCTATATGTATGTTGAATAAGTACATGGTTTTTATTCCTCTGGTCATTTCGAGATGTATGTTGAATAAGTACAAGGTTTTTATTACTCTGGTCATTTCTAGATGTATGTTGAATAAGTAGAAGATTTTTATTACTCTGGTCATTTCTAGATGAAAGCTCAATAAATATTAGGTTTTTATTACTCTGATCATTTCTAGATGAAAGCTCAATAAGTTTAAGGTTCTTATGACTGTGGTCATTTCTAAATGTATGTTGAATAAGTACAAGGTTTTTATTACTCTGGTCATTTCTAGATGTAAGCTCAATAAATATAAGGTTTTTATTACTCTGGTCATTTCTAGATGAAAGCTCAATAAGTTTAAGGTTTTTATTACTCTGGTCATTTCTAAATGTATGTTGTATAAGTACAAGATTTTTATTACTCTGGTCATTTCTAGATGAAAGCTCAATATGTTTAAGGTTTTTATGACTGTGGTCATGTCTAGATGAAAGCTCAATAAGTTTAAGGTTTTTATTACTCTGGTCATTTGTAAATGTATGTTGAATAAGTACAAGCTTTTTATTAATCTGGTCATTTCTAGTTGAAAGCTCGATAAATATAAGGTTCTTTTTACTCTGCTCATTTCTAAATGTATGTTGAATAAGTACAAGGTTTTTATTACTCTGGTCATTTCTAGATGAAAGCTCAATAAGTTTAAGGTTTTTATTACTCTGGTCATTTCTAGATGAAAGCTCAATAAGTTTAAGGTTTTTATTACTCTGGTCATTTCTAAACGTATGTTGAATAAGAACAAGGTTTTTAATACTCTGGTCATTTCTAGATGTAAGCTCGATAAATATAAGGTTTTTATTACTCTGGTCGTTTCTGGATGTAATTTGAATAAACATAAGGTTGTTTTTACTCCGGTCATTTCTAGATGTATGTTGAATAAGTATAAGGTTTTTATTACTCTGGTCATTTCTAGATGTAGGTTGAATAAGTATAAGGTTTTTATTACTCTGGTCATTTCTAGATGTAAGTTGAATAAGTATAAGGTTTCTATTACTCTAGTCATTTCTAGATGTAAGTTGAATAAGTATAAGGTTTTTATTACTCTGGTCATTTGTAGATGTAAGTTGAATAAGTATAAGGTTTTTATTACCCTGGTCATTTCTAAATGTATTTTGAATATGTATAAGGTTTTTATTACTCTGGTCATTTGTAGATGTAAGTTGAATAAGTATAAGGTTTTTATTACTGTGTTTATTTCTAGATGTAAGTTCATTAAGTATAACGTTTTTATTACTCTGGTCATTTGTAGATGTAAGTTGAATAAGTATAAGGTTTTTATTACTCTGGTAATTCCTAGATGTAAATTTTATAAGTATAAGGTATTTATGACTGTGGTTATTTGTAGATGTAAGTTGAATAAGTATAAGGTTTTTATTACTCTAGTCATTTCTAGATGTAAGTTGAATAAGTATAAGGTTTTTATTACTCTGGTCATTTGTAGATGTAAGTTGAATAAGTATAAGGTTTTTATTACCCTGGTCATTTCTAAATGTATTTTGAATATGTATAAGGTTTTTATTACTCTGGTCATTTGTAGATGTAAGTTGAATAAGTATAAGGTTTTTATTACTCTGGTCATTTGTAGATGTAAGTTGAATAAGTATAAGGTTTTTATTACTGTGTTTATTTCTAGATGTAAGTTCATTAAGTATAAGGTTTTTATTACTCTGGTCATTTGTAGATGTAAGTTGAATAAGTATAAGGTTTTTATTACTCTGGTCATTCCTAGATGTAAATTTTATAAGTATAAGGTATTTATGACTGTGGTTATTTGTAGATGTAAGTTGAATAAGTATAAGGTTTTTATTACTCTAGTCATTTGTCGATGTAAGTTGAATAAGTATAAGGTTTTTATTACTCTGGTCATTTCTAGATGTATGTTGAATAAGTATAAGGTTTTTATTACTCTGGTCATTTCTGATTGTAAGCTGAACAAGTATAAGGTTCTTTTTACTCTGGTCATTTCTAGATGTATGTTGAATAAGTACATGGTTTTTATTCCTCTGGTCATTTGTATATGTATGTTGAATAAGTACAAGGTTTTTAATACTCTGGTTATTTCTGATTGTAAGCTGAACAAGTATAAGGTTCTTTTTACTCTGGTCATTTCTAGATGTATGTTGAATAAGTACAAAGTTTTTACTACTCTGGTCATTTCTAGATGTATGTTGAATAAGTACAAGATTTTTATTACTCTGGTCATTTCTAGATGAAAGCACAATAAATATAAGGTTTTTATTACTCTGGTCACTTCTAGATGAAAGCTCAATAAGTTTAAGGTTTTTATGACTGTGGTCATTTCTAAATGTATGTTGAATAAGTACAAGGTTTTTATTACTCTGGTCATTTCTAGGTGTAAGCTCAATAAATATAAGGTTTTTATTACTCTGGTCATTTCTAGATGAAAGCTCAATAAGTTTAAGGTTTTTATTACTCTGGTCATTTCTAAATGTATGTTGAATAAGTACAAGGTTTTAATAACTCTGGTCATTTCTAGATGAAAGCTCAATAAGTTTAAGGTTTTTATGACTGTGGTCATTTCTAGATGAAAGCTCAATAAGTTTAAGGTTTTTATTACTCAGGTCATTTCTAAATGTATATTGAATAAGTACAAGCTTTTTATTCCTCTGGTCATTTCTAGATGAAAGCTCAATATGTTTAAGGTTTTTATGACTGTGGTCATGTCTAGATGAAAGCTCAATAAGTTTAAGGTTTTTATTACTCTGGTCATTTGTAAATGTATGTTGAATAAGTACAAGCTTTTTATTACTCTGGTCATTTCTAGTTGAAAGCTCGATAAATATAAGGTTCTTTTTACTCTGTTCATTTCTAAATGTATGTTGAATAAGTACAAGGTTTTTATTACTCTGGTCATTTCTAGATGAAAGCTCAGTAAGTTTAAGGTTTTTATTACTCTGGTCATTTCTAGATGAAAGCTCAATAAGTTTAAGGTTTTTATTACTCTGGTCATTTCTAAATGTATGTTAAATAAGTACAAGGTTTTTATTACTCTGGTCATTTCTAAGTGAAAGCTCCATAAATATAAGGTTCTTTTTACTCTGGTCATTTCTAAACGTATGTTGAATAAGTACAAGGTTTTTATTACTCTGGTCATTTCTAGATGTAAGCTCGATAAATATAAGGTTTTTATTACTCTGGTCGTTTCTGGATGTAATTTGAATAAACATAAGGTTGTTTTTACTCCGGTCATTTCTAGATGTATGTTGAATAAGTATAAGGTTTTTATTACTCTGGTCATTTCTAGATGTAAGTTGAATAAGTACAAGGTTTTTATTACTCTGGTCATTTCTAGATGAAAGCTCAGTAAGTTTAAGGTTTTTATTACTCTGGTCATTTCTAGATGAAAGCTCAATAAGTTTAAGGTTTTTATTACCCTGGTCATTTCTAAATGTATGTTGAATAAGTACAAGGTTTTTATTACTCTGGTCATTTCTAAGTGAAAGCTCCATAAATATAAGGTTCTTTTTACTCTGGTCATTTCTAAACGTATGTTGAATAAGTACAAGGTTTTTATTACTCTGGTCATTTCTAGATGTAAGCTCGATAAATATAAGGTTTTTATTACTCTGGTCGTTTCTGGATGTAATTTGAATAAACATAAGGTTGTTTTTACTCCGGTCATTTCTAGATGTATGTTGAATAAGTATAAGGTTTTTATTACTCTGGTCATTTCTAGATGTAAGTTGAATAAGTATAAGGTTTTTATTACTCTGGTCATTTCTAGATGTAAGTTGAATAAGTATAAGGTTTCTATTACTCTAGTCATTTCTAGATGTAAGTTGAATAAGTATAAGGTTTTTATTACTCTGGTCATTTGTAGATGTAAGTTGAATAAGTATAAGGTTTTTATTACCCTGGTCATTTCTAAATGTATTTTGAATATGTATAAGGTTTTTATTACTCTGGTCATTTGTAGATGTAAGTTGAATAAGTATAAGGTTTTTATTACTCTGGTCATTTGTAGATGTAAGTTGAATAAGTATAAGGTTTTTATTACTGTGTTTATTTCTAGATGTAAGTTCATTAAGTATAAGGTTTTTATTACTCTGGTCATTTGTAGATGTAAGTTGAATAAGTATAAGGTTTTTATTACTCTGGTCATTCCTAGATGTAAATTTTATAAGTATAAGGTATTTATGACTGTGGTTATTTGTAGATGTAAGTTGAATAAGTATAAGGTTTTTATTACTCTAGTCATTTGTGGATGTAAGTTGAATAAGTATAAGGTTTTTATTACTCTGGTCATTTCTAGATGTATGTTGAATAAGTATAAGGTTTTTATTACTCTGGTCATTTCTGATTGTAAGCTGAACAAGTATAAGGTTCTTTTTACTCTGGTCATTTCTAGATGTATGTTGAATAAGTACATGGTTTTTATTCCTCTGGTCATTTCTATATGTATGTTGAATAAGTACAAGGTTTTTAATACTCTGGTTATTTCTGATTGTAAGCTGAACAAGTATAGGGTTCTTTTTACTCTGGTCATTTCTAGATGTATGTTGAATAAGTACAAAGTTTTTACTACTCTGGTCATTTCTAGATGTATGTTGAATAAGTACAAGATTTTTATTACTCTGGTCATTTCTAGATGAAAGCTCAATAAATATAAGGTTTTTATTACTCTGGTCACTTCTAGATGAAAGCTCAATAAGTTTAAGGTTTTTATGACTGTGGTCATTTCTAGGTGTAAGCTCAATAAATATAAGGTTTTTATTACTCTGGTCATTTCTAGATGAAAGCTCAATAAGTTTAAGGTTTTTATTACTCTGGTCATTTCTAAATGTATGTTGAATAAGTACAAGGTTTTAATAACTCTGGTCATTTCTAGATGAAAGCTCAATAAGTTTAAGGTTTTTATGACTGTGGTCATTTCTAGATGAAAGCTCAATAAGTTTAAGGTTTTTATTACTCTGGTCATTTCTAAATGTACATTGAATAAGTACAAGCTTTTTATTCCTCTGGTCATTTCTAGATGAAAGCTCAATATGTTTAAGGTTTTTATGACTGTGGTCATGTCTAGATGAAAGCTCAATAAGTTTAAGGTTTTTATTACTCTGGTCATTTGTAAATGTATGTTGAATAAGTACAAGCTTTTTATTACTCTGGTCATTTCTAGTTGAAAGCTCGATAAATATAAGGTTCTTTTTACTCTGTTCATTTCTAAATGTATGTTGAATAAGTACAAGGTTTTTATTACTCTGGTCATTTCTAGATGAAAGCTCAGTAAGTTTAAGGTTTTTATTACTCTGGTCATTTCTAGATGAAAGCTCAATAAGTTTAAGGTTTTTATTACTCTGGTCATTTCTAAATGTATGTTAAATAAGTACAAGGTTTTTATTACTCTGGTCATTTCTAAGTGAAAGCTCCATAAATATAAGGTTCTTTTTACTCTGGTCATTTCTAAACGTATGTTGAATAAGTACAAGGTTTTTATTACTCTGGTCATTTCTAGATGTAAGCTCGATAAATATAAGGTTTTTATTACTCTGGTCGTTTCTGGATGTAATTTGAATAAACATAAGGTTGTTTTTACTCCGGTCATTTCTAGATGTATGTTGAATAAGTATAAGGTTTTTATTACTCTGGTCATTTCTAGATGTAAGTTGAATAAGTACAAGGTTTTTATTACTCTGGTCATTTCTAGATGAAAGCTCAGTAAGTTTAAGGTTTTTATTACTCTGGTCATTTCTAGATGAAAGCTCAATAAGTTTAAGGTTTTTATTACCCTGGTCATTTCTAAATGTATGTTGAATAAGTACAAGGTTTTTATTACTCTGGTCATTTCTAAGTGAAAGCTCCATAAATATAAGGTTCTTTTTACTCTGGTCATTTCTAAACGTATGTTGAATAAGTACAAGGTTTTTATTACTCTGGTCATTTCTAGATGTAAGCTCGATAAATATAAGGTTTTTATTACTCTGGTCGTTTCTGGATGTAATTTGAATAAACATAAGGTTGTTTTTACTCCGGTCATTTCTAGATGTATGTTGAATAAGTATAAGGTTTTTATTACTCTGGTCATTTCTAGATGTAAGTTGAATAAGTATAAGGTTTTTATTACTCTGGTCATTTCTAGATGTAAGTTGAATAAGTATAAGGTTTCTATTACTCTAGTCATTTCTAGATGTAAGTTGAATAAGTATAAGGTTTTTATTACTCTGGTCATTTGTAGATGTAAGTTGAATAAGTATAAGGTTTTTATTACCCTGGTCATTTCTAAATGTATTTTGAATATGTATAAGGTTTTTATTACTCTGGTCATTTGTAGATGTAAGTTGAATAAGTATAAGGTTTTTATTACTCTGGTCATTTGTAGATGTAAGTTGAATAAGTATAAGGTTTTTATTAGTGTGTTTATTTCTAGATGTAAGTTCATTAAGTATAAGGTTTTTATTACTCTGGTCATTTGTAGATGTAAGTTGAATAAGTATAAGGTTTTTATTACTCTGGTCATTCCTAGATGTAAATTTTATAAGTATAAGGTATTTATGACTGTGGTTATTTGTAGATGTAAGTTGAATAAGTATAAGGTTTTTATTACTCTAGTCATTTGTGGATGTAAGTTGAATAAGTATAAGGTTTTTATTACTCTGGTCATTTCTAGATGTATGTTGAATAAGTATAAGGTTTTTATTACTCTGGTCATTTCTGATTGTAAGCTGAACAAGTATAAGGTTCTTTTTACTCTGGTCATTTCTAGATGTATGTTGAATAAGTACATGGTTTTTATTCCTCTGGTCATTTCTATATGTATGTTGAATAAGTACAAGGTTTTTAATACTCTGGTTATTTCTGATTGTAAGCTGAACAAGTATAAGGTTCTTTTTACTCTGGTCATTTCTAGATGTATGTTGAATAAGTACATGGTTTTTATTACTCTGGTCATTTCCAGATGTATGTTGAATAAGTAAAAAGTTTTTATTACTCTGGTCATTTCTAGATGTATGTTGAATAAGTACAAGATTTTTATTACTCTGGTCATTTCTAGATGAAAGCTCCATAAATATAAGGTTTTTATTACTCTGGTCATTTCTAGATGAAAGCTCAATAAGTTTAAGGTTTTTATGACTGTGGTCATTTCTAAATGTATGTTGAATAAGTACAAGGTTTTTATTACTCTGGTCATTTCTAGGTGTAAGCTCAATAAATATAAGGTTTTTATTACTCTGGTCATTTCTAGATGAAAGCTCAATATGTTTAAGGTTTTTATGACTGTGGTCATGTTTAGATGAAAGCTCAATAAGTTTAAGGTTTTTATTACTCTGGTCATTTGTAAATGTATGTTGAATAAGTACAAGCTTTTTATTACTCTGGTCATTTCTAGTTGAAAGCTCGATAAATATAAGGTTCTTTTTACTCTGCTCATTTCTAAATGTATGTTGAATAAGTACAAGGTTTTTATTACTCTGGTCATTTCTAGATGAAAGCTCAGTAAGTTTAAGGTTTTTATTACTCTGGTCATTTCTAGATGAAAGCTCAATAAGTTTAAGGTTTTTAATACTCTCGTTATTTCTGATTGTAAGCTGAACAAGTATAAGGTTCTTTTTACTCTGGTCATTTCTAGATGTATGTTGAATAAGTACAAAGTTTTTACTACTCTGGTCATTTCTAGATGTATGTTGAATAAGTACAAGATTTTTATTACTCTGGTCATTTCTAGATGAAAGCTCAATAAATATAAGGTTTTTATTACTCTGGTCACTTCTAGATGAAAGCTCAATAAGTTTAAGGTTTTTATGACTGTGGTCATTTCTAAATGTATGTTGAATAAGTACAAGGTTTTTATTACTCTGGTCATTTCTAGATGAAAGCTCAATAAGTTTAAGGTTTTTAATACTCTGGTTATTTCTGATTGTAAGCTGAACAAGTATAAGGTTCTTTTTACTCTGGTCATTTCTAGATGTATGTTGAATAAGTACAAAGTTTTTACTACTCTGGTCATTTCTAGATGTATGTTGAATAAGTACAAGATTTTTATTACTCTGGTCATTTCTAGATGAAAGCTCAATAAATATAAGGTTTTTATTACTCTGGTCACTTCTAGATGAAAGCTCAATAAGTTTAAGGTTTTTATGACTGTGGTCATTTCTAAATGTATGTTGAATAAGTACAAGGTTTTTATTACTCTGGTCATTTCTAGGTGTAAGCTCAATAAATATAAGGTTTTTATTACTCTGGTCATTTCTAGATGAAAGCTCAATAAGTTTAAGGTTTTTATTACTCTGGTCATTTCTAAATGTATGTTGAATAAGTACAAGGTTTTAATAACTCTGGTCATTTCTAGATGAAAGCTCAATAAGTTTAAGGTTTTTATGACTGTGGTCATTTCTAGATGAAAGCTCAATAAGTTTAAGGTTTTTATTACTCTGGTCATTTCTAAATGTATATTGAATAAGTACAAGCTTTTTATTCCTCTGGTCATTTCTAGATGAAAGCTCAATATGTTTAAGGTTTTTATGACTGTGGTCATGTCTAGATGAAAGCTCAATAAGTTTAAGGTTTTTATTACTCTGGTCATTTGTAAATGTATGTTGAATAAGTACAAGCTTTTTATTACTCTGGTCATTTCTAGTTGAAAGCTCGATAAATATAAGGTTCTTTTTACTCTGGTCATTTCTAGATGAAAGCTCAGTAAGTTTAAGGTTTTTATTACTCTGGTCATTTCTAGATGAAAGCTCAGTAAGTTTAAGGTTTTTATTACTCTGGTCATTTCTAGATGAAAGCTCAATAAGTTTAAGGTTTTTATTACTCTGGTCATTTCTAAATGTATGTTGAATAAGTACAAGGTTTTTATTACTCTGGTCATTTCTAAGTGAAAGCTCCATAAATATAAGGTTCTTTTTACTATGGTCATTTCTAAACGTATGTTGAATAAGTACAAGGTTTTTATTACTCTGGTCATTTCTAGATGTAAGCTCGATAAATATAAGGTTTTTATTACTCTGGTCGTTTCTGGATGTAATTTGAATAAGCATAAGGTTGTTTTTACTCCGGTCATTTCTAGATGTATGTTGAATAAGTATAAGGTTTTTATTACTCTGGTCATTTCTAGATGTAAGTTGAATAAGTATAAGGTTTTTATTACTCTGGTCATTTCTAGATGTAAGTTGAATAAGTATAAGGTTTCTATTACTCTAGTCATTTCTAGATGTAAGTTGAATAAGTATAAGGTTTTTATTACTCTGGTCATTTGTAGATGTAAGTTGAATAAGTATAAGGTTTTTATTACCCTGGTCATTTCTAAATGTATTTTGAATATGTATAAGGTTTTTATTACTCTGGTCATTTGTAGATGTAAGTTGAATAATGATGATGATGATGATGATAATGGTGTTTAAGGGCGCTCAACTGCCGAGGTCATAAGCGCCCTTACGATTAAAACTTGGCAATACACAGTAAGAAAATACCAAACAAAAAAGTAAACACAAGTAAAAGAGCTAACACAGTTGAAACGGAAGTAACAGAACGGCCCAGCCCTCTAAACAGAGCTGGATATAAAACACCATCTAAAATCAACACATTAAAATTAAAAGAGTAAAAAAAAAACTGCTATCACACTAAAACGTCAAGGTAAAAGAAAGTTTTGCTAAAAATTTAAAAACCCTGTCCACTGCTCTTGGGTCATCTGCCAGGACCTCAGCAAGAGAGGCCGGCATGCCCATACATGACCGAATGTGTGCCAGGTGACCACACTCCAGCAACACATGACGAACTGTCTGTGCCTCCCCACAGAGCGCACAGACAGGAGCAGGTTCACGTTTAAAAAGGTAACTGTGAGTAAAAATACAGTGGCCAATTCTTAGCCGAGCTAGTACTACCTCCTCCCGGCGGAATAAACGAGAGGAGGTTACCCAGTTGACAGGGAGGTCCTTCACCTCTCGCAGCTTATTACCACGGAGAGCCGACCACTCCGCATGCCAAGTCGAAAAAACGGCTCTCCGTACAGCCACTCTAAAATCTTCTGCTGTTGAATGGGTAATCGTAACACTGGGCGCTGTGACTGCCGATTTCGCTGCCAAATCCGCCGTGTCATTCCCTGGCAAGCCAACGTGTCCAGGAATCCATGCGCACTCCACATTAAAACCAGAAGCGTGCAAAATGCGGAGAACGTCCTGGATGCGCTGCACCAAAGGATGGTAATTGTACAGCTCACGAATGCTCTGAAGGGCACTAAGGGAATCACTAAGAATAAGGCAGTCACCTAATTTTCGACGTCGAATATACAGAAGGGCTTGATAAATAGCATATAGCTCGGCAGAATATATAGATGTGCAACTAGGCAAACCGTAAGTAGAAGTTGTGGTGCCAGTTACAAAGGCACATCCAACACCGTCGGGGCTCTTACTACCATCGGTGTAAATACAAATACGGCCACTGTATTTGGATAAAAATTCTAAAAAGCAACGACGAATACTATCAAGAGGCGTAACAGATTTCCCGTAGAGCGTCATCCCGAGATCGACATGGGAGGTAGCGCGTAACCAAGGGGGGTGTATACTCTCTCCCTTGGATAACAGCCGAGGAATGTCAACATGGTGCTGGCGTAGAAGCTCACGGAAACGAAAACCTGCTGGCCTGGGGCTCAGAGAGCGGAGGCAGTATCGCTCGTGCAGCTCAGGGGAGAAAAACGCGTGATAAGTTGGATGCCCAGGCATACACTTCAGCCCACAGCCATAATTAGCAAGCAGGACATCACGCCGACAACGCAGAGGAGGTTCTCCCGATTCGGCGTAGAGGCTAACAACTGGGCTCGTTGGAAAAGCTCCAACGGCCACACGGATGCCCTGGTTATGGACTGTGTCTAACCTTCTGAGCACTGAAGGTCGAGCTGAAGAATACACAATGCTGCCATAGTCCAACTTCGAACGAATCACAGCACGATAAAGACGGAGCAATGCCGACCGATCCGCACCCCAAGACTTGCCACTTAGTATCCGTAAAAGATTTAGAGAACGGTCACATCGTGCTCTAAGCTGTGCTATTTGTGGTGCCCAACAAAGTTTCCGATCGAAGATCAAACCAAGGAATCTCGCCTCGTCTGCGAAAGGAAGTAAATCTGGCCCGAGTCGAAGAGACGGCGGCATATGCCACTTACGGCGCCAGAAGTTAACGCAGACTGTCTTCTCAGCGGAGAAACGAAAACCGTGTTTCGAGCTCCATGCATAGAGATTGTCCAAACACCGCTGGAGACGGCGTTACAAAAACGGTGTACGCTGAGAAGTACAGAAGATGGCAAAGTCGTCCACGAATAAACAGGAAGAGACACCTTGAGGCACACATAGTGATATGGAATTTATCGCAATAGCAAATAGAGTCACGCTGAGTACCGAGCCCTGCGGCACTCCGTTCTCTTGAATAAAATGGTTAGAAAAAACCGAACCAACCCTCACTCGAAAAACGCGGTCCCGCATAAACTCCTGAATGACCAACGGTAGGCGTCCACGTATGTTCCAGTTGTGCAGAGAACGCAATATTCCCGCCCGCCAGCACGTGTCGTAGGCCTTCTCGAGGTCAAAAAATATCCCAACTGTGGGGCTGTTCTTAAGAAACCCGTCCATAATCTGAGTTGACAGAGAGACAAGGTGGTCAGCAGTTGAACGTCGTCGTCGAAAGCCACACTGGATGTTCGTCAGAAGATTGTGGGATTCCAGCCACCACACCAACCGTCCATTGATCATGCGTTCCATCACCTTGCACACGCAACTGGTGAGGGAAATAGGACGGTAACTGGAAGGAAGATGGCGGTCCTTTCCAGGTTTAAGAATGGGTATGATGGTGGCCTCCCGCCACTTGTCTGGAAAAATGCCATCAACCCAGACACGATTATAGACCTCGAGTAGGAAATCTTTGCCATCAGGAGAGAGATGTTGCAACATTTGGACATGGATACCATCTGGGCCTGGTGCTGAGTGTCGTGAAGAGGAGAGTGCATTGTCTAGCTCTGCCAGGGTGAAAAGGCGATTATAATCCTCAAGGTTGCCAGAAAGAAACGAGAATTCTTGAGATTCCACCTGATTCTTAACTGTAAGAAACTCAGGGGAATAGTTGCCTGAGCTAGACACCTGAGCGAAAGCACTGCCTAAAGTATTCGCCACGTCAAATGTATCAACAACAGCTCCGGTAGGTGTTTTGAGACCGGCGATGGGCATATGGTTCGGTTTCCCAGCCACACGTCTTAACTTATCCCATACGACAGAGGAAGGTGTATGTCGATTAAAGGAACCCACGAATTTATTCCATGACATCTTTTTGCTATCCTTAATAACCCGCCTAGAATGTGCACGCATCCGTTTATAGTGTATCAGGTTATCCAGTGTGGGATAACGCTGGAAAACCCGTAGAGCTCGTCTGCGAGCGCGAATAGCATCCCGACAGTCAGCGGTCCACCAAGGTACCGGAAATCGACGGCTGTAGCCAGTCGAACGCGGAATGGATTGCTCAGCAGCAGAAAGAATGGTCTCTGTAAGATGTTCGACCAAGTGGTTCACAGAGTCGTGCTCTTCGTAGCTAAATTCAGCCAAGTGGGAGTACAGTTCCCAGCTGGCGTGGTCTAGGCGCCAACTAGGTAAACGGGTGGAACATACAACGGGTGTCAAGACACTAATACGACAAGGAAAGTGGTCACTAGAATGCAAATCCGAGATGATATTCCAGCATAAGGTGACTGCCAGCTGAGGGGAACAAATTGCAATGTCAATGTGTGAAAAACTATGAAATGCGTCAGATAGAAAGGTGGGCTCTCCGGTGTTCAAGAGAGCAAGATTCTGACTATCCAAGAAGTCTTTAAGTAGCGTACCTCTCGCACAAGCCCGAGGAGAGCCCCAAAGAGGGTGGTGGGCATTCACGTCGCCTACCAATAAAAAGGGTGGTGGCAGCTGCGAAATGAGGTGTTCTAAGTCGCTGTGCGAGAGGTCCGCAGATGGAGGCAAATAGATACTGCAAATGGTGAATGAAGCGGAGGGTAGCTTAATGCTGACAGCAACGGACTGGATTGCAGATTGTATGGGTACGGAGTTGGCAAAAATATCATCTCGAATAAGCATCATAGTGCCCCCATGTGCCGGGACACCGTCCTCCGGGGATAAATCACATCGTACGGAGGAGTACTGCCTGATGGTAACGGTGTCCTGTGGACGGAGCTTCGTCTCTTGTAAACATACAGCCAAGGGTTCATGCTGGCGCAGCAACAAGTCAAGCTCTGGTCGATGTGGTCGAATTCCGCGTATGTTCCAATGGAGGATAGCCATTGAGTATATTATGGGATAAGTTTCAAATCGAAAGACGCTTCTGCAGATTGGGATTGGCTGGTCGGTTCAATTTGTTCTTCTTAGGCGTTGGGCTAGTACTATTTTCAGGAGCACGATCCTGCCGTTTCCGCACTGTCCCTCTGGCAGTGGCGGCAGAATCCTCCTGGTCCATCTCCTCCACAAGGGAGGTTCCTTTTTCAAGAGCAGTTTTCGGTCCAAGTAGTTCGAACCGATTGGATGTGCTGATCGGCGAAGACGGCCGTCGCCGATTCACGCCCTCCTCCCCAGATGACCCTTCAGAGGAGGATACACGTGTGGAGTTGCGTGAACTTTTCTTACCTTTAGATGACTTGGTAATAGATTGCACATTCTCTTTCAAAAAGTCTTGTCGTACATACTTGGTCTTAAACTGTTTTTCTGGGGCAGAAGACGTCGTGAATTTAATAGCTTTAGTTCCGGAGGTCGAGGCTTTCGGTGACAAGTGTGCAGGACTATTCTGTAAGCTGGCGGATTTGGCAGATGTTGATACCAACTTGGGTGTAGGTGCCGAAGGCTTTGGCAGCGCTTGGGCTAAAATTACCTTTTCCGCAATTGTAGCCCCGTTCATATCGCCGGTCTGTGTTGCGATTTCCCGACGCGGTACCGGTTTAGCTGCAACTGAGCTATAGGTACCGGACCTCGGGGCAGAGGGTTGGCGGAGTCGCAGGAGCTTCCGGGCTTCCAAGAAGGACACCTTCTCTTTCACCCGTATCTCCTGGATCGCTCGTTCCTCTGCAAAACGGGGGCAGTCTCGGGAACTAGATGGGTGTTCCCCGTTACAGTTCACACACGATGGAGCTGAAGCACAAGCCCCATCGTGGGAGGTGTCACCGCAGTGGACGCAGGTGGACTTGCCGGTACACAACTCACTAGTGTGACCAAAACGTTGGCATTTAAAGCACCTCAGCGGATTGGGTATATAAGGCCTAACTTCGATGGCTTCATACCCTGCTCTAATCTTTTGAGGCAGATCAACCCGATCAAAAGTAAGAAACAGGGTACGAGAAGGCAGGAATTCACCGTTGATCTTACGTTGTACCCGATAAACAGCTGAGACACCCTGAGTCGCAAGATTTTCTTTGATCTCCTCAATGGACAAACCGTCCAACGCGCGGGTTGTTATTACACCGCGGGAGGAGTTCAGCGACTTGTGCACCTCGACCTTCACTAGATAGCTGGCTAACATGGTGGCTTTAAGTATTCTTGCAGCTTGCGAGGCGGAGTTGGCTTCGACAAGAAGTGTACCATTGCGAGCTCGAACGCAGGATTTAACAGGACCAGCAATGGCATCGAGACCCTTTTGGATAGTAAAAGGGCTCACCGTAAGGAACTTCTTACCTTCCTCTGTCCTATGAATGACCAAGTAGCGAGGACCACATGACTCGACTACTTCCTTTCCAACTTCTTTATTAAGGGGTTTTTGTTTTGGTGCCATAGAAAAAATGGTATAAATTCATCCCCCAGTGCTCCCCACCCACCACGGAGCCCAACGAGGGGTCACCCCACTGGGGTGACAGGGCTACACAGGGGATATAGCGGGCTCGCCGTCCCACTCACCCTGGAGTTCGGTGTAATACCTAGTCCTGGCCGATTGACTAGGGGTGGGTTAGTCCCTAGCCTCCCGTTTAGGCAAATCAGAAACCAAAGCGGTGTATTAGGCTGCGCACCCTCCCCAGTTACTGAAAGACAGAAGCCCAGGCTCAGGTACGCAACCCTCAACCAACCAGGATATTCCTCTTCACCGACACGGGTCTCCACGCACGGCCTACACGTGGGTGGGCATTTTGACCTTCTGGCTCCCTCACCACTCTGAGGTTGCCCACAGAGGGAGTCAAGGTGGCTCGGGACCCCGGGTGCGCCTAACCTGTACCTACCGTAGTAGGCCCCTGGGGGGTAAGTTGAATAAGTATAAGGTTTTTATTACTCTGGTCATTTGTAGATGTAAGTTGAATAAGTATAAGGTTTTTATTACTGTGTTTATTTCTAGATGTAAGTTCATTAAGTATAAGGTTTTTATTACTCTGGTCATTTGTAGATGTAAGTTGAATAAGTATAAGGTTTTTATTACTCTGGTCATTCCTAGATGTAAATTTTATAAGTATAAGGTATTTATGACTGTGGTTATTTGTAGATGTAAGTTGAATAAGTATAAGGTTTTTATTACTCTAGTCATTTGTGGATGTAAGTTGAATAAGTATAAGGTTTTTATTACTCTGGTCATTTCTAGATGTATGTTGAATAAGTATAAGGTTTTTATTACTCTGGTCATTTCTGATTGTAAGCTGAACAAGTATAAGGTTCTTTTTACTCTGGTCATTTCTAGATGTATGTTGAATAAGTACATGGTTTTTATTCCTCTGGTCATTTCTATATGTATGTTGAATAAGTACAAGGTTTTTAATACTCTGGTTATTTCTGATTGTAAGCTGAACAAGTATAAGGTTCTTTTTACTCTGGTCATTTCTAGATGTATGTTGAATAAGTACATGGTTTTTATTACTCTGCTCATTTCCAGATGTATGTTGAATAAGTACAAAGTTTTTATTACTCTGGTCATTTCTAGATGTATGTTGAATAAGTACAAGATTTTTATTACTCTGGTCATTTCTAGATGAAAGCTCCATAAATATAAGGTTTTTATTACTCTGGTCATTTCTAGATGAAAGCTCAATAAGTTTAAGGTTTTTATGACTGTGGTCATTTCTAAATGTATATTGAATAAGTACAAGGTTTTTATTACTCTGGTCATTTCTAGGTGTAAGCTCAATAAATATAAGGTTTTTATTACTCTGGTCATTTCTAGATGAAAGCTCAATAAGTTTAAGGTTTTTATTACTCTGGTCATTTCTAAATGTATGTTGAATAAGTACAAGGTTTTAATAACTCTGGTCATTTCTAGATGAAAGCTCAATAAGTTTAAGCTTTTTATGACTGTGGTCATTTCTAGATGAAAGCTCAATAAGTTTAAGGTTTTTATTACTCTGGTCATTTCTAAATGTATATTGAATAAGTACAAGCTTTTTATTCCTCTGGTCATTTCTAGATGAAAGCTCAATATGTTTAAGGTTTTTATGACTGTGGTCATGTTTAGATGAATGCTCAATAAGTTTAAGGTTTTTATTACTCTGGTCATTTGTAAATGTATGTTGAATAAGTACAAGCTTTTTATTACTCTGGTCATTTCTAGTTGAAAGCTCGATAAATATAAGGTTCTTTTTTCTCTGCTCATTTCTAAATGTATGTTGAATAAGTACAAGGTTTTTATTACTCTGGTCATTTCTAGATGAAAGCTCAGTAAGTTTAAGGTTTTTATTACTCTGGTCATTTCTAGATGAAAGCTCAATAAGTTTAAGGTTTTTATTACTCTGGTCATTTCTAAATGTATGTTGAATAAGTACAAGGTTTTTATTACTCTGGTCATTTCTAAGTGAAAGCTCCATAAATATAAGGTTCTTTTTACTCTGGTCATTCCTAAACGTATGTTGAATAAGTACAAGGTTTTTATTACTCTGGTCATTTCTAGATGTAAGCTCGATAAATATAAGGTTTTTATTACTCTGGTCGTTTCTGGATGTAATTTGAATAAACATAAGGTTGTTTTTACTCCGGTCATTTCTAGATGTATGTTGAATAAGTATAAGGTTTTTATTACTCTGGTCATTTCTAGATGTCAGTTGAATAAGTATAAGGTTTTTATTACTCTGGTCATTTCTAGATGTAAGTTGAATAAGTATAAGGTTTCTATTACTCTAGTCATTTCTAGATGTAAGTTGAATAAGTATAAGGTTTTTATTACTCTGGTCATTTGTAGATGTAAGTTGAATAAGTATAAGGTTGTTATTACCCTGGTCATTTCTAAATGTATTTTGAATATGTATAAGGTTTTTATTACTCTGGTCATTTGTAGATGTAAGTTGAATAAGTATAAGGTTTTTATTACTCTGGTCATTTGTAGATGTAAGTTGAATAAGTATAAGGTTTTTATTACTGTGTTTATTTCTAGATGTAAGTTCATTAAGTATAAGGTTTTTATTACTCTGGTCATTTGTAGATGTAAGTTGAATAAGTATAAGGTTTTTATTACTCTGGTCATTCCTAGATGTAAATTTTATAAGTATAAGGTATTTATGACTGTGGCTATTTGTAGATGTAAGTTGAATAAGTATAAGGTTTTTATTACTCTGGTCATTTCTAGATGTATGTTGAATAAGTATAAGGTTTTTATTACTCTGGTCATTTCTGATTGTAAGCTGAACAAGTATAAGGTTCTTTTTACTCTGGTCATTTCTAGATGTATGTTGAATAAGTACATGGTTTTTATTCCTCTGGTCATTTCTAGATGTATGTTGAATAAGTACAAGGTTTTTAATACTCTGGTTATTTCTGATTGTAAGCTGAACAAGTATAAGGTTCTTTTTACTCTGGTCATTTCTAGATGTATGTTGAATAAGTACGTGGTTTTTATTACTCTGGTCATTTCCAGATGTATGTTGAATAAGTACAAGGTTTTGATTACTCTGGTCATTTCTAGATGTATGTTGAATAATTACAAGATTTTTATTACCCTGGTCATTTCTAGATGAAAGCTCAATAAATATAAGGTTTTTATTACTCTGGTCATTTCTAGATGAAAGCTCAATAAGTTTAAGGTTTTTATGACTGTGGTCATTTCTAAATGTATGTTGAATAAGTACAAGGTTTTTATTACTCTGGTCATTTCTAGATGTAAGCTCAATAAATATAAGGTTTTTATTACTCTGGTCATTTCTAGATGAAAGCTCAATAAGTTTAAGGTTTTTATTACTCTGGTCATTTCTAAATGTATGTTGAATAAGTACAAGGTTTTTATTACTCTGGTCATTTCTAGATGAAAGCTCAATAAGTTTAAGGTTTTTATTACTCTGGTCATTTCTAGATGAAAGCTCAATAAGTTTAAGGTTTTTATTACTCTGGTCATTTCTAAATGTATATTGAATAAGTACAAGCTTTTTATTCCTCTGGTCATTTTTAGTTGAAAGCTCGATAAATATAAGGTTCTTTTTACTCTGCTCATTTCTAAATGTATGTTGAATAAGTACAAGGTTTTTATTACTCTGGTCACTTCTAGATGAAAGCTCAGTAAGTTTAAGGTTTTTATTACTCTGGTCATTTCTAGATGAAAGCTCAATAAGTTTAAGGTTTTTATTACTCTGGTCATTTCTAAATGTATGTTGAATAGGTACAAGGTTTTTATTACTCTGGTCATTTCTAAGTGAAAGCTCCATAAATATAAGGTTCTTTTTACTCTGGTCATTTCTAAATGTATGTTGAATAAGTACAAGGTTTTTATTACTCTGGTCATTTCTAGATGTAAGCTCGATAAATATAAGGTTTTTATTACTCTGGTCGTTTCTGGATGTAATTTGAATAAACATAAGGTTGTTTTTACTCCGGTCATTTCTAGATGTATGTTGAATAAGTATAAGGTTTTTATTACTCTGGTCATTTCTAGATGTAAGTTGAAAAAGTATAAGGTATTTATTACTCTGGTCATTTCTAGATGTAAGTTGAATAAGTATTAGGTTTCTATTACTCTAGTCATTTCTAGATGTAAGTTGAATAAGTATAAGGCTTTTTTTACTCTAGTCATTTGTAGATGTAAGTTGAATAAGTATAAGGTTTTTATTACCCTGGTCATTTCTAGATGTAAGTTGAATATGTATAAGGTTTTTATTACTCTGGTCATTTGTAGATGTAAGTTGAATAAGTATAAGGTTTTTATTACTGTGTTTATTTCTAGATGTAAGTTCATTAAGTATAAGGTTTTTATTACCCTGGTCATTTGTAGATGTAAGTTGAATAAGTATAAGGTTTTTATCACTCTGGTCATTCCTAGATGTAAATTTTATAAGTATAAGGTATTTATGACTGTGGTTATTTGTAGATGTAAGTTGAATAAGTATAAGGTTTTTATTACTCTAGTCATTTGTGGATGTAAGTTGAATAAGTATAAGGTTTTTATTAATCTGGTCAGTTCTAGATGTATGTTGAATAAGTATAAGGTTTTTATTTCTCTGGTCATTTCTGATTGTAAGCTGAACAAGTATAAGGTTCTTTTTACTCTGGTCATTTCTAGATGTATGTTGAATAAGTACATGGTTTTTATTCCTCTGGTCATTTCTAGATGTATGTTGAATAAGTACAAGGTTTTTATTACTCTGGTAATTTCTGATTGTAAGCTGAACAAGTATAAGGTTCTTTTTACTCTGGTCATTTCTAGATGTATGTTGAATAAGTACATGATTTTTATTACTCTGGTCATTTCCAGATGTATGTTGAATAAGTACAAGGTTTTTATTACTCTGGTCATTTCTAGATGTATGTTGAATAAGTACAAGATTTTTATTACTCTGGTCATTTCTAGATGAAAGCTCAATAAATATAAGGTTTTTATTACTCTGGTCATTTCTAGATGAAAGCTCAATAAATATAAGGTTTTTATGACTGTGGTCATTTCTAGATGAAAGCTCAATAAGTTTAAGGTTTTTATTACTCTGGTCATTTCTAAATGTATGTTGAATAAGTACAAGCTTTTTATTCCTTTGGTCATTTCTAGTTGAAAGCTCGATAAATATAAGGTTCTTTTTACTCTGGTCATTTCTAAATGTATGTTGAATAAGTACAAGGTTTTTATTACTCTGGTCATTTCTAGATGAAAGCTCATTAAGTTTAAGGTTTTTATTACTCTCGTCATTTCTAGATGAAAGCTCAATAAGTTTAAGGTTTTTATTCCTCTGGTCATTTCTAAATGTGTGTTGAATAAGTACAAGGTATTTATTACTCTGGTCAGTTCTAGTGAAAGCTCGATAAATATAAGGTTCTTTTTACTCTGGTCATTTCTAAATGTATGTTGAATAAGTACAAGGTTTTTATTACTCTGGTCATTTCTAGATGTAAGCTCGATAAATATAAGGTTTTTATTACTCTGGTCGTTTCTGGATGATGATGATAATGGTGTTTAAGGGCGCTCAACCGCCGAGGTCATAAGCGCCCTTACTATTAAAACTTGGCAATAGGCAGTAAGAAAATACCAAAAAAAGAAGAAAAAAAAAAAAACACAAGTAAAAGAGCTAACACAGTTGAAATGGAAGTAAAGGAACGGTCCAGCCCTCTAAACAGAGCTGGATATAAAACTCCATCTAAAATCAACACATTGAAATTAAAAGAGATTAAAAAAAAACTGCTATCACACTAAAACGTCAAGGTAAAAGAAAGTTTTGCTAAAAATTTAAAAACCCTGTCCACTGCTCTTGGGTCATCTGCCAGGACCTCAGCAAGAGAGGCCGGCATGCCCATAGATGACCGAATGAGTGCCAGGTGACCACACTCCAGCAACACATGACGAACTGTCTGTGCTCCCCACAAGCGCACAGACAGGAGCAGGTTCACGTTTAAAAAGGTAACTGTGAGTAAAAATACAGTGGCCAATTCTTAGCCGAGCTAGTACTACCTCCTCCCGGCGGAATAAACGAGAGGAGGTTACCCAGTTGACAGGGAGGTCCTTCACCTCTTGCAGCTTATTACCACGGAGAGCCGACCACTCCGCATGCCAAGTCGAAAAAACGGCTCTCTGTACAGCCACTCTAAAATCTTCTGCTGTTGAATGGGTAATCGTAACCCTGGGCGCTGTGACTGCCGATTTCGCTGCCAAATCCGCCGTGTCATTCCCTGGCAAGCCAACGTGTCCAGGAATCCATGCGCACTCCACATTAAAACCAGAAGTGTGCAAAATGTGGAGAACGTCCTGGATGCGCTGCACCAAAGGATGGTAATTGTACAGCTCACGAATGCTCTGAAGGGCACTAAGGGAATCACTAAGAATAAGGCAGTCACCTAATTTTCGACGTCGAATATACAGAAGGGCTTGATAAATAGCATATAGCTCGGCAGAATATATAGATGTGTAACTAGGCAAACCGTAAGTAGAAGTTGCGGTGCCAGTTACAAAGGCACATCCAACACCGTCGGGGCTCTTACTACCATCGGTGTAAATACAAATACGGCCACTGTATTTGGATAAAAATTCTAAAAAGCAACGACGAATACTATCAAGATGCGTAACAGATTTCCCGTAGAGCGTCATCCCGAGATCGACATGGGAGGTAGCGCGTAACCAAGGGGGGTGTATACTCTCTCCCTTGGATAACAGCCGAGGAATGTCAACATGGTGCTGGCGTAGAAGCTCGCGGAAACGAAAACCTGCTGGCCTGGGGCTCAGAGAGCGGAGGCAGTATCGCTCGTGCAGCTCAGGGGAGAAAAACGCGTGATAAGTTGGATGCCCAGGCATACACTTCAGCCCACAGCCATAATTAGCAAGCAGGACATCACGCCGACAACGCAGAGGAGGTTCTCCCGATTCGGCGTAGAGGCTAACAACTGGGCTCGTTGGAAAAGCTCCAACGGCGACACGGATGCCCTGGTTATGGACTGTGTCTAACCTTCTGAGCACTGAAGGTCGAGCTGAAGAATACACAATGCTGCCATAGTCCAACTTCGAACGAATCACAGCACGATAAAGACGGAGCAATGCCGTCCGATCCGCACCCCAAGACTTGCCACTTAGTATCCGTAAAAGATTTAGAGAACGGTCACATCGTGCTCTAAGCTGTGCTATTTGTGGTGCCCAACAAAGTTTCCGATCGAAGATCAAACCAAGGAATCTCGCCTCGTCTGCGAAAGGAAGTAAATCTGGCCCGAGTCGAAGAGACGGCGGCATTTGCCACTTACGGCGCCAGAAGTTAACGCAGACTGTCTTCTCAGCGGAGAAACGAAAACCGTGTTTCGAGCTCCATGCATAGAGATTGTCCAAACACCGCTGGAGACGGCGTTCCAAAAACGGTGTACGCTGAGAAGTACAGAAGATGGCAAAGTCGTCCACGAATAAACAGGAAGAGACACCTTGAGGCACACATAGTGATATGGAATTTATCGCAATAGCAAATAGAGTCACTCTGAGTACCGAGCCCTGCGGCACTCCGTTCTCTTGAATAAAATGGTTAGAAAAAACTGAACCCACCCTCACTCGAAAAACGCGGTCCCGCATAAACTCCTGAATGACCAACGGTAGGCGTCCACGTACGTTCCAGTTGTGCAGAGAACGCAATATTCCCGCCCGCCAACACGTGTCGTAGGCCTTCTCGAGGTCAAAAAATATCCCAACTGTGGGGCTGTTCTTAAGAAACCCGTCCATAATCTGAGTTGACAGAGAGACAAGGTGGTCAGCAGTTGAACGTCGTCGTCGAAAGCCACACTGGATGTACGTCAGAAGATTGTGGGATTCCAGCCACCACACCAACCGTCCATTGATCATGCGTTCCATCACCTTGCACACGCAACTGGTGAGGGAAATAGGACGGTAACTGGAAGGAAGATGGCGGTCCTTTCCAGGTTTAAGAATGGGTATGATGGTGGCCTCCCGCCACTTGTCTGGAAAAATGCCATCAACCCAGACACGATTATAGACCTCCAGTAGGAAATCTTTGCCATCAGGAGAGAGATGTTGCAACATTTGGACGTGGATACCATCTGGACCTGGTGCTGAGTGTCGTGAAGAGGAGAGTGCATTGTCTAGCTCTGCCAGGGTGAAAAGGCGATTATAATCCTCAAGGATGCCAGAAAGAAACGAGAATTCTTGAGATTCCACCTGATTCTTTACTGTAAGAAACTCAGGGGAATAATTGCCTGAGCTAGACACCTGAGCGAAAGCACTGCCTAAAGTATTCGCCACGTCAAATGTATCAACAACGGCTCCGGTAGGTGTTTTGAGACCGGCGATGGGCATATGGTTCGGTTTCCCAGCCACACGTCTTAACTTATCCCATACGACAGAGGAAGGTGTATGTCGATTAAAGGAACCCACGAATTTATTCCATGACATCTTTTTGCTATCCTTAATAACCCGCCTAGAATGTGCACGCATCCGTTTATAGTGTATCAGGTTATCCAGTGTAGGAAAACGCTGGAAAACCCGTAGAGCTCGTCTGCGAGCGCGAATAGCATCCCGACAGTCATCGGTCCACCAAGGTACCGGAAATCGACGGCTGTAGCCAGTCGAACGCGGAATGGATTGCTCAGCAGCAGAAAGAATGGTCCCTGTGAGATGTTCGACCAAGAGGTTCACAGAGTCGTGCTCATCGTAGCTAAATTCAGCCAAGTGGGAGTACAGTTCCCAGCTGGCGTGGTCTAGGCGCCAACTAGGTAAACGGGTGGAACATACAACAGGTGTCAAGACACTAATACGACAAGGAAAGTGGTCACTAGAATGCAAATCCGAGATGATATTCCAGCATAAGGTGACTGCCAGCTGAGGGGAACAAATTGCAATGTCAATGTGTGAAAAACTATGAAATGCGTCAGATAAAAAAGGTGGGCTCTCCGGTGTTCAAGAGAGCAAGATTCTGACTATCCAAGAAGTCTTTAAGTAGCGTACCTCTCGCACAAGCCCAAGAAGAGCCCCAAAGAGGGTGATGGGCATTCACGTCGCCTACCAATAAAAAGGGTGGTGGCAACTGCAAAATGAGGTGTTCTAAGTCGCTGTGCGAGAGGTCCGCAGATGGAGGCAAATAGATACTGCAAATGGTGAATGAAGCGGAGGGTAGCTTAATGCTGACAGCAACGGACTGGATTGCAGATTGTATGGGTACGGAGTTGGCAAAAATATCATCTCGAATAAGCATCATAGTGCCCCCATGTGCCGGGACACCGTCCTCCGGGGATAAATCACATCGTACGGAGGAGTACTGCCTGATGGTAACGGTGTCCTGTGGACGGAGCTTCGTCTCTTGTAAGCATACAGCCAAGGGTTCATGCTGGCGCAGCAACAAGTCAAGCTCTGGTCGATGTGGTCGAATTCCGCGTATGTTCCAATGGAGGATAGCCATTGAGTATATTATGGGATAAGTTTCAAATCGAAAGACGCTTCTGCAGATTGGGATTAGCTGGTCGGTTCAATTTGTTCTTCTTAGGCGTTGGGCTAGTACTATTTTCAGGAGCACGATCCTACCGTTTCCGCACTGTCCCTCTGGCAGTGGCGGCAGAATCCTCCTGGTCCATCTCCTCCACAAGGGAGGTCCCTTTTTCAAGAGCAAATTTCGGTCCGAGTAGTTCGAACCGATTGGATGTGCTGATCGGCGAAGACGGCCGTCGCCGATTCACGCCCTCCTCCCCAGGTGACCCTTCAGAGGAGGATACACGTGTGGAGTTGCGTGTACTTTTCCTACCCTTAGATGACTTGGTAATAGATTGCACATTCTCTTTCAAGAAGTCTTGTCGTACATACTTGGTCTTAAACTGTTTTTCCGGGGCAGAAGACGTCGTGAATTTACCAACTTTAGTTCCAAAGGTCGAGGCTTTCGGTGACAACTGTGCAGGACTATTCTGTAAGCTGGCGGATTTGGCAGATGTTGATACCAACTTGGGTGTAGGTGCCGAAGGCTTTGGCAGCGCTTGGGCTAAAATAACCTTTTCCGCAATTGTAGCCCCGTTAATATCGCCGGTCTGTGTTGCGATTTCCCGACGCGGTACCGGTTTAGCTGCAACTGAGCTATAGGTACCGGACCTCGGGGCAGAGGGTTGGCGGAGTCGCAGGAGCTTCCGGGTTTCCAAGAAGGACACCTTCTCTTTCACCCGTATCTCCTGGATCGCTCGTTCCTCTGCAAAACGGGGGCAGTCTCGCGAACTAGATGGGTGTTCCCCGTTACAGTTCACACACGATGGAGCTGAAGCACAAGCCCCATCGTGGGAGATGTCACCGCAGTGGACGCAGGTGGACTTGCCGGTACACAACTCACTAGTGTGACCAAAACGTTGGCATTTAAAGCACCTCAGCGGATTGGGTATATAAGGCCTAACTTCGATGGCTTCATACCCTGCCCTAATCTTTTGAGGCAGATCAACCCGATCAAAAGTAAGAAACAGGGTACGAGTAGGCAGGAATTCACCGTTGATCTTACGTTGTACCCGATAAACAGCTGAGACACCCTGAGTCGCAAGATTTTCTTGGATCTCCTCAATGGACAAACCGTCCAACGCGCGGGTTGTTATTACACCGCGGGAGGAGTTCAGCGACTTGTGCACCTCGACCTTCACTGGATAGCTGGCTAACATGGTGGCTTTAAGTATTCTTGCAGCTTGCAAGGCGGAGTTGGCTTCGACAAGAAGTGTACCATTGCGAGCACGAACGCAGGATTTAACAGGACCAGCAATGGCATCGAGACCCTTTTGGATAGTAAAAGGGCTCACCGTAAGGAACTTCTTACCTTCCTCTGTCCTATGAATAACCAAGTAGCGAGGACCACATGACTCGACTACTTCCTTTCCAACGTTTGCATTTAAATTAAGGGGTTTTGGTTTTGGTGCCATAAAAAAATGGTATAAATTCATCCCCCAGTGCTCCCCACCCATCACGGAGCCCAACGAGGGGTCACCCCACTGGGGTGACAGGGCTACACACGGGATATAGCGGGCTCGCCGTCCCACTCACCCTGGAGTTCGGTGTAATACCTAGTCCTGGCCGATTGACTAGGAGTGGGTTAGTCCCTAGCCTCCCGTTTAGGCAAATCAGAAACCAAAGCGGTGTATTAGGCTGTGCACCCTCCCCAGTTACTGAAAGACAGAAGCCCAGGCTCAGGTACGCAACCCTCAACAAACCAGGATATTCCTTTTCACTGACACGGGTCTCCACGCACGGCCTACACGTGGGTGGGCATTTGGACCTACTGACTCCCTCACACCACTCTGAGGTTGCCCACAGAGGGAGTCAAGGTGGCTCGGGACCTCGGGTGCACCTAACCCGTACCTACCGTAGTAGGCCCCTGTGGGGTTTCTGGATGTAATTTGAATAAACATAAGGTTGTTTTTACTCCGGTCATTTCTAAATGTATGTTGAATAAGTATAAGGTTTTTATTACTCTGGTCATTTCTAGGTGTAAGTTGCATAAGTGTAAGGTTTTTATTACTCTGGTCATTTCTAGATGTAAGTTGAATAAGTATAAGGCTTCTATTACTCTAGTCATTTCTAGATGTAAGTTGAATAAGTATAAGGTTTTTATTACTCTAGTCATTTGTAGATGTAAGTTGAATAAGTATAGGGCTTTTATTACTCTGGTCATTTCTAGATGTAAGTTTAATATGTATAAGGTTTTTATTACTCTGGTCATTTGTAGATGTAAGTTGAATAAGTATAAGGTTTTTATTACTCTGGTCATTGGTAGATGTAAGTTGAATAAGTATAAGGTTTTTATTACTGTGTTTATTTCTAGATGTAAGTTCATTAAGTATAAGGTTTTTATTACTCTGGTCATTTGTAGATGTAAGTTGAATAAGTATAAGGTTTTTATTACTCTGGTCATTCCTAGATGTAAATTTTATAAGTATAAGGTTTTTATTACTCTAGTCATTTGTGGATGTAAGTTGAATAAGTATAAGGTTTTTATTACTCTGGTCAGTTCTAGATGTATGTTGAATAAGTATAAGGTTTTTATTTCTCTGGTCATTTCTGATTGTAAGCTGAACAAGTATAAGGTTCTTTTTACTCTGGTCATTTCTAGATGTATGTTGAATAAGTACATGGTTTTTATTCCTCTGGTCATTTCTAGATGTATGTTGAATAAGTACAAGGTTTTTATTACTCTGGTTATTTCTGATTGTAAGCTGAACAAGTATAAGGTTCTTTTTACTCTGGTCATTTCTAGATGTATGTTGAATAAGTACATGATTTTTATTACTCTGGTCATTTCCAGATGTATGTTGAATAAGTACAAGGTCTTTATTACTCTGGTCATTTCTAGATGTATGTTGAATAAGTACAAGATTTTTATTACTCTGGTCATTTCTAGATGAAAGCTCAATAAGTTTAAGGTTTTTATGACTGTGGTCATTTCTAAATGTAAGTTGAATAAGTACAAGGTTTTTATTACTCTGGTCATTTCTAGATGAAAGCTCAATAAGTTTAAGGTTTTTATGACTGTGGTCATTTCTAGATGAAAGCTCAATAAATTTAAGGTTTTTATTACTCTGGTCATTTCTAAATGTAATGTGAATAAGTACAAGCTTTTTATTCCTCTGGTCATTTCTAGTTGAAAGCTCGATAAATATAAGGTTCTTTTTACTCTGGTCATTTCTAAATGTATGTTGAATAAGTACAAGGTTTTTATTACTCTGGTCATTTCTAGATGTAAGCTCAATAAATATAAGGTTTTTATTACTCTGGTCATTTCTAAACGAAAGCTCAATAAGTTTAAGGTTTTTATTACTCTGGTCATTTCTAGATGAAAGCTCAATAAGTTTAAGGTTCTTATTACTATGGTCATTTCTAAATGTATGTTGAATAAGTACAAGTTTTTTATTACTCTGGTCATTTCTAGTTGAAAGCTCGATAAATATAAGGTTCTTTTTACTCTGGTCATTTCTAAATGTATGTTGAATAAGTACAAGGTTTTTATTACTCTGGTCATTTCTAGATGTAAGCTCGATAAATATAAGGTTTTTATTACTCTGGTCGTTTCTGGATGTAATTTGAATAAACATAAGGTTGTTTTTACTCCGGTCATTTCTAGATGTATGTTGAATAAGTATAAGGTTTTTATTACTCTGGTCATTTCTAGATGTAAGTTGAATAAGTATAAGGTTTTTATTACTCTGGTCATTTCTAGATGTAAGTTGAATAAGTATAAGGTTTCTATTACTCTAGTCATTTCTAGATGTAAGATGAATAAGTATAAGGTTTTTATTACTCTAGTCATTTGTAGATGTAAGTTGAATAAGTATAAGGTTTTTATTACCCTGGTCATTTCTAGATGTAAGTTGAATATGTATAAGGTTTTTATTACTCTGGTCATTTGTAGATGTAAGTTGAATAAGTATAAGGTTTTTATTACTCTGGTCATTTGTAGATGTAAGTTGAATAAGTATAAGGTTTTTATTACTGTGCTTATTTCTAGATGTAAGTTCATTAAGTATAAGGTTTTTATTACTCTGGTCATTTGTAGATATAAGTTGAATAAGTATAAGGTTTTTATTACTCTGGTCATTCCTAGATGTAAATTTTATAAGTATAAGGTATTTATGACTGTGGTTATTTGTAGATGTAAGTTGAATAAGTATAAGGTTTTTATTACTCTAGTCATTTGTGGATGTAAGTTGAATAAGTATAAGGTTTTTATTACTCTGGTCATTTCTAGATGTAAGTTGAATAAGTATATGGTTTTTATGACTGTGGTTATTTCTAGATGTAAGTTTAATAAGTATAAGGTTTTCATGACTGTGGTCATTTCTAGATGTAAGTTGAATAAGTATAAGGTTTTTATGACTGTGGTTATTTCTAGATGTAGGTTGAAAAAGTATAAGGTTTTTATTACTCCAGTCATCTGTGGATGTAAGTTGAATATGTATAAGGTTTTTATTACTCTGGTCATTTCTAGATGTAAGTTGAATAAGTATAAGGTTTTTATTACACTGGTCGTTTCTAGATGTAAGTTGAATAGGTATAAGGTTTTTATTACCCTAGTCATTTCTAAATGTGATTTGAATAAGTATAAGGTTTTTATGACTGTGGTTATTTCTAGATGTAAGTTGAATAAGTATAAGGTTTTTATTACTCTAGTCATTTCTAGATGTAAGTTGAATAAGTATAACATTTTTATGACTGTGGTTATTTCTAGATGTAGGTTCAGTAAGTATAAGGTTTTTATTACTCTGGTCGTTTCTAGATGTAAGTTGAATAAGTTTAAGGTTTTTATTACTCTAGTCATTTCTAGATGTAAGTTGAATAAGTATAAGGTTTTTATGACTGTGGTTATTTCTAGATGTAAGTTGAATAAGTATAGGGTTTTTATGACTGTGGTTATTTCTAGATGTAGGTTGAATAAGTATAAGGTTTTTATTACTCTGGTCGTTTCTAGATGTAAGTTGAATAAGTATAAGGTTTTTATTACTCCAGTCATTTCTAGATGTAAGTTGAATAAGTATAAGGTTTTTATGACTGTGTTTATTTCTAGTTGTAAGTTGAATAAGTATAAGGTTTTTATGACTGTGATTATTTCTAGATGTAAGTTGAATAGGTATAAGATTTTTATTACTCCAGTCATTTCTAGATGTAAGTTCATTAAGTATAAGGTTTTTATGACTGTGGTGAATAAGCATAAGGTTTTTATGACTGTGTTTATTTCTAGATGTACGTTCAATAAGTATAAGGTTTTTATGACTGTGGTTGAATAAGTATAAGGTTTTTATGACTGTGGTTATTTCTAGATGTAGGTTGAATAATTATAAGGTTTTTATGACTGTGGTTATTTCTAGATGTAAGTTGAATAAGTATAAGGTTTTTATTACTCTGGTGATTTCTAGATGTAAGTTGAATAAGTATAAGGTTTTTATTACTCTGGTGATTTCTAGATGTAAGTTGAATAAGTATAAGGTTTTTATTACTCTAGTCATTTCTAGATGTAAGTTGAATAAGTATAAGGTTTTTATTACTCTAGTCATTTCTAGATGTAAGTTGAATAAGTATAAGGTTTTTATTACTCTGGTCATTTCTAGATGTAAGTTGAATAAGTATAAGGTTGTTATGACTCTGTTTATTTCTAGATGTAAGTTGAATAAGTATAAGGTTGTTATGACTCTGTTTATTTCTAAATGTAAGTTGAATAAGTATAAGGTTTTTATGACTGTGTTTATTTCTACATGTAAGTTGAATAAGTATAAGGTTTTTATGACTGTGGTTATTTCTAAATGTAAGTTCAATAAGTATAAGGTTTTTATGACTGTGGTTGAATAAGTATAAGGTTTTTATGACTGTGGTTATTTCTAGATGTAAGTTGAATAAGTATAAGGTTGTTATGACTCTGTTTATTTCTAGATGTAAGTTGAATAAGTATAAGGTTTTTATGACTGTGGTTATTTCTAGATGTAAGTTGAATAAGTATAAGGTTGTTATGACTCTGGTTATTTCTAGATGTAAGTTGAATAAGTATAAGGTTTTTATGACTGTGGTTATTTCTAGATGTAAGTTGAATAAGTATAAGGTTTTTATGACTGAGTTTATTTCTGGATGTAAGTTCAATAAGTATAAGGTTTTTATTACTGTGTATATTTCTAGATGTAAGTTGAATAAGTATAAGGTTTTTATGACTGTGGTTATTTCTCGATGTAAGTTGAATAAGTATAAGGTTTTTATAACTCTGTTTATTTCTAGATGTAAGTTGAATAAGTATAAGGTTGTTATGACTCTGGTTATTTCTAGATGTATGTTGAATAAGTATAAGGTTTTTATGACTGTGGTTATTTCTTGATGTAAGTTCAATAAGTATAAGGTTTTTATTACTGTGTATATTTCTAGGTGTAAGTTGAATAAGTATAAGGTTTTTATGACTGTGTTTATTTCTGGATGTAAGTTGAATAAGTATAAGGTTTTTATGACTGTGTTTATTTCTGGATGTAAGTTGAATAAGTATAAGGTTTTTATGACTGTTTATTTCTAGATGTAAGTTGAATAAGTATAAGGTTTTTATGACCGTGGTTATTTCTAGATGTAAGTTGAATAAGTATAAGGTTTTTATGACTGTGGTTATTTCTAGATGTAAGTTGAATAAGTATAAGGTTTTTATGACTGTGGTTATTTCTAGATGTAAGTTGAATAAGTATAAGGTTTTTATTACTGTGTTTATTTCTAGATGTAAGTTGAATAAGTATAAGGTTTCTATTACTCTAGTCATTTCTAGATGTAAGTTGAATAAGTATAAGGTTTTTATACTGTGTTTATTTCTAGATGTAAGTTGAATAAGTATAAGGTTTTTATTACTGTGTTTATTTCTAGATGTAAGTTGAATAAGTATAAGGTTTTTATGACTGTGGCTATTTCTAGATGTAAGTTGAATAAGTACAAGGTTTTTATGACTGTAGTTATTTCTAGATGTAAGTTGAATAAGTATAAGGTTTTTATTACTGTGTTTATTTCTAGATGTAAGTTGAATAAGTATAAGGTTTCTATTACTCTAGTCATTTCTAGATGTAAGTTGAATAAGTATAAGGTTTTTATTACTCTGGTCATTTGTAGATGTAAGTTGAATAAGTATAAGGTTTTTATTACTGTGTTTATTTCTAGATGTAAGTTGAATGAGTATAAGGTTTTTATGACTGTGGTTATTTCTAGATGTAAGTTCAATAAGTATAAGGTTTTTATGACTGTGGTGAATAAGTATAAGGTTTTTATGACTGTGGTTATTTCTAGATGTAAGTTGAATAAGTATAAGGTTTTTATGACTGTGGTTGAATAAGAATAAGGTTTTTATTACTCTGGTCATTTCTAGATGTAAGTTGAATAAGTATAAGGTTTTTATTACTCTGGTCATTTCTAGATGTAAGTTGAATAAGTATAAGGTTTTTATTACTCTGGTCATTTCTAGATGTAAGTTGAATAAGTATAAGGTTTTTATGACTGTGGTTATTTCTAGATGTAAGTTGAATAAGTATAAGGTTTTTATGACTGTGGTTATTTCTAGATGTAGGTTGAATAAATGCAAGGTTTTTATTACTCTGGTCACCTTGTTGGACACCAACTCTGATATTTTCTTTGTATTGACAAGTGATTGTAAAATAGAAACTTATTGCATTATTAAATTCAATTTAAGTGTGCATGTCAAATGTAAACAAGAAAGACATATGGAAAAAATACTAACATATGTAAATTTACCTTATATTATCTAATAATGTAAAAGACTTTAAAATAATGTATTATTACAAATGCTAGCAGATTGCAAAACCTAATCAAATACTAAAAAGATAATAATCATGGTAATAAAGAAGAAAATTTTGAGAAAATGTGAAATTGGGTAGAAATAACACAGATCAAGTGAGAGAATGCTGGTATTGATCAGCAGGGAAATTAAACAAAGAATATTTTGGGAAAATGTTTAAATCAAAAGTTTATTAAGGGCAATTCTAAATGAAATATTTCTGCTACAGGTAGAGTGTGTTTTGATTTGTGACTGTGAATGTTGGAATTGTAAGTGTTCCATTCGCATGACTTTCTCTACCTCTTCTGTAACAAAGTATTGTAGTAGTATCATTTTAGGGAGCAGAACTGCCTCAGTTATTAGCGCCTTGGGGTCAACAAAAAAACTAAAAATTTAAAGATATAAAACAACTATAACCAGGGAGTCATCATAAAGAGGCTACCAGGGCCAGATTTAATCTCAGGGACTGGAACACCACTAAAGGCAAAAAAGGATAAGTAGCTTACAGGTCAGTAAAAAGATAAAACCCGACTGTACATCCTGCAGCGGCCAAGGAAAGTAAAAAGTTCCTCACAAGCACTAGAGTTGTCATCTAGTAGGGTGGGCAGACACAAGGATGCACGCAGTACAGCAAAAAGGTGAGGGTGTCAAAGACTCATTACAGGGAGCACATAGAGGAGCATGTTCCCAACAAAAAAGGTGCTGATGGCTATAACGGCAATAAGTTAAATGTAGGCGAGGAAGTAGTACAGGGGCAGGAAGGGACTTGACTTCTTGATACACACCCCAGACCATTCCATGAACTCGAACATCTGGAGAAATACTGGATCTAAAAACAGCAAGTAATAAAATGGCAGTCTTGGCAGGAGCATCCGCTTACACCCAGGAACCCAAACAAATGAGAGAATGTATCAAAGGATAGTATGGGTCCCTGTAGTGCACAGATAACAAAGTGCCTTAAGTCCTATCCCCGAATAAAAAGAAGAGCTTGATACATACCAAAAGAAAAAAAAACAGTAACAATCCAAAAAAAGATGACATGTATAAATCTGCAAATTAATGACAAAGCAGATCCCATACCATGGTCATTCTTCGAACCATCAGTGTAAATGAAACAGTGGTTTAGAAACTCAGCCTCCAGAAGACTGAGGGCAGAGCATATGATTACTGCATGGATGTCAACCCAAGGTGGAACAGGGTGTTGCAGCATAACCAAGGAGGAAGCAACATCCAAGAGCTGAAAAAGCAAGGCCAGTGGGCTAATACCATTTTGACAATCAGAAAGATGAGTGACCTTGGATAACATAGCTGCAGAGTGGAGGTTCAGCAATTCCTGGGCTAGTCAGAAATGCACCCAGCACCATACAAATCCCGGAATGGTCAACTGGGTGAAGGACTGCCAAAGAGTACACAATGCACCCGTATCAAGACAAAGCTGCAATAGCATGGTGCGATCAGCTCCCCAGGATGCACCACATAAAACATATAAAATATTCAGCCATTGAGAGAAGAGATATGGGATGACCAGCTAAGCTTCCAATCAAACACCAAACTAAAAAGGGCAGCAGTTCCACCCTGAGTAATACAAGACAGCTCATAAGGTTTCCGAAGCCAGAAAAATGGAAACCATTTGCAATGCTCCAACTGTAGATACCATGTACAACAAACTTGAAGGCAATGCTCCAAAAGGAATATGCGCTGTGAGCTGCAATACCAGCAAGAAGACAACCAACAATAGTGAAGACAGATATTCTGTTCATGGGAGCCCACACCTGGTTCACCATGAAGGCCAGAGTTTGAAACTTTCATAGAAATTCATTATTCAGATGTGAGTCAGGAGGGAGACAGCCACATTGAATGTTTCTCAGATTCGAGCCACCTTCGTAACCGTCCATTGACCATCACTTTACAAACCACTCTTGTGAGTGGGATAGGGCGGTAACTGGAAGGAAGTCTATGATAATTTCCCAGTTTTAATAAGGGAACAACGGTAGCTTCCCGTCAAGCTCTAGGAAACACACTCTCGTTCCAAATGTGGTTATAGTGGCTCAGGAGATAAAAGTTTACTGTCAGAAGAGAGGTGCTATGGATACCACCGAGTCTTGGGGTGGAGTGCCAAGAAGGTGCTAAAGAGGCATCCAGTGCACTTGGTGTCAGAGGACCAGAAAGAGACGCACTGCGACTCCGGCTCTGCCTTAATGGCACAAAATGCTGGGTGATGATTGGACACATTTGCCAACATGCTACCAAGGGCATTTGGAACTGGAACAACGGTTTCAGTTCCCACGAGAAGCCCCGCTATTGTGAATGAGGCTGCTTACCAGCAATACAGCAGAGTTTATCACACACAATGGATGAAGGTGTTGTGCGATTAAAAATAGCAACAATTCTTAATAATTCGAGCGTAAGTTTGTTTAAAAGTGATCAAATGCTCCAGCGCAGGGTAATGTTGAAATAACCTAACAGCCCTCCTACGATCACGAATAGCATTGCAGCACTCGACAGTCCCTCAAGGGACCAGTAATCGTCTAGTGTAGGAAATTCATTGTTTGGAAATGGAGATTACAACTGAAATTAAGTGCTTGACCATATGGTCAAACTCATGGTTTTGAAAACAGCCAGAGCAGAAAAGAGAGTCCAGTATCACTCAGACAGTTGCCTAGTGTCCAGACGTGATGAGGGAATGTGATGTGAGAATACAACAGCAATGAGTGTCACATACTACATTCCATTGGAAGTGCTGAGCATGCTGTGCTGAGCAAACACAGAGTCCAGTGTCACTCAGACAACTAGCAAGTGTTTGGACATGATGAGGGAATGTGATGTGAGAATACAACAGCAATGAGTGTCACGTACTACATTCCATTGGAAGTGCTGAGCAAGCTGTGCTGAGCAAACACAGAGTCCAGTGTCACTCAGACAACTAGCAAGTGTCTGGACATGTTGAGGGAATGTGATGTGAGAATACAAGGGCAATGAGTGGCAGATACTACATTCCATTGGAAGTGCTGAGCATGCTGTGCTGAGCAAACACAGAGTCCAGTGTCACTCAGACAACTAGCAAGTGTCTGGACATGTTGAGGGAATGTGATGTGAGAATACAAGGGCAATGAGTGGCAGATACTACATTCAGGGTGTCCAGCAAACTATCCTCAAGAAATTCCCTGACTTTTCCATACCATGAGATAAATTTTCCCTGACCGAAAAAAAACCCAGCTAAACGCAATTAAAACAAAAGTAAAATTTCTTGTCAGTGTCATTAGACATAAAAGTACTCTGGCTTGTGGCCTATGATCTACTGGACATTCTTTTTCTGGATGTTTTGTTCAAAATGTATTAGATATCTTCAGAGGTATAGCCAAAGTACTCTCTTGCTAATCGCATTAAGTTACGCCAATATTAGCAAAAGAGTACTTCAGCCATACCACTAAAGATGCTCAACAAAGCTTCGGATGAAATGTCTGGAAGAGGAATACCCACAAGCCCAATGAAGTATACTTACAATATAATATTTACTTAATTACAATAGTTAAAATTAATAAGTTAATAACTCACCTATTAACCTGTAATTGGAGATCATAGGTACCATAAATTATACATAACAATGTAAACTAATATTTACATTTATTCAAATTATTTACACTGTCAGAATTCCATGTTAACTCATACTACTAAGCTTTTTAATTTCTTCAGTTAAAACTTCTGCTTCTTGGAGAGCATCTTTTAGAAGCTTAGCTTTTTTGGCCTCTTAACATTTTCACTTCTGTGAGTGCTCTTCTTTTTTCCATAGCTCTCTTATCTTTCTCTGTCATAGCCTGGAGGAAGAAATAATTGCTAATTACAAGAAGGAACCATTTCACCAGTAAAAATAATTTTGGAACAAATCATTTAAATCAAATAAAACACCCCAAATGGAAACTTGTGCCCATCAATAATGTGTTTTTAAGAGTTATTAATACAGTTTTAAAAACCATAACTGAAAATAATTTGTAAGTTTTTTAAAAAATTAGGGGCATCATGAAGTGGGGCAGAGGGGTAAACTTCCCCCTAAGCTAGAAAAATAATTAGGATATTGGCTTATAATTGATGATGTACTTATAATACAAATGTGTCACATTTATTAAACCAAAGAAAAATTTATTTTAGGATAAACGTGTCATTAAAATTCACTTAAACTCAAGAAACTCAGGAACGTCCCCCCGCTCCAATTAGAAACTGAAATGGTGCTTCTGCACAAAATCAAGCATTTTTCAGCAGTGATGATGATAAAAATAGGGGAAATGGAGCTAATGGTAGATTGGAGGAATTATCTGTGTGCAAATGAAAAGCCATAAATTACAGGCAAAATCTTACTCTTGAGAAAAACTGATTGTCCGCAAAACATGAACTTTCCGATTTCACATAACGCTTTTAAATATTAGCCGTTTTATTTGTAATAATGTTTCCCAGAAGTATACCAGAATTCCAATTTGCAATGCAATCCTCCCCCCCCCCCTTGCAATGGAATTAACATAAGTGAGAATCAAATTGGGACTTTTCAAACAATATCAAAATAAGGTAGCAAATAGAAGCTGTGTAGTGATACTGAAATCATTTTACATACCTATACATTTTATGACAAGTTTGAGACTGGCAAACTCTTATGCAGGCCGTGCCGTGGCCGAGTGGTCAGACCACTTGCCTCTCACCAAGACAGCCCGGGTTCGGTCCCAAGTGACCGCATGTGAGATTTGTGGTGGACAAAGCAGCGCAGAGGCGGGTTCTCTGGTTTCCCCTGCCATCACATTCCACCGGTGCTCCATCTTCATGTATCATCGGTTTCATCGACTGCGCTTCCAGAGCAGTAAAAGCGGGCATTAAACACAAAAAAAAAACAAAAAAAAAAAAAAAAAAACAACAACAACAACTCTTATGCTGGAATTATAATGTACTTGATGCGACGTAACTTGAAAGTGTAAAATACTGTATTAAACACACCTATTTAGGGCTAAATTAACATGACAACCTAATTTTTTGATGGTGTCAAATTTTTCCTTCCCATTACCTATGTTAAGTGATGGCACATATTGTTTAGCATATAACTGAAATTTTGGTAACTATGGTAACTTCTATGGCATTTATGCACAGTGAAACATTCAAAGCAATTAATATTCACCCCATTTTATGGTAAAAACAAGGAAATAATGCTGGAATTACGATGAACTTTACTTAACGTGAAGGATATTACGTGAATTATTCATTAATGAGTGTTTAGCGCCTGCTTTTACTACTTGTGGCACTGAAGATGATGACACTGATGATAAACATAATGAAGATACAGCATCGGTGGAATGCATCGGTGCAGGAAACTGGAGAACCCAGAGAAAACCCGCCCCTGCACTGCTTTGTCCACCACAAATCTCGCATGCTGTTGCTTGGGATCGAACCCAGCCATCTAGGTGAGAGGCAAGTGGTCTAATCACTCGGCCACGGCACGGCCATGTAACGTTAAGTTAAATGCTGTTAAATTCAAGGTCTATTAGGATACACTTACCGTAACAGAAATGACTCCTGGTGGTAGTCCTTATCAACTGTTCGTTCTACGCTTCACACCGATAAGTTATCTACCATCACTTAACATATCGGGAAATTACATTGCGCTAAGTTAAATCACGTTAAATTAATCCTAAATAGCTCCATTTAATACATGTTAAGAGTTTCAAGTTACATCACGTTAAGTTCACGTTACAAAGTTCATCGCTGAAACAAAGCAACTTCCCAATTTCTTTAGTGGCAAAGGATAAAAATTGTTAGGTCACATTGTCGGAAAAATGGCAGCTGGCAAAAAAGGATAAACTTAATTTAAATGACAATGTATTATACTAAATAATTTTACATGATAATCACCACTTACCTTGCAGCAATGTTCTCTCTTGCATTGATTTTCGAGGAGTGAGTCTCACTCAGGTTTTCCTTCTTCTATCACAAGTCAACAATACTTATAATCACGAGTGACAGTACTACGAGCCCGGCACTTGCGCAGTTCACCTTTGGCTATGAGCCATGACAACGGCACATATACAAGGGAAATTCTTAACGGTTTCACACAATTTTACGCCCACGCCACAAATAGCCGTCCCAAATTTAAAGCATTGGGGAAACAAAAAGGTCAACAATTTACCCGATATTTTTATTAAATCCCTGACCTTTCCCTGACTTTTCCCGGGTTTCCCGGTCGCTGGACACCCTGTACGTTCCAGTGGAAGTGGTGTGCTGAACAAACAGAAAGAGCATGGCAGAAGAATCGGAAATGAAAGTTGGTTCACCTGAGTTCAAAACAGCGAGAGCTGTCCCCTGTGCACGGGCCCTAGGGGAAACCCAAATCACGCAGCTGAAGAACAGGTGTCGTGACCATGTCAGTGGTAAGATGATGTCTTCGGATGTTCATATTACATTCCCATGCTTCAGTGTAAGGTCAAATCGCACTAGAAGGTACCAGTGTGGGCCAAAGATAACCAGAGGGTTCACAGTAACAATTGCAGTTTGGCCATATGTATACGAAATACCATTTGTATGCAACGGACTATTACATTTGCCAATAAGACGGTACACCTGGCACACATCTTGGTGTTAAGATAATTTCAGCATCAGAAAGACTATCTAAGCAGGAAGTAGTCACGATGCCTCTACAGATTTGTGAGGAGCCGACTTTCAGGAGCTTCCTGGACTGCTCTTCTTTCCACTAATAGCGTACCATCTTTGGTTGCATTGGCCACTTTTCCTGTCCATTTTGTATTGAATGTAAAAGTCAGATTCTTTATTCACAAGCCAAGCCAGTCAAATGTCGAAGCTTTGCATGGAAGGATCATGATGAAAAACTCTATTCTGGTACTGTCGGTGCCAGCCTGTTGTTATCTGGAGTAGAGAAAAAGGACAGCTAAATACTTTCTGGTCTGTGTCATCCCCTGCCAGACCAATCTCACAGAGTTACCTTCAGCCACTACTGTTGGTCCATATGGATAAACCCTTCACCATGTACAACCACCTGTGGCTCCCCACTTTAAGCCATGCTGCGTATGGATTCATGGGACTTGTGATTGATTACACCACTTCTCCATTAGTGGCGCATGGTTCTAACCCAACAACCTGCATTCTTCTGAATATTAGCACGAGCCAGGGTCCCAAGGAAGCTATGTAGCTGTACATATCAGTATTGAAGGGATCGCTCAACCTTCATGCCGGTTGGAAATGCAGAGAGAGAAAAAAAGATCCCTGTTGATGAGGCAAAAGTGAATAAAGTTAAGAGATGCCAAATAGAATGTTGGTGTGTGAAACACAGAACATATTATAACTTGTGAATAACAGAGCCCTTATACCATAACAGTCCACATGAAACAAATAACAGGAGATATCTCGGAAACAGTTAATTTTACAAATATGATATAGGATATAAATTGTATGTTTCTATCTCTTATGGTTTACCACTTATACAAAAGTCATCCATATTGAAGAAGTCTTTCTACAAAATTCCTAGAAATTGTAACCTATACATTTTGTTTAGCATAAATTTATCTTTAACTTATAGTACTTTAGCCATTTTTGAAAATTTTTTCTTGTAAAGGGTAGATGGAGGAGGTAGGGGAAATTTTCCTGAAAATGTTTGTGTCATATGCTTGAAAGACACTGATAACTACCTGATGTTTGAGTTCTGCTGCTCACACGCAGAAAAATACAGACCATTTTCTACAAATATGATTTTTAAATTAAGGAGGTCCCAAAACATGTATTTCCAGTAACATTTCAGTATCAAATTTTTAGATGGAATACAATACCTTCTCTACCCACCAATTACATTGTACAACATGCTAGAAAAGGTAAAAATTGGAAGCTATGGAGATCAACGATGAAAGTTAAGTGGACTGACAAAAAATAAAACATAAAAATGAAAATAGAATCTTAATATTAACAAATAATAGAACGAATATATTATAACTAACAAATTTCTGAGAGTAAATGTATATTTACTTACTACTGAACTTGCTGTGGCCGTCAATGCTATCCATGGAATGTTTGGGTACTTGGTACGCAAGTATCCCAGTTTCAAAAAGTCAGGGCGAAAATCATGACCCCACTGACTCACACAATGAGCTTCATCCACAACAATGTAGGACAGTTTGTTGAACTTGTGCAGGTAATCCAGCAGAGTCTAAAAAAACAACATGTATTATAATTTAAAGTCTTTATCTACAAGGGACATTTAATAAGTAATGCAACACATTTTCCTTCTCGGCCAATCTTGGTTGAAAAAAATTGAAACTTTGTGTAGGACATCTTTAAACATTCCCGTTTCACCTCATATAGTTTCATTATTTTCCGATATGTGGCAGCGCTATAACTAGTCTACAAAATGGCATCTGTAATGGAGATGCATTCCAAACAGAGAGCAGTTATTGAGTTTCTTTTGGCAGAAAACCAGAGCATCACAGATATTCATAGGTGCTTGTAGAAGTCTACGGAGACCTGGCAGTGGACAAACTGGTATCTGTAACAGAGATGCGTTCCAAACACAGAGCAGCTATTGAGCTTCTTTTGGCAGAAAACAAGAGCAACACAGATATTCATAGGTACTTGTAGAATGTCTATGGAGACCTGACAGTGGACAAAATGATGTCTGTAACGGAGGTGCGTTCCAAACAGAGAGCAGTTATTGAGTTTCTTTTGGCAGAAAACCAGAGCGATACGGATATCCATAGGTGCTTGTAGAATGTCTACAGAGACCTGGCAGTGGACAAAAGCATCATCATGATCATAATAAGCTGATCTCTCGCTATGTTGGAATGTAGGGACTCTCTTATTTGACGGATCACAATCTGACACACTTTTCCACCAGTTGGGGTTCCTAACTGTCAACCATTGAGATCACAGAAGGACGTGGAACCCGAAACTAAACAGCAATCCAAGGAGTGAAACCACACCATAGCCTAAACTGGTAAAGTCATGGAGGGGACCTCTTCAATGTCCTCCCTCAACTCTCAAGTGTACTGTGCTACTCTAAGGAACGACTTCAGCAAGTTCGTAGCCACAAAAATGAAAATGAACTTCTCCTTCTGCACGATAAGCTCACAAAACTTCAGTGGACTGTTCTTCCCCATCCACTCTACAGCCTGGATCTCACACCTGTTTGGCCTTAACAGAGGTAGCACTACGTAGATGATATGGAAATTGTTGACACTTTCTCTGACATAGACCAGTAGAGTAGTACCATACAGGCCTTTCCATCAAGGTGGCATAAGGCCATAGCAATGAACGGAGATTATGTTGAAAAATACAGTTTTATACCCAAAACATTGGGGTATGTCAATCCTGAATAAAACCAACCTCCTTTAAGAAAAAAAAAATATGTGTTGCATTAGGAATTTATTGAACGTCCCTTGTAAATACAAGACAATGTTTTTTAGGGTCATCTTGCATTCAATTTTTCCAAATAGCATATGGGAAAAAAGCAAATTTGCAAAGCCTGGGAGAAGTGCCAAGGTGTTGATGTATTTGACAGGTTTTTCATGCCCTCCAGGATTCTCATTGGGGAAGCCATATCTCTGAATACAGGATTTCCTTTCAAACAGAAAGAAAGAGAGAGAGAGAGTTTTAATTATGCACACCTAAAGGGTATGTTTTTCGAACAAATTTGAATAACATAAAACTTTTTACAACAATATGTTGTTAAATAGAAAATCTTATCCATCATTGTCATTACATGTGTTGTCACCAATATATTTCCACACAATTTCACTAAAAAAAAAAAGTAGTTCCTTAGTGTTAATGAAGTGTCATATCTTGTTTTATATAGATGATATGTTAAACTCTGGAAAATGGAGGTCATCTTGTTTTCGGAAACTTCTCATGTATTTGATTTCTTTTTTAGTTGGAATTCTAACATTCAAAGATAAGTTTTACCTGAACATGTCAGCTTTTGTTCCATGTGATTGTGTATGAATTATCAGAGTGTTGTCAGATGGAATTGCAGGTTATACATGTGTCAAAAGAAGTTAACAACGTTGTTGCTGATACAAAGTGCCTCATGTTTGATCCATCCTCTCGCAGGTAATTCTGCAAGTTGTGTGTTTTCTTACATATGCTACACAGCTAACATTAAGGGATTCCCTGCTAATCCTTTAGTTATTTGCTTATACATTTAACATAAAACAAATGACTGGGAAAATAAGTGGGGATACATACATCACTCATACTGTCCTTTAGAGGCAATTTAGACAAGGAACTGATAAACACAATACTATCATAACACTACTAAAGGATTATATCCAAAAACATGATATTTTTTTTCAAAATATTAATGTTCAAAACTGGGAGGTCGTCTTGCACTCATGATATGCACTAACGTTTCAAACATTGCGGGTGATGCCTGGGGGAAATGTTGCAATGTATATGACAGATTTTGTGTATTCCATTAGCTCTTTACAGGCCTTTGAGCATTCTCATTGGGAAAAACATTACTCTCAAAGACTAGGAAAAGTTAAGAGGGTTTCTAAACATGTTGCCTTAATAGGAAATAGCATTCATAATTGTCGTTACAGCTACGCCATCGTCACATCTCCGTACTCCCTGCTCTGTCTCGCCTGCCCAAAATTTAGACAAATCCAAATACTGTTACTATATATTATATTAATTGAAAATCATATCCATAATCGTCAAAAACCATACAATATGTTATAGTGAATATGTTGAGTAAATAGAAAATCACATTTGTTACAGCTATGTTGTCTATACATTCTCCCACTTGCAAATTCAGTAAAACATTCATTGTTGTCTAATTACAAAATAATCAGTTACACTGCTGCCGCCATCACATTGTACCCATACCGTACATTTCTACACTCACCTCTACCTCAATCACTCAAAACATGAATTTCCGCACAAATTCCATCAAATATATTTAAAAAATAAGAGCTTTAATCAGCTAGAGTGTCTATCAGTTTGTTCAAAATATATGACAAACCTTTAAATTGTCTTTTAATGAAATAACTGAGAAGTTTGAGACAAGTGAGGTAATTCAAATATAATAGTCGGAATAGTGACACTCACCTCACTTACATATGTTTCAAGGGAGCTTGCCCTCTTCTTCAGTTGAGGTCCGACTAATGGCTGAAATTTGTGCACTGTGGTCTGTTATGGTAGAGACATCTGGTATTCTCAGCAGAAGTTCACAATTATGTGGCGATATTTCAAAATTCATCAGCTGGTCTTTATGTTGTGCAATGAGAATATTCTCCCAATGTTGTTTAAGGTTTTAGCAACTTGATGTCTTTTTAGTTTCTCTATATGCACTATGTACATAGTGAATAGAGAAAGTATTGCACTCCACCAAAAAATTTGATACCGAGATTTCACCGGAAATATATGTTTTAGGGCCCCTTTTATCTAAAAAAAGCATTTTCACAAAAAGGTTCATGTGTGTATGTGTGTGTGTCCGTGTGCCAGTGTGTCCGTGTGTCTGTGAAGACGATAACTCAAAAACGAAAAGTCGGTAAAATACCAAACTTGGTATTTAAGTTTAGTATCTTCCAGGGATGCGACATGAAGATTTTGAGAAAAATCCCCCCACCCCAAACTACCCTTTACATGGAACTTTTTTCAAAAATTTTGATTTTCTGAAAAATGGCTCAAACGATTTTGATTAAAATATCATATATTAAAGATATTTACCTGACAAATAAAATGTATATTTTGAATTTTCTGGGAATAGCCTCTGAAGACTACTTTATTCTGGATGAATTTTGCATAACTACTAAACCGTAAGAGATGGACAAAAACTTAACACACAAAAAATGTAGAGCACGTTAAAACACACAATTTATGTTATATACATTTTTTTCGTGGAGTTGATTGTTTTCGAGATATTCCTTTTTCTTGGTTTCAGCTTTGAAAAACTTATACCTTTCTCATACAGGAAGCTGTCAACTCCTGTCCACAAACAAAGGAACATCAGTCACATAGCAACCAGCTTTTGGCTTTTACTTTAACCTACGGTACTCCCTTATTTCGCTTGTATTTACAATAAAGCAAGGAATAAGACTATTTCTGCTAATTTTCCTCGATTAACATGAAATAAATAAAAGATAAGCTTATTAACAATAATTTGTTACAGAGAGATAGAGAAAATCATGTGAATAGAACACATCAGATTTTTCTATTTCGTAATGTGATGTCCAAAAATGGTGAGCTACTGCCAATTCTGTTTGATGTGTCTGAAATATTCTTTTAACCTTGTTTCCAATCTTCTTTTTGTTTGATCAATGTAACATAATTTGCAGTCAATTCTGTAGATGCCTCATCTCTGGCATTTTTAATGTCTGTTTTCAGTGCATTTTTTTTGGTTCAATTGGTTACTTCAAGTTAAACTTAGATTGTATTTCTTGAAAATTTTGTTGAATTTCTTATCAGCCACTAGTTGGACCTCAACTGAAGAAGAGAGCCAACACCCTTGAAACATATGTCCCGAAAACTTCATTTTAAGTGAGGTGAGTGTCACTATTCCGACTATTGTCAACTATAATGTCTTCTTTTTATATATGTGGATAAATTCCAAAATCAAGTCCTGAAAAACTGGAGATCATCTTTCATTTGGATAAACATGTTATAAGTTAGACAAACATAAATCCCATTTAGAGTGACACTAGTCTATTTTATTGTCTTTAACTCATGATACTAAATGAAACATTTAACAGCAAGTTCTTGTTTATGTTTATAGTAAGATGTTGGGACATTACTATTAGGATAATTACAAAATTATTAGTATAAAAAGTACAAGATACTAGTGGTTTGAACATAATATGTATGTTTCACATTCAATAGCAACCTGTCAACTCATACTTTTCCTTTTTAGTAGTAACTGCCCTTTGCCCCCTTTACCTGAAAGCTAAGGCAGGTTTGCCAATAACAAAGGACAAAGTTGCTCACCAAGAACATCCTCTGACACACTAGTACTTCATGTGATGTGTAATCTCAAAATGATGTAATTGTCAATGCTACATAAAACATTGGTAAAAGAGTTTGACATCAAACTTGTTCAAGTTTTAGCTATAACAATGAACTTATATTCATTTTGAAACAGCCTACATATTGTGTTGGTTAAACAAATGTGATAAGTAACAGTACATGTGTTTGTTTTTAGCTGCTCTTGATGTTCTTTTTCTTTGATTTTAGTATTATGTACAATTCCAACTCAAAAACAAATCTAACTGAACTATTTCTTATCTTTCAAGGGTGACACTGAAATTGCTTAAATGTCGCATTTATAAAAACAAATGACATGTGACTATGTTCTGCAAGTTGCTTGCCATGGAATTTATTTAATTTTCCCTAATACTTTGTTAACTATCATCATTTAAAGATGTTATGTTCATCCAAAAATTAATTTACTGGTCATTTCCAGCCTCTGATGTTTTAGAGATTGAGTTAGAAATGGAAGCAAAGCTTCAAGGAAATTTGAACGTAATGTTATCAATTTATTCAGGTGATATCAACAAATGTGAGAAAACTTTGTTGTTGATCAATTCCAAATAAACTGACTCCTGATCAAAAACAACTCTGGAAAAATTCTAGGATAGGATTTCAAATTTGGTTTGGAATATTGTTACTGATGACAAAATCTCATTATCCTGAACAATGCCAAAAGGAAAATAACAATCCATTGCCCCCATACAACAAAACTTAATAACTGATGCTCTAAAGCTCAGCATCATCACCTCGTGATTTTTGTTTACCGATAAAATGTTTGAAGCAGTGGAAGAGTGACATCATTGCATTAAGGAGTGGGTTCATACAATACAAAGGGGTATTGATATTAATGGGCAACACTTTGAAAAGTAATCATTGTTTAGTTTTGTAAAAAAACTGACCTTGAAAGTGTGAGTGTTGGCCTGCTCTGGAGTCACATACAGAAGCTTTGTACTGACATTTTTGCACTTGAGGTCGTTTAAGACACAGTTCCTCTCCTTGACGGTCTGCTTCGAGTTGATTGTATTAGCAGTTATTTTCATTCTCTGCAGATGATCAATCTGATCCTGCAACGTCACAAACACAACATTTTCTTACAGTTATATCTACTTTCAGCTTAATATACAAAACATTAAAAAGCTGTTCTTAAATTAAGAAAAATACAAAATTAAGGGCTATATCATTTTTACAACTTTTTCAATCAAGTTATGGAAAATAATTAATTTCAGCTGAACTTTGATGATGTCATCCCCCTTACACAAAAAAGTGCACCAGCTGAATTTAGAACACTTCAAATATCTACTAGACAAAGAAACCTAGCAGGTTTTATACCTAGAAAGTACGTTGAAAGGAATAAGATTCAAGTCCATAAATACCCTTAAACACTACTATAACATGAATTTTCCTTTGATTAACATAAAAGGGATAGCCAAATATCCAACTGGATAACTAAAGGCATAAAAATATTTCAAGGATACACTTAGGCTACTGAGCGAAAAAATTAAAAAGAAAAATGTTTCTCAAGCTTACTACAGAAATCATAAACAAATAACTGAAGGCAGATAATTCCAAAAAAATTAATCAATCTATCAAGGAATAAAAAGCAATGTGGGATTTAATGAAAAAAGAAACTAACTCCAAATTCTACTCTTTCAAAAATGCAGAGCTACTGAAAGGTAATATTAGGTTGAGGAAGTCTTCAACCAGCACTTTATTGAAAATATACAAAACAGCAATAATGAGAAAGGAATTGAAAACTCCATAACACACATTCACTGTTTCTGGAACCAACAAATGAAGATCAAATACTAAATATAATTAAAACTCTTAAATTCAAACTTTATAATCAAAAGCTGTGGCAAATAGTTTATCCATAGAAAATGAAGTATTTCCTCAAGAATTGAAAATGGCATAAATTTAACTCATTTTTAAAAAGGGATTCTAGTAATTATAAACCAACAGCAATATTATCAGCCTTCTCAAAAATATTGGAAAAACTAATATACTGACATTCCTAAAAAGTACAATATTATTATAAAGGTTTGTCAGTTTGGCTTTCAAAGTAACAAATATGGCTGTAATAAATGTTGTTAACAGAATTTGCAAGCAAGCTAGGAATGTGACATGGTAGACCTTGGATCCATGTCAAAAAAAGGAAACTTCAAGCTGAAGTTCCACAAGGCTCAATTTTAGGTCCCCTCTTCCACATCAATGACAGTCACATATCAATGGCCCTGTTTGCTGATGATAATAGCATTTTCATTAAAGGGACAGCGTATCTCAGCCACTACTAAGGAACTTGTAAATTGGTTTAAATCCAACAAACTAGTTCTTAATGAAGATAAATCTGTGACAATGAACTTCCATCACAAGTCTCTGGAAAATGTGATAATACCCTGTTCCTGTAGCAGTTAAAGAAAAGAGCCACTCTAATATGTTGCTACCTTGTATATTTCCACTCCACATATCATACGGGATTGTATTGTAATTAACAGTAGTTTACTTTTCAAACCAGAGAAAAGGCCATGGGAATATCTACCACACAAAGTTGTTGTGAGTACTTTAAAACATTAAATATCTTAGCATTGCCAACACGTTTATACATAAAAGAAAACTAAATCCTACTCTCACTCCAAAAAATCAAATTTTATATTAAACTAGTCATTGTTTATAATTCATTTGATATATATAATGGTGTACATATTATTTTTTTTTTGCCAAAAATCTATTTTGAATTTGTAGATATAAATTTGAGGTGTCCTATACTTAATAAGTCTTGCTGCATGAAAAACATACAAATTATAAATAAATACCTGGAAACTGTCTGAATATGTATTGCATATATTTGAAATGAATTGTAATTTGTTGTTTAATTTTTTAATTTGTGTTCGTGTTTACATACAATGTAATTTAAGCAGCATTTTGTTATTTTCAGTTGCTCATAACTGACAAAGCCAATATTTCTTTAATGAAATCTTGCACTGAATAAATTTCTTTTGATTGTTTAGATAGTACACAACAATTTTTAAATCCTTATTCATGAAGCTGACGTGAACATTTCAAGCTAAAGTATTGTCCAAGGAGCATTTTGAATAGTGAAAGTCACACATGGCGCTACATACAAGGGACATTCAATAAGTAATACAACTCATTTTTTTTTCTCAGCCAATTTTGTTTAAGAAAAATTTAAATCTTGTTTAGGACATCTCTAAATATTCCCCCTTCACCTCATATGGTTTCATTAATTTCCAATAGGTGGCAGTGCTATAAATATCCTTCAAAATGACATCTGTAACGGAGGTGCATTCTAAACAGAGAGCAGTTACAGAGTTTCTTTTGGCAGAAAACCAGAGTATCGCAGATATTCATAGGTGCTTGCAGAATGTCTATGGAGACTTGGCAGTGGACAAAATGACATCAGTAACGGAGGTGCATTCCAAACAGAGAACAGTTAACGAGTTCCTTTTGGCAGAAAACCAGAGTATCACAGATATTCATAGGTGCTTGCAGAATATCTACGGAGACCTGGCAGTGGACAAAATGACATCAGTAACGGAGGTGCATTCCAAACAGAGAACAGTTACAGAGTTTCTTTTGGCAGAAAACCAGAGTATCGCAGATATTCATAGGTGCTTGCAGAATGTCTATAGAGACTTGGCAGTGGACAAAATGACATTCAGTAACGGAGGTGCATTCCAAACAGAGAACAGTTAACGAGTTCCTTTTGGCAGAAAACCAGAGTATCACAGATATTCATAGGTGCTTGCAGAATATCTACGGAGACCTGGCAGTGGACAAAATGAACGGAGGTGCGTTATAAACAGAGAGCAGTAACCAAGTTTCTTTTGGCAGAAAACCTGAGCATCGCAGACATTCATAGGTGCTTTCAGAATGTCCACAGAGACCTAACAGCGGACAAAATGGTATGAGTAAGGTAGGTGTGCTCCAAACAGAGAGCAGTTATTCAGTTTCTTTTGGCAGAAAACCTGAGCATCGCAGACATTCATAGGTGCTTTCAGAATGTCCACAGAGACCTAACAGTGGACAAAATGGTATGAGTAATGTAGGTGTGCTCCTAACAGAGAGCAGTTATTCAGTTTCTTTTGGCAGAAAACCTGAGCATCGCAGACATTCATAGGTGCTTTCAGAATGTCTATGGAGACCTGGCAGTGGACAAAATGAACGGAGGTGCGTTATAAACAGAGAGCAGTAACCAAGTTTCTTTTGGCAGAAAACCTGAGTATCGCAGATATTCATAGGTGCTTGCAGAATGTCTATGGAGACCTGGCAGTGGATAAAATGAACGGAGGTGCGTTATAAACAGAGAGCAGTAACCAAGCTTCTTTTGGCAGAAAACCTGAGCATTGCAGACATTCATAGGTGCTTTCAGAATGTCCACAGAGACCTGACAGTGGACAAAATGGTGTGAGTAATGTAGGTGTGTTCCAAACAGAGAGCAGTTATTCAGTTTCTTTTGGCAGAAAACCAGAGCATCTCAGATATTCATAAGTTCTTACAGGATTTCTACAGAGACCTGGCAGTGGATCAAATGGTATCTGTAACGGAGGTGCGTCCCAAAAAGAGAGCAGTTACCAAGTTTCTTTTGGCAGAAAACCAGAGAATCACAGATATTCATAGGTGCTTGCAGAAAGTCTGCGGAAACCTAGCAGTAGACAAAATGGTATCTGTAACGGAGGTGCATTCCAAACTGAGAACAGTTATTCAGTTCCTTTTGGCAGAAAACCACAGAATCACAGATATTCATAGGTGCTTGCAGAAAGTCTTGATTTTGTTTTGGCAGAAAACCAGAGCATCACAGATATTAATAGGTGCTTGAAGAATGTCTACGGAGACCTGGCAGTGGACAAAATGATGTCTGTAACGGAGGTGCGTTCCAAACAGAGAGCAGTTATTGAGCTTCTTTTGGCAGAAAACCAGAGCATCACAGATATCCATAGGTGCTTGTAGAAGTCTACGGGGACCTGGCAGTGGACAAACTGGTATCTGTAACAGAGATGCATTCCAAACAGAGAGCAGCTATTTTGCTTCTTTTGGCAGAAAACCAGAGCAACACAGATATTCATAGGTGCTTGTAGAATGTCTACGGAGACCTGACAGTGGACAAAATGATGTCTGTAACGGAGGTGCGTTCCAAACAGAGAGCAGTTATTGAGTTTCTTTTGGCAGAAAACCAGAGCGACACGGATATCCAAAGGTGCCTGTAGAATGTCTACAGAGACCTGGCAGTGGACAAAAGCATCATCATGATCATAATAAGCTGATCTCTCGCTATGTTGGAATGTAGGGACTCTCTTATTTGACGGATCACAATCTGACACACTTTTCCACCAGTTGGGGTTCCTAACTGTCAACCATAGAGATCACAGAAGGACGTGGAACCCGAAACTAAACAGCAATCCAAAGAGTGAAACCACACCATAGCCTAAACTAGTAAAGTCATGGAGGGGACCTCTTCAATGTCCTCCCTCAACTCTCAAGTGTACTGTGCTACTCTAAGGAACGACTTCTGTGAGTTCGTAGCCACTAAAATGAAAATGAACTACTTATTATGCACGATAAGCTCACAAAACTTCAGTGGACTGTTCTTCCCCATCACCCTACAGCCTGGATCTCACACCTGTTTGGACCAACAGAGGAAGCACTGTGTGGAAAATTATTGATGCAGCCAGACGTTGGCTCTGATATCGACCAGTAGAGTGGTGCAATGCAGGCATACATGTGGTATAAGGCTGTAGAATTGAACGAAGATTGTGTCGAAAAATACAGTTTTATACCCAAAACATTGGGGAATAACATGTATTTGAATCCAAATAAAACCAACCTGCTTGAAGAAAAAGAATCTAATGGTTACACTCACATGACTTTTTCTTGCTGCACTTCAAACAACTTCTTACAAAAGATTATTCTTCTTTCTACATAACGCTAATCGAGATAAACTTTAGCAGAATGTTCTTACTACTTAGTTCCTTATTAGTAGAAGGGAACTAAAGGAATGTGCTATGCTAAAGTGATAGTCAAGAGTTTTAAAAGCTGTTATGTGATTGTCATTGGAAATCGCTTCTTTGCTTTGGAGTAGAACAAAAGAAAAACGGACACTTCCTATTTAGAAAAGTAAAAGTACTTTACAATTGAAATAAATAACAAGGAATATCTTGGAATATCTCCACAACAAAAACATAAAGGACATAAATTATGTTTTAACGACATTACATTTTTTGTGCAGAAACTTTTTGTCTTATCTCTTTTGGTCAAAATTCATCCAGAATAAAGAAATCTTCAGAGGCTATTCCCACAAACTTCAAGATATAAATTTTATTTGGGATGTAAATATCTTTAATATAGGGATTTTCATCAAAATTCTTAGCCGTTTTTTTAGAAATTTTCGAAAATGTTCTCATGGAAAGCGTAATTTGTAGTGGGGGCCACGTTCTTGAAAATTTTTGAGTACTACCGTTGGAAGATAAGTTTGGTATTTAATGATCTTTTTGTTTTTGTGCTATGCTGTCCACAGACACACACAAAATGCTTATTTCGGACTGAGGGGATCTCGACATGGAATACAATACCTTGTCTATCCACTATGTACTTACTGAATGTCACTCGTAGTATGATGCACATTATATTTTCACAGGACAAGATATCTCATCTTACATCCAGTTTATATTTGTTAAAAACTCCTCATGTTAATATGTAACAATTCCTCACAACTTTTTCTCTTTCCTTTGTAAATAAACAACAGCAAAGAGAAGAAGCAATAAGACCTAAAGTGCAAAGCTGGTCCTTGGAATTTAAAAATCCTGATGTGTTATACACACATGACTTTCTCTAGGTACTCTACAAACAAACTTCTTACAAAATATTATTCTTCTTTCTACACAATGCTAAACATTAGCAGAATGTTCTGAGAAAAATAGAAGTATTTTAAAATTAAAATCAATAACAAAGAATATCTTTTGAAATGCTCAACTCTACAACAAAAATGCATATGACATAAGTAAATTGTGTGTTTTAACAAGATCTACATTATTTTAACGGTTTAACTGTTATGCACAAATCTATCAGAATTAAGTGCTCTTCAGAAGCTATTACCAGAAAATTCAAAATACATATTTTATTTGTGTTGCGAATAACTTTAATTCCTGTATTTTAATCAAAATTGTTAGCCATTTCTGAGAAAAACAAAATTTTCAAACATTTTTCCATGTAAAGAGTAGTTTGTGGTGGAAGGATTTTTTTGAAAATTTTTGTATTGCATCCTTGAAAGATAATGAACTTAAATACCAAGTTTGGTATTTAATGGTCTATTAGTTTTTGAGCTATACTGTCCACAGACACATGCATGGATCTTTTTCTAAAAATGTTTCTTTTTTTAATCAGGGGCCATCAAAACCTGTTTTTCCAGTGAAACCTTGGTATTGAATTTTTGGATATAATACAATACTTTCTCTATATGTAGTATGTGTAGACAAATTAAAAAAATAAGTGAAGAATTGTTATATTGAATGAATGATTAAGTGTATTTACTGACATAACAATATCATACATAGAATTTCAACAATCACACAGGTCCACAGATCATACGTGCTTTTGTAATACACGCTAGAAAGCAATATTAAAACAACAACAAAAAATTAAGAGTAATCACAAAAATAAAAAGACAAATGTAATACACAATCAAGGGCAATATTAAAACAACAACAAAGAATTAAAAGAGTAAACCTGAAAATAAAAATCCAAAGATATTTAAAAATAGCATATATATATATATATATATACAAAATATATAGAACCATAACACAACAGTTATCTAAGTATGTCATAATATATATGTAAAACATTGTAGTCACTTTTGTTTAGTTGTTCTTATCCCCCCCCCCTCTTCTCTATTGGCAGCCTTCTCAGATCTCAGCTGTCTTGCCTTAAGTATAAATTTACCTAGCCCGTCCACATCTTCAGTGCCTGCCAGTAGCATCCAACATGCTTTTAGCTCTACATTTGCAGTGTAAAGAATCACAGTAAATATTTTTCCTGTCATTCCTCCATACCCCTACATCTTGCCAATACGTGAGTCCACGACTCTTCCTCCTCGCAAATGGGACAGATTCTCGCAAGTAACTTTTATGCTCCTCCATGCCCATAGTCTAATCCACGCGAGCCCCTCTCTAATGAGTTTGGTACCTGTTTTGATGTATTGCTCCATACCCCACTCCGATTTTAGCCCAGACTGTACTTCTAATGAAACCTTCTCTGTGCATTGCGCAATTATTTGCTGTCTGTCAATATTGCAGAGGCGGTTCTTAATTTTTCTCCAAATACTCCACCTGTTTGCCTGCCCTGTCATCCAAATGTATTCCAACCCAATGGTTTCCAACCCTTTCTTTAATTTTGATGCCCACGTCAAATTACCTTCCATTTGCAACTGTTCATGGTAGCAGATTGTCCTAATTAGAGATTGGTTTCATGAACGATTCTCATCCAATATTTAACTGCTCTGATTTTGCACTCTTATCATTCACTATATACCCCGAATTCCCTTATTACTCTGCAGTTTGCCATACCCCTCACAGAATTCCTTTCAAAAATTGGGTCTTCACTTGGTCCAGATTCCCTGTTTGTTCCCACACCCCATATTTCTCCTTCATATGTCATCGTGGATGTAACTGTCGCTCTATATACAGTTTCCATTAATGTTACGGATATATTCGGAATTCTGCAGTGTATCTGGAGAGCTTCTGCTGCTTTCACCCTTGCCTTGTGTTTTGTCCATTTTCCGTTCATTGTAAATGTGAGTCCTAAGTACACAAAAGATTTAACACTGTCTAGTATCTGTCCTGTATATGTCCAAGTCTCCTCCCTGCTATAAACAGAACCTTTTTTGAAAGTCATTGCTTTAATTCTTATTCACATTAACTGTAAGTAGTCATTCATTGCAATAATTCTTAAGTTTGTCCAGTCCTAGCAATCCGTTAACTGTCGTAGAGCACAATACTAAATTGTCCGTGTATAAAAGTGCTGGGATATGCAAATCTGCTACTACTGGTGCTTGGATATTCTCTGCTATCACTGCATCAGTAATATCATCCACAAAGAGATTAAATAGCAAGGGAGATAAAATACAACCCTGCCTCACTCCCCTATAGCTTCGGCAGCTCTCTGACACTCTGTTTCTGTCGTACTTTACACAGAATTCGACATTTTGATAGATTGCCTGCAATGCTCTAATCATTTTACTTGATAACCCCTTTCTGCCTAGTTTATACCACAATGCATTTCGATTGATAAAGTCAAATGCCTTCTTAAAGTCCACAAATGCACAGTGAAGCTTTCCCCGCTTAATTAACATTTGTTTCGTCCTTAAAGTGTCTAATATAAAAGCGGTGTCTATGGTACTGTGTCCTCTGAAGCCCATTTGAAATTTTGAGAGTTGGCCAAATTTAGATTCCCAGTCCTTTATCCGGTTATATAACAGTGCAATAAATTTTCTCCATAATTGGCAACAGAGTAATCTCCCTATAGTTATCCGGATTCCCAATAGTTCCCTTCCCTTTATAAATGGGATGAAAATGCCCTTTCCACAACAGGTAGGGTAATTCCCCTCAATAAACAATCTGTTACATATCTGGAGCATGCTGCTACCAACTCATTAACATTGGCTGCAGCTTTAAAAACTTCTGGAGGCAACCCATCCAACCCTGAAGCTTTGCCTCCCTTCAGGCTCTTCAGCGCCTGTGCTATTTCTCGTGCCGATATTTCCTCGTCCGGTATTGGGATCTCAAGATTTCCCAAAATTTGCACTTCCCTTATTATAAAAATCCCTTCCCCTTCCCCAAATATTCCCATAAAATGCATTGCCCATTTTCTGGGAGAAGTTTCGTTGGGCCTGATGGTTGCTTTACTACTTGACACATCTCAGAGTTATCTCCCCCGTGTTAAAACATTACTAATTTTTTGGGTCATTTTGTCTTGCCACATAGTTCTCTTTTCCCGTATGAGCTGTTTATACTCCCATCGCTTTTTTGTAAAAATTCTCCTAATGTCATCTCCCCCCTTCCCTTCTCAATTTTGACAGAGCCTCCTCTGCTTGTTTCTTTATGGCTCTGAATTGCTGGTCATACCAACCATTGAATCGTTTTATCTTACTATGCATTTGTACTTTCATTGACCCTGCAGCCATTGCTATTAGATGTGTTAGTTCCTCCACTGCATCTGTTTCTTTCCCTTAAACTTCTTTCCAATTTATCAACAAATACTCCTGTTTCTGCCGGTTTCCATATAAATTACTAATTAGTCTCCCTTCATCCCGCTGCCCCTCTTCAGGTGCACGCGCCTCCATGGCCATCTCTATATTCAGTTCCAGGGCAACCGGACAGTGATGCGACTCGATAAGATCCCCCACCCAAAAATTTATAATTCTGCCAATTAAACCCTGACTTATTAAAATAAAATTTATTACACTACCATCATTTTCATTTATGAAAGTGAGTTCCCCGTCTCGATCCTCACCGTACTTGCCATTCATTATTTCTAAAGAGAAGGCATCACAGAAAGCAAGTAGTTGTCTTCTCTCCCCATTAATAAAATTATCCATGCTCTTTCGTTGACCTCCACAGAATTCCTCGTCCCATTCATGACCTCCTATTAGAGAAATATTCTCCCCTCCTAACCTCGCATTAAAATCGACTAAGAGAATTAATTTAGTGCCTGGAAAATCATCCTGTAACTGCACTAAAGCTTCGGTTAAGTCAATGAAAAAATTCCTGTTTGCGTACTTGGAAGTTACTGGCTGGTTGTATAATACTATAACTATTATATGTACTCCCCCTGTGCCAAAGATACAACAATCACCCCTTCCGAACTGATTTCTAATTTAATTATCTCGGCCTCCAGCTCAGACCTGAATGAAACTGATACCCCCCCTGGTCACCTTCCCTTCCTTCCTGGTGTTTCCCTTCCCCTACTAAAGCTATGGAAGTTAGCAAATGTTACATTTTCTCCGTTTTTCAACCACGTTTCTGTTAAACATACAATGTCAAAATCATTTAGCAAATACAAGAAATTCTCGTTATGCAAACTTTTTTTGAAACCTTCAATGTTCCAAGTAACAATCCTCAGAGAAGGGGTTGGGTCCTATTGTTTCCTTGCTGTTGATCTTCCTCCGACTGGGCTGACCCTTTGTCGAGCGGTTGTCAGCCGAAGGGCATGGAGGGGTGGTGCTGCTGTTTCTCCAGCGAGGGCTGTCTCACCCTCCCTGTCAATATAGCTTGATGCACCTTTGTGGCTCAGCTGAGGGCTCTGCTACCTGCTCCTGCTGACCTGTCCTGGGTTCGGTTTCCGCATTACTTCTGGGCTGTTCATACGCTCCAGCTCCTGTCGGTTCCAGACTCGCCCATTAATAATGAGCCTGCCATAAAGCAATAGAGCATGATGGTCCTGCTTCCTGATCTCAAACATGTGTCCCTGAGTCTAGGCTGTTCCATATGCTCCAGCTCCTGTCGGTTCCAGACTCGCCCGTTAATAATGAGCTCGTCATAACGCAATAGAGCATGATGGTCCTGCTTCCTGAACTCAAACATGTGTCCCTAAGTCTAGGCTGTTCCATACGCTCCAGCTCCTGTCGGTTCCAGACTCGCCCGTTAATAATGAGCTCATCATAATGCAATAGAGCATGATGGTCCTGCTTCCTGACCTCAAACATGTGTCCCTAAGTCTAGGCTGTTCCATACGCTCCAGCTCCTGTCGGTTCCAGACTCGCCCGTTAATAATGAGCTCGTCATAACGCAATAGAGCATGATGGTCCTGCTTCCTGACCTCAAACATGTGTCCCTGAATCTAGGCTGTTCCATACGCTCCAGCTCCTGTCGTTTCCAGACTCGCTCATTAATAATGAGCCTGTCATAATACAATACAGCATGACAGCCCTGCTTCCTGGTCTCAAACATGTGTCCCTTTAAGAACTCTCTTTCTTCTCTTACACGCTAGCTAAAGTCCTCGCTAATACTTATGCCCATTCCCCGTAAATAACAAGTATCTCGAAGGATGACCACTTTCAGTTTATAATGGGCCAGTTTACATCCAATAAGTCGACCTACACAAAGGACTCTCTCTACATCAAACTCGTGGAGTTTGAGCTCTATTACTGATATGACAGTTTTCACTATTTCCTCCGTCATCTCCCGCTTCTTCTGTCACACCATATAACACAATATTATTTCTATGAGATTGGTTCTCTAGATAGTCAGTCCACTTTCTCTTCAAGAGCACGCATTCAAACTAATACATTATCCACGGCAATTTGCAGCAATTTTAGGTTGCACTTTTCAAATCCTAAACGCATTTCATCCCACAACTGCTCAATAAATTACCACACTATCTCCATTGTCGAACTTCTTCCAGGTAGCTACGAGCAAGACACAAAACATGCCTGTCCTCTTTCACACTCAGACTGCAAGTCAATTGTTATATTAATACATGGCATAAGTTAAACTAAAAAAAAAAACATTGGTGGTGGGATTACAGAGTCATATTGTGGTTTTTGTCATTATCAATAAGTAAGGCCTATATACAAACCATACTCTAAAACGTACTAATGGACTATTTCCCAATACAGAGACTGTTGATTCTCTCCAATTCAAATAAATATTTCCTTGCCATTTCTGTCTTATCCTCTCAAGGATTGCACATTTATAGTTATCCAACCTGCAAATGATCTGCAAACTCTAGGTAAGGCAGTTAAGGGATTCTGATTATTTAGGTGATTATCCTGATATATGGTGGACTTTGAGACAGTGATGTGTTTTAACAATTAAAATTTAGTTGAGTAAATTTTGTAACACTACATCACTTACTTTTTTATTTCGGAAAACATGTTTCAGAAGCCATGTGCTTCCATTGTCAATTCCTTTGGTCGACTGCCAGCATCGCTTGCTGTGGTGGTTGTCTCTGTCCCTGGTGGTGGTTTGATGAACCTCTGAACGAGTAGATCGCCTGGCGGGATTTCAAAATTGAAAACCCGGTTCTTGTTTTTCCATATATATATGTTTTCCCAAACTTTTAATTCTGTCTTCCTTGTGATGTTTTTGAGGATTTTTGGGCTTCTATTTATAGTGTGTTTCTCTTTCCAAAAATGCCAAGCTACTGCAGATTTGTCTTCTTGTTTGAGTTTAATATTTCTGTGGTGTTCTTTTGCCCTGGTTTTTATATTTCTTTTTGTTTGGCCGATGTACATTTTTTCACAGTCATTACAGCTGAGCTCCTGGTTTGTTTCCTTGTGGGATATCATCTTTTAATTTAGAATTTAAAATGTTTTTTATAGAGTAATTGTTTTTAGGGGCTAGAATGATGTTATGTCGTTTGAAGATCCTCTGGAATTTGTAGAAAGTTGTAGGGTGGTATGTAAACTTCTTGTTGATCTTGTTTTCTTTCTGGTTTTGAGTGAGTGTGCTGACTTCTTTAATTCTCTTTCTATTTTTGGCCTTATTAACTTTTTTGTACACCAGTTCTGCCCAAAATCCATTCTCTGTAGCTATGTCCAATATTTTAGCAAGTTCACATTGGTATTCTGTTTTGCCCATTGGTACATTTACCAATCTGTGTGTAAGGCTGTTGAGTAAAGCATGCTGATGGGGAATGGGATTGTAACTCTTTTGTTTTATATAGCTGTTGGTGTGGGTAGGTTTTCTGTAGATGCCAAATGTAAGGTGATTATTAGTTTTGATGATTTTTAGGTCGAGGAATGGTAGTTGTCCATCACATTCCTTCTCCATTGTGAACTTTATAGACTTTTCTTGCATATTTAGGAGTTTTAGTGCATCTTCTAGATGTTTTTCTGGGACTATTGCATAGATGTCATCTACATAGCAGTACCATATTTTGAACATCCAGGGGAATGCCTTTTTAATCCTAGTTTCCATAGTGCTCATGAAGAGATCTGCTAATATTGGTGACAACGGGCTGCCCATAGCTAAACCAGATGTTTGTTTGTAATATTTCCCGTTAAATGTGAAAAAATTTTGATTCATGCACAGATTCATTAATATGATGTATTCTCGGACTTCTTCTGTTGTTTTCCCTATTGCAAGTAACCAGTTTTTGATGTGGGATTGTATGCTTTCTGTAGGTATGCTTGGAAACTGAGCAGTAACATCAAAGGAAACTAACATTGGTTTTTTCCAATTTAATGTCTTTAATTTTATCGATCAGATCTAGAGAGTTTTTTATACTTGCTGTTTCAAATTTAGGGAAGGAAGAGAATCTGTTTGTTAACCATTTTGCTAGATTATATGTAGGTGCACTTATATTGTTTATAATTGGTCTCATTGCATTTCCCGGCTTGTGTATTTTTGGAAGGCCATAAATTCTGGGCAGAACTGGATTATCAACTTTAATTTTGCATTTTTCATTTGCGTCTATTAGTTTACATTCTTGAATACTGGCATTTAATTTAACTATACATTGGTTTAAACAGTTCTTTTGTACTGTAGAGTATTCTTCTTTTTCTAAAAGTGTTTCCATTCTTTCTACATATTCAGTTTTGTCCATAATTACTATTGTGTTTCCTTTGTCAGCTTTGCTATAAATTACCGGTTTGCTTTTTAATGCTCTTATTACATTTTTTGGGGGGTTAGTTTTCTTTTTGCTTTCTATTGTTTCGATAATTTGGCAACATTCACTTTTTATTATGTTTTTATCAATATCATTTATGTGCTGGGTGGCTATTTGTACGTCCGCAATGTAATCGTCAATTTTATCTGAAAAATCGACGCAAGTTTTCATCCCTTTGTTTAACAAATCCAGTTCTGATTTGGTGAAAGTTTGGTCCGATAGGTTTTTGACGTTCATTTGTGGTGTGGATTTTTGAATTGGTTTTCTTTTCCCCTGTTCTTTGCACAGCTTTTCAAGTTTACGTTTTTGCGTTAAAGTTTTATTTCTCATTTTGATGCTTAATTTAGCCAAAAGATTGTTTTCTAAATTTTCCCAAATAATGCTTCCTAATTTTTTGGTTAGTTTCAAGTGTAATTCATATAGCTGTAATTCTACCCCACTTCTACTTTTGTAATGTTTGTTCTTCTCCATTTCCAAGACTTTTTTGACGGCTGCTTTTTCTAGTTTACTATTGTTATCATTTTTTATTATTTTTCTGACAAATTTTGGCGTGGCCTTTTTAATTCTACATAAATTTAGAAACCGGATATCCGCGGCTAATTTTCGTTTCTTTTCTTGTAGTTTTTCGAATAACTTTATATCCTTTTTGTGGTTAGTTTCGTTAAAAGCCTCGTAAATGAATATTGAATTTGATCCTACCTTTGTAGCGTCCATCTTCTGTTCCTTTCACCACGTGTTGTGTATGTTTACGGCATGCTTTCCGAAATAAAAAAGTAAGTGATGCAGTGTTACAAAATCGACTCAACTAAATTTTAATTATTTAGGTGATGTTTTTCTTTTCCTTCACCTTGCCTAACATGTGTATCATTGCTATAATCTGGCTTCTGACTGAAGCTGTTACATTCTGCTGCTTCACTTCCAGCAGGATTAACCATCATCTAAAATAAACAAGCTCTGCATTTCCATACTCCTCAATAATGAATGATCTAGTTATGCAACCACCTGCAGGTAATTGAAAAGTAATAAACAGTGTTGGTCATTATTTTTAGAAGTGAAGAATTTGTTGTTTTTCCATACATAACTTGAAAGATAAAATGTGATGGAAGTTATGCAGCCTTGTGCAGGAAAACAAGCTAAGTGCAGCTTTTCGCTGTCTAGAATCAGATGCTATGAGCTATCTTCCTAACTACAGCTATCACTTAGAGACAATACAGCAGAATACTTGCAACTTGCCAAGATTTAGCAAAACTGGAGTTAGCAGCTTTTCCCACTAAGTTCATGATATGTTTTTAGATAGACCCCCTGAATAAAAAAAAAAGCATTTTTAGAAAAAGCATCTGCCAGTCTGTGTGTGAAGACAGCATAGCTCAAAAATGAAAAGACTGTTAAATACTATATTTGGTATTTAAGTTTAGCATCTTTGCAAAACAAAGATTTTGAGGAAAATCCTGCTAACCCTATGTACCTTTTACACAAAAATGGTTCGAGTTTCATTAAAATACTGTATATTACATGGCAAAATGTATATATTCAATATCCTCTGATGACTTTTGGTAAACTGTAACAGATAGATCAAGTTACTGCAGAACTCTTTAAAATATGTCCTTTACACTTCTGATTTAGATATTCCTTGTTATTTTAAAATACTTATACTTTTCTCAAATAGGAAGCTGTTCATATTTATTTTGTTTTACTCTGGACTGTGCAAAGAAGCAAATTTCACACAGTGACAGCTTTTGAAACATTTGACCATCATTTCTACTGATAAAAGTAATAAGACCATTGTGCTAATGCTATCTCAATTGGCATGGAACAGATACAGGTAGAAACAGTCATTGGAACATGTCAAATTTTTTTCTTTTTGTTGGAATCATCCCATCACTGAGACAAACTGCTGACGTTTTCTTTTCCCTGTGAAACGATGTTTGTTACTTGTACGGTGTATCAGGTATACTAACACGTAGCTGCCACATTACAGCTTATAACATTTGACCATCACTTCTACTGATAAAAGTAATAAGACCATTGTGCTAATGCTATCTCAATTAGCATGGAACAGATACAGGTAGAAACAGTCATTGGAACATGTCAGATTTTTTGTTGTTGTTGGAATCATCCCATCACTGAGACAAACTGCTGATGTTTTCTTTTCCCTGTGAAACGATGTTTGTTACTTATGTACGGTGTATCAGGTATATTAACACGTAGCTGCCACATTACAGCTTATAACACAGACAGTTCTCTACACCCAAAAATTCAATACCAAGATTTCACAAAAAATATATGTTTGAGACACCCTGAATCTAAACAAGGCAGTTTTAGAAAAAGGTCTGTGTGTGTATCTTTCAGTCTGTCAGTATGTGGGCAGCATAGCTCAAAAACATAAGGTCTGTTAAATACCCAAGTTGGTATTAAATTTCAGTATCTTCCAAAGATGTGACACAAAGATTTTCAAGAAAATCCCCCCACTCCCAATTACCCTTTACATGGAAAAATGTTCAAAAATGTTGATTTTATCAAAAATGGCTTTAAAATTTTTGATTAAAATACTGAATATTAAAGATATTTAAATGCCAAATAAAATGTAAATGTTGAATTTTCTGATAATAGCTCCTAAACACCTCTTTATTCTGGATGAATTTTGCATAGCCGTAAACCATAAGTGACACACAAGAGGTAGAGCTCATTAAAACACACAATTTATGTTATATATATATTACTTTCTCTACATGTACTATGTACATAGTGTACAGAGAAGGTTTTGTAATGCACCCAAAAATTCCAGTCCAAGATTTCACCGGAAATACATGTTTTGAGACCCCCTAATAATAAAAAAACTTGTTTAGAAAAATGTCTGTGTGTGTGTGTGTGTGTGTGTGTCTGTGGGCAGCATAGTTCAAAAATGAAAAGTCTGTTAAAAACCAAACTTGGTATTTAGGTTTGGATGCGACACGAAGATTTTTAAAAATATTCCCCCCATATATAAAAGATATTTACCTGACAAAAAAACTGTATATATTGAATTTTCTGGGAACAGCCTCTGAAGACTATTTTATTCTGGAATTTTGTATAACTACTTAACTGTAAGAGATGGACAAAAACTTACCACACAAAAAATGTAGAGCACATTAAACCACACAATTTATGTAATATACATTTTTTTCGTGGACTTGATCGTTTTTGAAATATTCCTTGTTACTGATTTCTGCTTTAAAAAACTTATACTATTCTCACACAGGAATTTGTCAACTGCTGTCCATTCAAACAAAGGAACTTCAGTCACATAGGAACCAGCTTTTGACTATCACTTTAAACCTATGCTACTCCCTTATTTCACCTCTACATACAAGGAGGCAAGTAATAAGACTATTTCTGCTAATTTTTTCCTGATTAGCTTGAAGTAAATAGAAGCATAAGAAGTATTTTAACGATAATTTGGTGCAGCGATGTAGAGAAAGTCGTGTGAATGGATCACATCAGATTTTTTTTTTCCATGGAATTGACCATTTTTGTTAAATATTCCTTGTTATTAGTTTCAGCTTTAAAATTCTTAAACTTTTCTCATACAAACAAAGGAATTTCAACCACATAGCAAGGAGCTTTTGATTATCGCTTTAGCGTAAGGCAGTCCCTTATTTCCTTTCTACTTACAAGGAAGCAAGTAATAAAACCATTACTGCACTAGCCTTAAGTAAATAGAAGAATAAGTTGTTGAGCAATAACTTGTTGCAGATATGTAGAGAGTCATGTGGATGGACACATCAGATATTTTTACTTTCTCTAGCAGCACATAGTAGATAGAGAAGGTGTTGTATTCCATACAAAAATTTGATGTCAACATTTCACTAGAAATATATGTTTTGGGGTCTCCTAAGTCCGAAAAAGCATAGCATATGTGTGTGTATGCGGACAGCATAGCTCAAAAACTAAAAGACCATTGAATACCAAACTTGGTATTTGGGTTTGGTATCTTCCAAGGATGCGATATGAAGATTTTCAAGAAAATCCCCCCGATCCCACAAACTACCCTTTAGTTGGAAAATTTGTTTGAAAATGTTGATTTTTTTATTAAAATAGTACATATTAAAGATATTATGTCTGAAATAAAATATATATCTTGAATTTTGCGGGAAGACCTCTTTATTCTGGATGAATTTTGCCTAATTTTGCTTAACTGGTAAACCGTAAGAGACAGGCAAAAACTTACTGCACAAAAAATGTAGATCTTGTCAAAACACACAATTTATGTCCATTATGTTTTTGCTGTGGAGGTAAGCGTTTCCAAGATGTTCATTGTTATTGTTTCAATTGTAAAGTACTTATACTTTTCTCAGACAGGAAGTGTCCGTTTTTCTTTTGTTCTACTCCTGGCCAAGCAAAGAAGCGTTTTGCAATGACAATCGCATTAACGATAGCTTTTAAAACATTTGACTATCACTTAGCATAGCACATTTCTCTAGTTCCCTTCTACTAATATGTAGAGAAAGTCATGCTAGTGTAACACGTCAGATTTTTTACAACAATTGTACTCACTATGACCCCAAAACAAGCTGTTGTATGGGCTTAAGCAACACTCTAGCTAGCATCAGACTCACAGATTGGCCAACACTTACTGCAAATACATGTACAGAAAGCCATGTGAATGTAAGACATTGCCTTTGCTGGAACAGCATTCTAGCCTGTGGTTCCCAAAGTCGCAACTTCAAACCCAGCAAAGAGCAATCAAATCCTTAGCTAGGCTTCCTTTGAAAGGGGAAAAAATCTGATGTGTCCCATTCACATGACATCTCTGAAACAAATTATTGTTAAAAAGCTTATGCTTCTATTTACTTCATGCTAATTGAGAAAAAAATTAGCAGAAATAGTCAGTCTTATTACTTGTCTCCTTGTAAGTAGAAGGGAAATAAGGGAGTAGCATAGGTTAAAATGATAGTCAAAAGCTGGTTGCTATGTGACTCAAGTTCCTTTGTGTGGACAGGATTTGACAAATTCCTGTATGAGAAAAGTATTAGTTTTTTAAAGCTGAAACAAATAACAAGGAATATCTTAAAAATGATTAACTCTACAAAAAAAAATGTATATAACATAAATTGTGTGTTTTATCCTGCTCTACATTTTAGGTGTGTTAAGTTTTTGTCTATCTCTTACGGTTTACCAGATATGCAAAATTCAATAAAAATTATCTAGAATAAAGGTGTCTTTTGAGGCTATTCCCAGAAAATTCAAGATATATACTTTATTTGGCAAGTAAATATCTTAAATATGAGAGATTTTAATCAAAATCGTTAGGGCCATTTTTAAGAAAATCAAAACTTTCAACAATTTTTCCATGTAAAGGGTAGTTTGGAGCGGGGGGATTTTCTTGAACATCTTTGTCACATCCTTGGAAGATACCAAACTTAAATACAAAGTTTGGTTTTTAATGCTCTTTTCATTTTTGAGCTATGCTGCCCACAGACACACACACACACACACATGGTCATTTTTCTAAAAACTTTTTTTTTTGGATTCAGGGGGTCTCAAAAAATATATTTCCGGTGAAATCTCGGTATCAAATTTTTGGGTGGAGTGCAATACCTTCTCTATACACTATGTACATAGTACGTGTAGAGAAAGTAAAAAAGCTGTAGATTTAGAACACATAGAAGAACCTCAAGCCTGATCAAGAGGCTTCTGAGCAAAATTAAGTAGTCTTTCACGACCATTTGTCTCTGTCAGTACACATATATAAAAACAGTGACATTTACCTTCATGAGGGCCAACAATGGTGAAAATACAATAGCAACTTTATTTTCTTGCAGAACCGCAGGAAACTGGAAACACAGGGATTTACCAGATCCCGTTGGCATTGATATAAACACATCCTGGTTTCCTGTTGGCAACATAAATCAACAATTAGATAAGGGGGCACTTGTATAGAAATGTTTATTTTTTCAGAAGTTACTTTCAAGCATAACATCTAACTTTGCAGCATTTTAACATGTAGCAAATATGAGTGGGATACCAATGCTGCTAAAGTAAAAGTTTCCAATCAAATTAAAAAAAATATATATATTCATTAAGACTAATACTTAGAAAATTTGGTTTTACCAAGTGAGTGTACAGAAATGTTCAAAAAGAACTACTGTTTCAACAATATTTTAAACTGTTTACTAAGCGTACTCCTATGAAAGTTACACCAGCGGATTCACAACATTTATTAAAACATGTACATGGAAAAAATCATGTTCAACATCCCTTAAATAATAACAAAAAAACCACATGTGATCCAGATTTGGTACTTTTCTTATTCTACCATTAGAGCCGCTTTGGAGTTACTGGTGTTATAAACTTGTAGGGCCTAAGCCACAAGGAATGGACCACTTACAGTTGAAGCAGAGCAACAATAGCAGCTAAAACACTCAAATCCTCAGCAATCTAGTAAAATAAACGGAGGGGAACATGCGACACGAGCAATTTCTTCTACATTCTTCTGTAAGCTCAAACAGATAGAAATGACTGATTACTTCTCCAATAGTGCCAATGTATAATATTATTGCCAAACCTCTGAAAATAATCCCATTAAGTCTACACAGTCCTCACCACAAACATGGGATGCAATCGAGTAGATCTGTCTTGACGAGGAGACCCTGGACTCCATTAAGACTGGAGAATGTTAAAATAGAGTCCTTATTTAGTTAACTTTTGTGGTCAGCTGACCCAACCCTAGAAGCTTGTTGATGAGCCAACGACATGAACAGGAGCAAACTGATGATATGAAATGCAAGCAAGGTGATGATGGAGCAATTGGTGGAATGAATGGTGGGGGAAACTGGAGGACCCAGAGAAAACCCTAGATGCTGCTACATCCACCACAAATCCCACATGTGGGTGCTTGAGATCAAACCCAGGCCATTTAGATCACTCGGCCAAGTAGTGATTAGCTTTAGGCTAAGCTTAATTAACAAATGGCTAGTTATTGTAACTTAGGGGCAGAGTATAATTTATGGACGAAAAAATGGCAGCATTGCAGTAAGTGATAATTTGGCTGGACTGCATTCTTCAGTACAGGTACATCACCAGAAAGTAAATAATAGGTAAATCATTAAAACGTGGTTGGTTGGTATCTAATGTTGAAGCCATTCGCTTTCTTGCATTCCAGCATTTTTATGTTATATTGGCATACATCATTAAAAAGTTTAAGTTAATCTTAGAAAATTTCTCTAGCACAAAATCATAGTAAAAAGTTATTTTAAATACATATTAGATTAAAACATTTAAAGCTGTGATAAAAAATTTAAAACCGTAAAAATTGCATGTATTTTCAAAATAAGATTTATTTATGGACACTCTTTGCTTCCCATTCTATGTTTGGCATGAAATTTTGCTCATAGGCCTCTTTATAAGGCTTGAAGTTCTTTTGCATGTCATAAATGTTTTACTTTCCTTCTGAAGGAAGCCATGCTAAGGCAGTCTGGATCGCCAAGGACATGTCCTCAGTGTGAGATTAGGTTTAAACAAATATTTCAGTATTGTATTATGTTTCTTTCTCGTTTTTATAAACATGGCTGGTTTCAATATCAACAATTAGTTATACAGTTACTTTCGTTCTCTTTATGTTATTATTTGCAAATCTTTAACAAACTATAGCCCAGTATCTTTACTTAAATCTTTGATAAAATTATGTTTAAAAGAATTAGTAATTATTTACAAGTTGGGTCGCTAACTCTCTCCGCTGCGACTTTTGCCAGTTTTGCACTCTAACGGGACCGGTGTGGTTAGAGAGGGATTATGGGTGGGGAGATGGTTTAAAAAACTAATGTTGTATCCATTGCGCTGTTAGGAGTTGTTGGAAATATCGATAATGAGGTACTACCACAATATAAAATTAAAAACATAAATTTATATACACACATTAACCAACAGATTGGAACCTAACCTCGCGCTAAATTTGAAATCCACAGGCTTTGAAATTGTCATCATAAATACAAAGTCAATCAATCGCACTTAGTTTCATTCGATTTTAGAGCGGCCGAAGTTCTGCATAATAAAATTCACTGAACAGCTGTATCTGCATGAAACATTGTCGTCATACATCAGCACAGCATCTAGCGACATATGCCGGTGTTGCATACCACAATACTTTGCCTGCCGCCGACAATGAAACTCAGGTTTTAGGCACTTTAGCGTGCAGTATTATTATATATTTACATTGCAAAAGTACTACAAGACTTCTTTATTTATATTCTACTCCTTCTAGGCAGCATACTGCATAAATATTCACAAAAAAGGATCACTGCGCGCACGTAATAAATTAGCATCTAACTTAATTACGGAGCTTTTCCGATAAAAAAAATTGGTGAAAACGTAACAAGTATAAAGCAAACTTACAGTCAAACCACAATTTGTTTAGGTAATTATAGAGAACTTGGGCCCCTCTAGAAATTAAACTTGTACTATCAAGTTACTTAACCCATGTTTAGAGGTGCTGTGTTGACAACAATGATTGTTTTAAATGAGTCTCATTGTTTAGAGACATTCCAGTCATTGTTTATAACGTACGTTTTGAAGCTATATGGCACACTGTGATAGTGGAGTTCCTCAACTTATACACTAGTTCCCGATATCTGTTTCAAGTAAGTATTTCAATATATTGAACTGGGAGTATTATGTACAACATTTGGTGGAATATATTACAAAATGCTTATAAGAAGATATTTAATTCACATTTTCACTTCAAATGCACTGATGTCAAGTGATTTGGCCTGGTACAATATGGTACCACTGTACAGATAACAAACATTTTCTGTTTATAGCAGTCTTACTGATTTAAATATATTATTTTCCTGGGGCTATTGCTGATTAGAGGATTATATATATTCAATCACCAGACGAGGAGGATACTGGCATTTTACTTGATAACCTTCCGGGCAATCCTTTACAAACAAAAGCTGAAGTGAGTGTAATTCTGTACACAATTAGAATATGAGGAAAGAAGTGGTTATCCTGGTTTTTGGATACAGCTGCCCATAATGCATGGATTCTACATAAAAAATCTAGAGGGCAAATGTGTCTGCTACAGCAACACAATCCACTCAGGAGTCCTGGCAGATCACCATCAGCAGCATATGCAGCGACTTCAAAACTATATGAAATACAATAATTGTGTTTTCCTATAGGATACAAGATGACACAAGGTATGATGGTATGAACCATTTGATCATCCTCATATATACGCAGTGTGAAGTAGGACGCTATGTAAAATGTTTTGAAAATGTTCATGTAAAAACTTAAAAGTGCAATTGAATCAAAGACTGTTTTTAGTAGTGTTAAAAATTAACAATGTAGCATTATTATCACACAATATTCACAATAATAAAGATTCTGCGTAAACATGCATTTTCTTGTAACTCCAAAGAGAGAGAGAGAAGTTAATATGATCAAATCTGAAAACAATTAGCACTCATTTCTGCCTAACGGTACCACCCCCAAATCCACAACATACATAGTTTAAATCTAAACTACTGACTTTAAAACAACTCAGCATAATAAAGGGCTTCAGCTTGGACAAATATTTTCAGAATTACAAAAATTCGCTACCTGACAGAAAATCAGGCAGATTAGGCTTAATACTTCATATTCGTGAAGAAAATCTGGGAGACCAATCACAAAATAAAATTTGACAACTACATTTTTTAAATATAAACGCCATGTGCGAAGGGAATTTATCATGTCTGTGTAAGAATCTTGCTGACAAAGGCAATTCGAAATGTAATACGTAATATCGAAACATAGGGCATATTTCTTACGTTTTAATACTGCTTCTACCGCCTGTCTTTGCACATCACTTTTGAAGTTCTTGTGTGAAAAGAACTTTTCTAGCTGTGACAACAACGTAGATCTACTTATTCTTTCATCCTTTACTGACATTCTGCAAGAACACCATTAAGTGTTCATAAGACAATAGTATTCGCTTAATGGCACTTGCAGTGTTACTGCATTTTTGCACACTTAACAGTACACATACACCATTTTTTGATAATGTTGCCGACGAAATGTCTGTTGGCCGCGTAAGTTCACACAGCCAATCTTTGCATCTGAAAAACGCAATGCTCGGTGTAATGGAGCATATAAAGTTGGTATTGCAAAAAGGAGGGAAGGCAGCGCACCTGTAGGAAAGTCTGGAAGGTATGAAATATACAATTAACAGTGTGGGAAAGCAAAGAGGCTCTTGGCATAATAATTGTAAAGTTGCGATCGCATAGTGTGGAGGGTAACCGCTGAAATGTGTAGCAAAACTATCGCATTTGGCTCAAAAACTGGACGTACATGCTTCTTCCGAATCTGTTTCTATCCTTTACTCATAATTACTGTTTCCACCACTTTATTTTCTTCGATGTCAAAACAGCCTTTTTTAGACTAACAATGGCATAACTAAAAAGCAAGTGCATCTTGATGGGCTAGTTGTCATTCTTAAAAGTAATATTATTATAATAGTAATAATAATAAATAATTATGTTTTTTATTTACTAGCAATGCTGCTATGTTTTCGTTAAAAACCAAAACAAATCAATCGCTAAGTTGTTATTTGGTAGCTTTGTGTATTAAATTTCCCCATTTAATCTAAAATATGACTTCATATAATGTATTAAGAGCACCGCAATTCCAGTGTGACGGTGACGGGGTATGTTCATGTTCTGGTGAAATCACCTTTAGATAGCTAATGTAGCATATAACCTCAAATAACCAACATTTGCTATTGGTATGTAAATCTAAAACAGTGTACTATACGGGTCCCGTCATTTCTCCGCCATCTTCAGAATCCGAGAAGGGCTATTGGTTAATGCGCATAGTTTATACATTGTTAATTTTAAAGATTCGCTATAAAAATATACTTTAATCGTGAGAAAAATATGTTTTTATTTCCTTATTTAACGATGTGACCAAGGGAACGATAGTTAATAAATAAAAATATATTTTGTTTTCAATGTTATCTTGCGTCATCCATAACTGGGTGCCTTTCCTTAACAGTGAATGTTGAGGGGGAATAGAGCATACTACTGGCATTTAACAACTAATAATCGTGCTACTACTGCTATCTAGCTGCTATTAACCGGTTGTTTCCCTTGGCACTGCCTGCTCATTTTTACAGCCCATTTTCAATGCCTAAAGTTGGTATGGATTTGCGCTGTTGCGCAGTAAACAGACCCTTAGTCGGTAACATTGTCAAAAATGTTGTACCTCTCCGACGTATGTCAGTATGACCAAAACAATTACACCAAACTAGTTCAGCACTAAAAATTAACTGCAAAAATCTAGAATTGTTGCACTCTCTGCTGATGTGTAACCAACACAAGCATACCAGATGTAGCTAAACGATAAATTAACAAAAATTAAAAGGGATAAAAAGTACCAAACTAAAATAATTAAGCAAACATCTGAACGCTTTATAACATAATAATGCACCAATCACCCGACAATTTTCCATATCTATCACAGACAACACGTACCCACTTGCGCGCAAGGTACAACAATCACTCGGTTGGCTCTGCTGTTTACGTCATTGTGTTGCCCCATTCCTGTTCTCAGGCCACAAGTGAGGATCCAATCACCTTAAGCACGACCAACCTTTAGTATAAAACCGGTACTCTGGAAATTTGGCTACCCTGAGAGAGTTGATGTCATTTCTAAGAACGCTAAACGAAAATTAGAATGTGGCATACATTCGTGCCCTGAGCGTGAGGATGTGTTTAGGACGTGTATCTATATGGTATAGGAAAGGAGTTAGTTTTTTGTCCTCTCTTTTAGTTCTTGTTTGTTGGTATATATATATAAGAAAGGTAAGACCGTTTCATTTTGTTTTCTTTTAGAATACTTCTGGGGGATTTTGATGTCGACGGTTATATGGATTGATAGTACAGAGATTAGTTTTATTAACGGCGGATACGCCATTTCAAATTATTAATGCTATGGATGATACAATTGGAGCGAGAGAAGAACTAATTACTGCAGAGTCGATGTGTATTTTGACAACCACAACGGCGGAGCGTCATGAAGTGTCAAATGGGACGGCTCGGCTGCACCGACTCGACTGCCAATGATGGTGTGAGTCCTTATTTTATTATGATTAAAGCGAAAGATAAAGATCTCACTAGATTACCCTCATTAAAGGTAGGGTGTTCGTTATTTCAGCATGCGGAGGGTGTTTCACGCCGCAGCAGATATCATCAGATAAAGGTGCATTTCCATCGGAAAGATATGGCCAATAATTTCTTAGATTCCAAGTTCGATCAGGAACGTGTCATTTTTTTTTTGTAGTGTTTAACGTCCGCTATAACTACTTATGGCACCGCAGACGGTGACACTGCTGATCCATGAATGATGAAAGAGCATCAGTGGAATGCGAAGACGGGGGAACTCGGAGAAAACCCACCCCAGCGCCGCTTTGTCCACCGCAAATCTCACATGCTGTCGCATGGGATTCAACCCCAGCCGTCTAGGTGAGAGAGGAACATGTCACCATTTCCTATATTCCGTAATACAATGCTTTCGTGACTGGGGTAAACAGAGGGGTAGATCAAGATATACATAACTCTGGAAGAAATTCAGCACCAATGCAGGACACCGATCAAACCCGGTAACGAATGCTTACCGTTTCAATCGTCGCGTATCGGCAGGGGATCAGATGTTGTATGTGGCGACGATAAAGGTTAAGTTAATGCTTTGAGCACAACGGTTGCCTGCTTTTGTTCATTTACGCTATCAGAGATTTGAGGTTCACAAATATTTGGATCGTGTCATGCTATATAAAAATTGTGGACTTTTCAATCAAAGGGAAAAGTACTGTCGGAATGCCAAATGTGGCCAAGGGCATCGAGAAGGCCAAGCGGAGTGTGCAGGCACATGTCATCACGGCTATAGACAAAGCCCCGCTTTTGCACTAGAGAAACAAATTAATCAAAAATTCAAGAACTACCTATTTCCCGATACGAGGCTCGACAGCTGCTTACTGGTAATCATACTTATACGGATATTGTATGAACATGCAGTTGCAAAATTTCGAGAGGCCTACTCTCAGGCGAAGCGAATGGAAGTGCGGACGAAAAAGCGATTATTGAAGGCCTGGTTAGCATATTGTAACACATTCATGTCAGACACACCGCTGGGGTCGGTATGGTAGAAAGTATCCTGGTTTCAACTGAAAACCTTACAGCATAAACTTCCATGTCTGTATACAGATAAAAGTTCACAGGACGAGTACTTACGGCGATTGTCACCGGACTTTGTTTGTCCGGCCCCACCGCCGTGGAATGTGGATTTGGATGCCATTGCAGCACCGATCGTTAGGTAAGATATCATGTCTGTATTACGAAAAAAATGGAGGCATTCAGGATAGGGTAACGTACACTTTTTGACATGTTGCCGGAAACTTGGTTTGGCTGTCTTGCCCTTGTGTTTACGCGGATATTACAAAACGACCATATTCCCGTATACTGGCACCAGGTGTGTATTCATCCATATTACATTCCCATCGTAGGGTAGTCGGTTGTTGATTATTGCTTTATTACCTACAATACGGAAATTATTTGAAAAGATCTCAGGGATCGTATTAGCTTTTGCTTGGAAAATGTAAATGCCGTGTTATTTGTGGACACTCTTTAGCTACTGTGATTCTCAGGTCCCATTCTATATTAGGTGTGAAAGGCCGCTTAATTTTGCTCAGAAGCCTCTCTATCAGGCTTGAGGTTCTTTTACGTGCCGTAAATCGGTAATGTTGCCGTTTAAGGGTCAGTTGGCCGGGTAACGTCAGGCAGCCAACCTTTGCATATGAAAGGTGCAAGGTTCAGCGTTATGGAGCATATATAGTTGGTATTGCGAAAAGGAGGGAAGGCAGCGCAGTCATACGATAATGTGGAAAGCATGAATTTTGCAATTAACAGCATATGCCTTAAGAAGCGTAACCATGGCAAAGCGGGGAAGCCCAGAAATATACAATTAGCCAACGCATTCATAGGAAGATGCGGGAAAAGCTGAAATATGCAATTATATGCGTCAGGGAGCGCATTTACTGTTCTTCCGGATATCTGCTACTGCTCTCCACCTCTGTCATGTTTTCTTCTATGAAAAAACAGCCGTTTTAATGCTACCAATGACATAAGTAAATAGCAAGTAGAGCTGGTTGGGCTCATAGTTATTCTTACAACTAATAAGAACTATAATAATACTCACCATCATAATCATCATACTACCAACAGCACCACCAATAATAGCAATATTAATAACAATAATATTCTTAATAATATTAATAATAACAATATTAATAATAATCCTGTTTTCGTTAAAAAAGATACAAAGGAATCGATAATTTCTTATTGAACAGTAGCTTTGTGTATTAAATTTCTCCATTTAGCCCAAAATATTACTTAATCAAACGTATTAAGAGTCCCGCAATTGCAGTGTGACATAGATGGGGTTATCTTTATGTTTTGATGAAATCGCCTTTAGCTTTCTCATGTACCACATAACCTCAAACAACCAACATTTGTAATAAGTAGGGGCAATGGTGTATGTAAGATGTGTACGTCTGCTAGCATTGCCACGCCCTTCGTTAACGTCAAATACGCGCCGTTTAGCAACATATAACGTGCTACTACTGCCATCTTGCGGATGTTAACCGGTAGTGTTCCTTTGGCACAGTGTGATGAGTTCTGCAGCGGTTTTCAATTTCTAAAGCTAGTATGGTTTTGCGGCATTGCGCGGCCAACTGACCCTTAAACGGCAACATTACCCGTAAATCTACGACACGGGGCCAATGGCATTACTTCTCTTCCGAAGGAAGCCATGCTAAGGATCTGTGCACCCGAAAAAAATCTATCGACCTCCGCCGGGGTTTAAACCCACGACCTTGGGCATATGAAGTTAGCATGGTAACTATTACACCACGGAGGGCGATTTTACTTGGAATATTATATATGGCCGGAGACACAATATGGTTTTGGGGCAGCTTTCATTATCTACACATTGCTAATGGAAAAACATTTGGCGTTTATACGACAGCGAACGGTATAATTCACAGTCGTTTGCATCTACAGATCCCCTACTGGTTGCATAAAAACCTTTTTTGAACATTTTGAAATTTTGTTAAATGATCTAGTGAGCAAAAATAGGCAGCTGATTTTGTGTGGGGACCTCAATATAAACTTCCTATCCACTGAAAGCAGCGTAAGTGAATTTAGATCGCTACTTCTTTCATACAATCTAATGGAGACTATGAATACTCCAACGCGTATAACCTCCAGTTCTCAAACTTGTTTGGATCAAATTATAATTAATCGTAACTCTCCCCCATTCACAGTAGAAAATGCAAACTTAGGAATTTCCGATCACAATGCTGTGTCCCTACATATGCAAATAAATGGAAATATACCTTCAAAATCTGCTAAATCAATTAGCTATAAAAGATCTTTCAGCGAAGACAACATACATTACTTTGAATATTTGCTAGAAAAAGAAACCAGAGCAGATGTAATTACCAAAACTGATACAAATGACAAAACATCAGTTTTTCTAACTACTATCAAGCACTATTTTAATGTAGCATTCCCACTCAAAAAGATCATTTCAAATAATCAAAACAGGAAAGAACTAAAATGGCTATCAAAAGGTATAATAATTTCTTGCAAAGGAAAGAGGCAGTTATACAACCTGTGTAAAATGAATAATGATGAGCAACTCCGAAAATACTATAAATCTTACTGCAAGATCCTAAACCAGGTCATTCACATAGCAAACTTGAAATCAAATGAGGGCTATATTGCAAATGCTAAAAAACAAAGCAAAAGCTGTATGGAAGATAGTAAAAGATGAAACTGGAAAAATAAGACAAATGCTAAGGAAAAAATCATACTAAACAAACATTGGGGAAAACATTGAAAATCCCAAAGAAATAGCTGAGATGTTTAATGAATACTTTAGTCAGGTCACTGAGGGCTTTCAAACAGCAACAAATACTTATCCTCCATTACTTCCACAAATAACAAACAGCAAAACTATATTTCTCCAGTAACACCAGATGAAATGATCGCAATAACTAAAGGCTTAAAAAACAAGCACTAAAGTGGAAATGATGACATCCCAGATAATATAGTAAAACAAACAGCTTTCCACCTACCAACTCCCTTGGTGGATATTGCAAATTCATCATTGGCTATGGGAATATTTCCAGAACTTCTAAAAACAGCAAAGGTTCGCCCAATTTTTAAAAAGGGTAAAAAAGACTGTGTACAAAATTATCGCCCAATATCTCTCCTATCAGTATTTGCAAAA